>KB670613.1:515808-660808 GCA_000349105.1 Anopheles epiroticus
TGAAAAGCAAAAGAAAAGGGGTCCGAATGGATACGCACCATCAATGTTTTACGCAGTGACAATAAAATGTCGCTACAGTCTTCAAAGCGATACTTGCCACGGCAAAAACTGACACTCGCGCAGTACTTACCATAATGAGGCCACATCCTTAGTGCGGTATTTGCAGTACCATCCGGCGACACCGACATCGATAAACCCACTTACCCATAACGGAGATCCGCTGCCAGAGCGGATTATCATCGCCCCATTATTTCTGCCCAGGAAAACTTTTGCCGTTAGCGTTGCTGGCGTTCATCTCACCACCGCCCGGTGGCTTCTTTTTCCCGAGCGAAATCCACTTCATTAGTCCCATCTTCTGGTGAGCAGCTACCGTAACCCCCCCGGTTGCCGTCTGCCAAAAATTTTGTGTCCCAAATCCTGTCGATGTCGACTGGATTGATTCACTCAACGATGATAATGATATTAATGTTTTGCTCAGGCAAACAAACGGGTCGGAAGAGCGGGAAAGCGGTGCCGGGACAGGCCGCGGGTGTTTGGGTTGCAAAAACCAAAACGTCACTTCCGCCCCGTCATCGATGGACGCGCTAGATGGAATTAATTCAAGCAGCAAACCATGACAACAGTTGTGGGATCCAAAATTAAATATCTCTTTTTGCGCCGTTCCACCAACCCCTCTACGAATCATTGATGCCATTGATCCGACCATGTCTGAGCATTCCACCACCAATTCAACGATTCGTTTGAGTGACAAACTCTTCACAAGTAGTAGAATATACAACGCGGGGAAAAAAGCCATCGCAGCCTTGACTTGGCCAAGTGTCCCCTTTTTTTTTTTGAGACACTTTTCTCCCTCCCCGGTATCGCCTTTCGCCGCAAGGTCCATATTCACGCCCGTGCATGACTTTTGTTTCCCGAACAGTTGAGCCTGTCTTTTGTCAATTCATTTAATCGGATCGGAACCATTGCACTTCGCTCGGCTGGACTCGTACTGGCTGGACGGGCAATATGAAGGAAAAATCGCTCCATCGCCATTGTTGGAAAACCCTGCCAGTACGAGGAAGCGGATGTTCTGGACATCGCATCCCCTTCGCATCTTTGCACTGCGGAACGGACCAAGCGCTGACTGTCCTTGAGTGCGGCGTGGATGCTGCATAATGTGAGACGAAACAAAAGAAATAGACGGGACGGTCTGTGTGTGTGTGTGTACATCAAACCGATGAGAGCCCGAAATGAAGAAGATTAATGTAATCAGATTATTGGAGGGATGCGACCGCCCTGTACTTGCCTCGTCAGTTTTGTTTCGGATTTTTTTTTGTGCCAAGAAAATGGTGGGAGCAGGCGTCAGCTTGTCAACGACCGTAACTGGAAGCGTATCGAACAGTGTGAAGCGAACGAAAACCGGTAGCTCATCTGAGCACATTTAATTGATGTGGACAGACAGAAGGGGTTTCCACGCTATGGTTGGTCAAGTGTGTCCAAAATGAGTCATCAGCTTCTACCGGCCCTAGAGCGGCCATTTAGCTGTGCACACATATTGGAGCAATTTCGAGTCGTAGAACTTTTATCGACTTTTCCTGAAATTAAAGAGACTTAATTTATTATTTGTTTATTCGCTTGTTTTCTTCACACAATGGTACCATTCATCAATACTAAGCCTGGAAACTGTAAGTAGGCGATGCTCTTAACAGTACGCCTTCGTGAGCGGCCTACACAAATAGCGATAGGATTTCCCTGTTTTGGGTCGTGCACTCTCATGCACAAATCTTCCCGTGACCTTGTTACTTTGGCGTATTGGAATGGAGCTGCGTATGCCCATAAATTAGGCCCTAAGCTTAAGGCAGAGCAGAACATCACGATCCCAAACAAGCCCATACTAAGAAAGGGAAGAGTCGCATTTAGTTGGCGGATATAGTATCAAATCGCGCTCCTTCCACTTCCAGTATGAGCGTTGCCTTGCCGCATAAGGAGAAGATTTTATTGAGAATCACGGCAATATTGCAAAGAGCTTGTGGTCTATTAGATTTTATCTCCAAAATATTTTCCTGTCTCAACTTCTTTTATAGTATTTTTAGCCTAGCATTACCAAACACTCTATTTCTTCACCCACCCACCCGTCAGCTGTTCAAAAGAATGTCCACAATGACCTGTAAATGTTCTTGTTAACTTAAGCATTAATTGTACTTGCAACATCCATTAACAACTCGTCGAGTTTTCCCATTGCATGAACCAACATTTCTGCCCTCGTCCCACTCGCAACCAGCCAACGAAAAGAAAACCCATCCCTACCGCATAATAGCTAATAATAAGTGCAGCTGATCGTGATTAAGTTCAACTGCACGGCGTGCTGAAAACAAGGTGGTCGTTTCTCGATCTTTGCCTCCGCAGCGTCTTCTCCCAACCATCCTCGTACCCGGCTGTCGATGACAGGCTCAGGGAACGGTAACAACGTCAACAGCAGCAGCAGCAGCAGCATCGGCAGAAGCATAATTCCACCCTCGGCTCAGTTTACCCACGGTTTCTGGGCGATTTCGAGACCCGCGGGTCGTGCTCGCATAAATGGACAAAACTCGAAATCGTAATCGATAGCTAGCACTCCGGAGCGGTGAAGATCCCGGCGAGGAGCTGAGTACCTTTCCAAGATCGCACTCGATCGCGCCCGCAATGCGAAACGTTAGGGTCTGCCATCCATTTCCTCCACCTTCGAGCCTTCTTGAACAACAGTAACGAAACACACACAAAAAATCGACAGAGTCTTCAACCAAAGAGAAACGAAAACATAATGTCGATGAAAATCGATCGATAATGATAATGCACAAATCTGGCAATATCTTGCCCCCAATGCCGGAGCTTCGCGAGTGCCGTGTTTTGTCGGTTTTCTGGTTCACCCCAGGTTCGGGCTTTGTTTTGCGTCGACATGCTCTGCCTGCCCTGCCGACGACAGAATGTGGCGCAAAAAGAAAGATGCTCCCATCGCACGGGCACCTTTTCCCCGGTCGGTTTCCTCAACGCGATGCAAAATCCGATAGGTCGAGATTAAGATATAAGCGCCCGGCGTACACCGGGCTCTCCTCGCCCAGAAAGGGAGCGCATCTTCCTTCCCGTCTGCACACGGGCGGCCTGCAAAAACCCTGGCAACGACCGTCCCGGGGCCCACTGAGCGGTGGTGGCGTGGTGGAGCCCTGAGCAAATACACGAATGCACGAACTGATAAATTTCGAGTACGGACATAAATTGCCGGAAGATCTGCGGAAAGCCCGGCAGAGGTTGCATCGTTCGCGCGCTATGGTCGCGCTTTTCGGTCGTTCCCGCACCCCGGTGCCTGTCCAAGGGGAGCGTGAGCGTAGGCTTGAGGAATTCATTTAAAATTCCGATCCGTTACGGCAGAGGAGACCGTGGTGGCGAATTATCGGATCGAATATGATCGCTACATCGTGTCGTCGGATGTAGGCGCGGGTAACGATCGTTTCTTCCCCTTCCCAGAGCGGGAAGTGCCTTGCGATAAGATGCCGTTACAGAGCCGATCATGTAGATTGTGCGGCGTTCTGATTCAGGCCTACGCCATGCAAAAAAAATCGGAAGGAAACGGAACGAGATGATTTGATGTTTTAGGTCATCGTTATTGTACATTTTGAGATCTTTGCTCAAAACCCGTGATTGCTAAAATTGAAACGCTATATAGACATTTCTCCAAGTATTCCATGAATTCATCCATGAATAAGCGTTGGATCTTGCTTTTGTGACTTGCCAACCATAATAATATCCTCGTTATTGTTACAAAATAAATTAATTGAAATTAAAAACGTGATGTCAAAAAAATCTGTTAATTAAAGAGTTTCCAGAGATTCTGAGCTCCAATCTCGAAACGCTGAAGCTCCAATCTTTCGAGATGTGGAGACATATCGGTTACAACAAAAGATGATATGAAGTGTAGGTTCCAAAAGCTATCCAGCACGATCGAATGATCGGAAAAGGCTTCTTCATTTCAGCAAGAATATTATAATACCATATTGCATGATTCCAGAGAATCATAAAACAAGACAGAACGCT
Source organism: Anopheles epiroticus (assembly GCA_000349105.1). Lineage (NCBI taxonomy): Eukaryota > Metazoa > Arthropoda > Insecta > Diptera > Culicidae > Anopheles > Anopheles epiroticus. The sequence goes on from KB670613.1 coordinate 519,856, forward strand.
CTCATATTAAGCCAATTTAAGCGATAATGTGCCTAACTACACTTAAGTAATAAATGTGCTAATACTTGCATCCTTTTTATATGCATAAATTACCCAACAATTATTCAACGATGGTGAACGTTCTCTTTGTTCATCCCCTTTGGCCTCTTGTTCGGTTGCTCAAACCCATATTTTTCGCACCAGAGTATGTTATCGAACGAGTTGCTCCAAACTTACAAAAATATAACCTCATCGGAGGTAAATCTGTTCACCCGAAACCCCGGCAAAACAAACAGTCTACAACCGAAATATCAAAACATATGGACCTCTGGGTGTTGGTAGCACCCTTTTTACTAAAGCTGACTTCATCCGTAGCACGCTCGCTAGTGCAACTGGCCAAGCAAACACACCGTAGCGGTGCATTACTTCGTTGCCAGCAAAACAACCTACGCTTGCCGCATAAATATGCATAAGAGAGAAGTTCTACCTACCAGTGCCAGGCACGTCAGCCATCTTTGCGTATGCAAACCGCACAGCCAGGTGCACCGTCAAAGTACCACGTGCACGTACCTACCCTGGGCCGTGGAAGCAACAAAAACTCCGATCCACCGTAAACGGTTTGCGGAACGGAACCCACCCCAGCCCAACGACATCGACGGCTTACTCGTGTAACCAGAAATCTGCGTTTTACAGGCATCCCAAGCACTGGTCTAGCGCGCACTTTTGGCGATGGAACGCGAACGAATGGATACATTTTGCAACCGTACATATATAAAACTTTTCTCACTATCACAGGCATTCCTGTGGGTTTGCTCGCACTCGTTCGGCATCGGTGTATAATATTATGCGGTGGAAGACAAACAACAATTTTTTTTTTGGCGGCGGCCAGAGGGTTGTTTAACCACATATGAGGACTACCAGCATGGTTTGTGGAGGAAAACTATTTTGATTGTTTTAATTAAAAGCGGCTCATTTTGGTCTGGAAACATTTTGCCCATTACAAAGCAGATTGCTTTTTTTTGGTTACCTTTTTAAAATGCAAATATCATTGGAAATTTGTTAACTAACGAACCTTTGCCACTTCCCCCGGCGATAACACCAACATATGATCTCGTGTTTTCGAATAAAAATTATATCATATTATTGTAAAAGTTCTTTATTTTGGTGTTAGCACACGTCTCAAAATAACATCTCGCTCGACGATGCACGACATTTGTAATTCTCTTTCACCTACTCTAACTACACTACTAACTGTTTTGTAAGTCTACTAGCTTCTAGTACCTGAGGCGTTTGCTACGACAGACTGTTTGTACAACAAACATTCGCCGATGCTCACTCAAAACGTACCGTGGGACGAAAGACACGTCGTTGCACGGTTTATTTACAAAACACATTTGAACCGTTGCCACTCAGCGCCAGCGACGTGCGCGACCAGTGCGAAAGCACTACCGGCTCGTAGTAGCTGCCCGTTGGCTGTGGCTCTTGGCTGTTTGACAATTATCGGAGCTTATTTCGTTTCCATCCTAACCTCCCGCGCATATGCTCCATACCATCGGGGGCCGTGTGACCCGTACGACCCCTTGCCCGTAGGCCATGAGCTCTCCGCATGTGTGCACGATTGCAGCTGCACCGCGTCTGCGGGTGCACTTTCTCATCCTCTAGCAGTTCCGACTTGGAGTCCATCAATTCCAGCTCGTTGAGCTTGTTTTGCACATCAACCCTCAAGGAAGTCCGTGGCCGATGCCTGGTTCGCGCTGAATAAATACGAGCCCGCCTCCGGTCCGCAGGTGAGTTTGACAGGTGCGGTTTTTTAACGGTCGTTTTGGTTGTAGTAGTCGGTGGCGCTAGTGTCGTTTTGGAGACTTTGAGCGTTTTTTCTACCTCGGCCGCATCGGCGGCGAGCACTTTGGCGATCGATCGGCTAGCTGCGATGAAAATGGGCTTCAATTGATCCTTTAGCATTTTCATCGCTTTCTCCAGCGGTTTGTGTCGAAGGATCAGGTGTACGCTCTCTATTTCTGATTGCAGCAGCTTCCCCATTACGTACGGCCATGCGTCGTGTTTGTCCTCTTTATCTAACTTCACCTGCACCATTGGATCCAACTGTTCATCTTCTTTGGGCTTCTTAGTATATTTCTCTAATTTTTTATCTTTTTCTTCTTTTGTGTGTTCTTTTGTCTCTAGTTGTTTATCGTTGAATTTATCCTTCGCTTTATCTTTATCTTCTTTTCCTAAACCTTTATATTTTTCTTTTTCTTTTTCTTCTTTCGTGTCTTCTTTTGTGTCTTCTTTTGTCTCTAGTTGTTTATCGTTGAATTTATCCTTCACTTTATCTTTATCTTCTTTTCTTACATCTTTAGATTTTTCTTCTTTTGTGTCTTCTTTTGTCTCTAGGTCTTTTTCGTTGAATTTTTCCTTCGCCTTATCTTTTTCCAGTTTGTCGACAAGTTTAATAATATTTATCTTTTCCAGTGATTTTTCTTCTGAAGTTTTCATCTCTTCGTTTGTGTTGGTCCACTTCTCATGTTGCTCTCCGTGTTTTGTTTCATGTTTCTTTGGTACACTAAACACATTACCTTTTTCGTACTTCTCTTCCATCTCTTTGAATTTAACTTTTTCTGTCGTTGTACCAACAGCTGTGGCCTTTTCCTCTTTCAATTTTGATTTTCCAACATCATGTGTGTTCTTACCGTCTGCCGGTGTAACGGTTGTAAGGTGTTTGGCGTCGTTTTGCAATTTGCTACGCTCCTCCATCATCTTTTTTCGAGACTCCCTCCTCGAATGTATCCACTTCTGAAACGGACTCATGTTCTTATCCTTCGGTTCGTGCTCTTCGGAAGCAGCAGTCGGTTTGTGTTGCGTTTTCGAACGACTACTCGACTTGGTCACCGTTTCGTGGTGTTTTGTTGTAGAATGTGTGATCGGTTTTGTTACTGGTTCATGGTGTTTAGGCCCGATCGTAGGCTTGTGCTCTTTTTTAGGATGCTCCTTTTCTTCCTCTTTCTCCTCAGAGCTACTACACGACTCACTGTCGAAGTTGAAGTTTATCTTGGCACCTTTTTTCCCATGCTTTTTACAATGCTCACATACCTCCACACACTTGGAACCTTTGCAAACGACACGAAAAACACAGTCGTCACAGCATGCCCGGCTATCGTGCTCAGGGTGCACCGTCGTGAACAGGAAACCTTCGCTCTTCTTGGGCGCAAATGACTTTGGGGTTTTCGCAAGCTTCAAATGCACTTCCACCGGATCCGACGATCTGGTCTCGCACCAGCTTACAGCAAAGCACAGTAGCAAGGTTAAGGGCAGAACCCGAAGCGCCATGATTCAACCTGCTGCAGCGACTCGCGACAGATAACTAGCTTCGTAGCCGCTGCTCACCACACCAAGAGTTTTATTGTTCAGTGCCCAAACGCTTAGTTAGCCCATTGAAAACTGAAGTTTAAGGTAGTGTTACCGCACTTACGTGATGTTTTGGCTTGCTTGGCTCTTTCGCCAAACAGACGATGTAATGTTACCTGGTTCCGTTTTTAAATTACGTCAACGCAAAATGAAACAAATAAAGTCACATTGTCCAGCCAAACATGCCAACAGGGTCAGTGCGACAAGTAGTACAATGTACTACTTGGAAACTCAAACACCGACGAACATGTCACCGTTACGCCGAAGCTGTCCAGCCGAGAGCACGCACGTCCTGCTCCAAACCGGAAACGTAAGAAGCGCGTCGGAAAAAAAAACTCCCACCTGCCACTTGGTGAATCTGCCGGCTTCCGGAACACTGCCCGCGGTACGTTGTGGGTTTTGTGTAATGGGACAAAGTGTAAGAAAAACTTTTCCCATTTCGATCGCCGAATGGCTGCAGTTGCAGCTGGGGACACAGTGCTTGGCGAGTTGTACGGGAAGAAAGTAGAGTAAAAAAAAACTCTGCCATCGGAGACGAACATCCCCTCTGCCCGCAGCTGATGCGCAAAGTGGCGTACCAAATTTACGCCGGGACCGCTAAAAGCTTCCAGTTATTGCTAAGTTACCGGCGGGGCGTAGTGCTTCTACCGGGCGAGAGTGTTTCACCGCAACCCGGTTCCGATTAATGGCACCCGAACAGTAAGTAATTGCAGTAAATCAGAGTACAATGGGTTCGATTTAGTTACCGCTTGTGCCACGTCCGGCCGGGACACTGTTGTACGGGGCGGACAAGTTTTCGTCCAGACGTTGGTGCAATCGATACCCGAACGGTAAGGACACTTGCTGGCTTGGGGATAGTTCGATGAGTGTCTCCTGGGAATAACCGCACTGGGCTGATGATGTATGAAGAACGGGGTTTTGTGGACGCTACAATTGGATAAGATAGTTTGGAATGTAACCTTCTTGAGGTCTGAGCCTGAGCCACAGAAAACTTAACTTCATGCTCACAATTTATTATTATTACTACTAAATTGAGAAACTTTTCGTGGCACATGGGGAACTAGCTTTTCGAGAGAATGCTTCCAAACGATTATTTGATTGGAACCCTGTCAAAAATAAGTTTTTAAAGGGGTGCGGTTAACTCCCCAAACACTTACAGTACGTTGGGTAATCACTTGAAATTTTGTTTCAATTTGTTTTACAATGCGACAGTTTGTACGTTTCATATTTTAATGTCATCGAACCACAGAAAACTCTTCGTATCGTACTCTTCGTAACTCTTCGTTAAAATACCAAAGACCACACACATAAGCTTCATGTTGTTTTGTTGTTTTGTTTTTACAACCTTCTTCCCTTCGCCACTGTAAATCCACTGTGGAATGCAACATTTTACCCACCCCAAGGGAATGCACCAGCCAGTAAAACCAGCCGCCGGCTTCCCTAACACTTAATGCCCCAATGCCACCAACATCTACTGCCGTCGCATTCCATTCATATTCCGTGCAAAAATTTTGCCAAAACTTTCAAATTTATTGTCGCACAACTTCCACGCTCGATGCGCTTCCGTTCCATGCGTATGCAAACGCAACGACCGAAGCGTGCGGCTCGCCAAAAATAGCCACCCAGCCAGCCAGCCAGCCAGCCTGCTCACCAATTATCAACGGGTGGCATAGTGGTGATGAGTGATCTATGCCGGCCCATTTCGCGCGCGCACACACACACTTCTTTTTTCGTCCTCGCCTACCTTCTCAAGGGGAACGGCTTGGGCAGCTCGGTGATGCTCCTGCACCCTCTGCCACAACCAATTAGTTTGGAGCAACCTTTCTCGCTGCAAACGCTGGCAGCACGCTGGTGACATCAAACGTACACGGCCGGGCCGGTACCGGCGCAGTGGCAAACATATTTTCCGCGCTATTTATACAAAGTGCCGACCATAATTTGCTTGCCTTTTTCCCCCATTTTCGTACAGGCACGGCAGAAACGCCCTCCCGGTTAACTTTCTCGGCCTGTATCGCCTTCGGCTTTTCCGCTGCGTTACTTCACTTTGATGGCCGCGCGCTCGTTGAGGAGTTGCTCTTTTGTTTTTCTCTCTTTTTTGGAAGCTACCAAAACGTGCGCTCCTGGGATCTACGGAGATCTTGCAGCTGGTCCCGTCCAGCCCGGCGGCAGGTAATTAGCTGCGAAACAAATCATTCTACTCCGTCAAAGTCGAGGTCAAAGTTCGGCTTGCGTGGTAATTAGAAGATATGGTTCCGACACGCTCCCGAAGCTCCCCGAGGATTCTATCCTCCTTTCCCGCCGCTCGAACGTAGGCGCCAGTTCTGCCTTCTGCCTGAACTCCATCAACACGGGATGTTTAAATTTAGTCGAGTCTTCGAGTGTGCCACTCCGTTCGGTCTGGAGCTACCGGGTCTGGGGTTCCGGTACGGGTTACCTATTTCTGGGAGACTCGACATCCAAACACAGTGCACTGTAGTGTGTGGTCCATCTGGGCGATGTCTTTGATCTGACGGCAATGTCAAGTCCCATTGCGACTGCTCGTGAAGACGCGCAGCGTAAGTATCAATCCCGTCGTCAAACTTCCCGCGTCTGAGCACGGTCTTTCGCTACGCGTGTCTTCGTTCCGTTCTAATTTTGATTGGAACAAATCGACTCCTCCTCGGAACGATTTGGGGACTGTTTTTTCACTTCCCAAGAATTCGTATGTACAAGCATAAACACAAACAGGCGTATGTTTCCTTTTCGTCGAATCGATAAAGATTATTCAAGTCCTCGTACTCGTTACGTCTTCCATCGATTACACCCCTCGGGACACTATCGAAGGCTTATAACGCTCACTTTAACATGAAAACAATTACGACTCACATGCAGACTACACTTAGTTCAGTTTGTATAAAACCGTTTCGCTTTTCACCGAAAGCCATTATCATTTTTATTGAATTCTTCACACTTAACGTTCGTGTGCATCGCATCAAACGTGGAGCTAGAAACGTTACCAGTATTCAGTATCGCCCCTAATCCAATATGCATGTAAGTGGCTTTCGCTGACTTATCGTGACCCAATTTACTGCCAATCAAGCATTGCTACTACTACTACTACTACTACTAATTACCCCAAATGCAGCTGAGGGAGTGGCCATAAACATCGACCACTGGTTTGCCTGTCAACGCGCGGCACGATGTCTCTGGGAGGAAAAAAATTTCGACTCCAGCCAGAAAAGTGGGCCATAAATTGTGAACGAATTTCCCTTGATTGGAAATAAGCGATGCCAAAGTTTTCGCCGTCATACGACGGATATTTTTATGGCTCGTTGCGGCTGAATGAAACGTCCAGCCGGCGCCAATGAGGCGTGATGATTTCGGTGGAAGCATTGAAGACCTATGGACTTTCGGGACTCACGCGCATCGGAACTGTTTACAGATAAGCACAGGATGCGAGTTAAATGTATTAATCAATTCAATTTCTTAGTCCTCAAAAACAACCTTTTTCTTTACCTCAATTATTGGAGCATCCGGTTTCTTGTATCGTCTTGAACAAAGTTACTCTCTGAAACTATTGCCAGAGTGTTCTCCGTAACACGAGCTAACTTACAGCTAGTGTCTTGTTAGCGTCTGCTTGCAAAGATATTACAGTATCGATAGCACCGGTGGTAGCCATCCTTTCGACGTTACCTTTCTACCGCCAAGTAACACGAACCTTGGCAGCGTATCTTCCTCACCGGCGTTTGTGGGTAGCAAACTTTTAACATGGCGCACAGTAACATGATAAGTTTTTGAGCGAGTTAAAATTCAATCATGCAAGTGTATCATGTCCCGAAGCTGGTGAAGCTGCTGGTAAAATAGATAACACGAACCTGCGGAGAGGATCGCATCAAATTTCGGAAGAAGCTGTTTTAAGGATGAAAAATACTTTAACCATTGGGAGATAAAAACATACGAGTATACTATTAAGTTAGTGCCCTCGCTTTCGACACGCTCCTTAATACAGACATCCAGAGATAGTCTCATTAATATAGGCAGACAAATATCTCACAAAAGTAATCCTTCTCGATGATTACTGGCCCTTTTTTCCTGGGAGGGAATGTCTTCCGCACTGAAAAGTCACCTCCGGCAAAGATTTCATCCGACACTGTAATTAATAAATTATACGGCCGGCTTTGGGTGACGGCAATAATAGGTTGACCGGATGCTGGAGTCCCCCTTTTTTGCCGTAATTACTATTGCTCCAGTATCCTAGTCAACCAGAGCAACCCGACTCATGTGCTGTGCGAGGGATCGGGATTGACGACGCCTTCCGTTTCCTTACGATGACGATGGAGACGCCGTCTGATGAGTTTGTTAGCAGCTTTTTAAATAAGCCAAAATTTAGATAAACATTACAGAATGTTACGTTTCACTAATAAATATGTACAAAACGATTGGCCCAAAACTTGCCTCGTTTGCTGAACTAATACTATTAAATTACCCTTTAGTAAGGTCACACTTATTATTACGCCTTCCCCATCGGTAGGGAATCTAATTTTCAGCTCGCCTGTAAACCATCAAACGCAGCAGTTTAGTTTCAAACTTTATGCATTGCAATTTCTCTGCTTCTCTTCTTGCTATCCCCTCTTAGTGCTGTTTGCCCAACTGTATGGGGATTTTTGATCCCGAGGAGAAAAACTCATTCCGCCTGTAAAATCCCTTTTCCCGCTGTAAGCATCGAATTGCCTACATTCGGGCGCCACGCACACATGCCACACCATAAGTAAGGATTAGAAAGCATTCGTCCCGCACCGGTCGGTGGGGAAATGTTCGGCCCGCTCGGGTCAACATCCTTGCCGTGGATGCTAGAACAATGATACCGAAGGGCGATGGTCGTATGTGAAACATAATCCTCGCACCGAAACGCATGGCTACCGGGGGATGCTCAAAAGGCACGAGGACCGGAATTGTATCCCAAGCGTTGGCCAGCAAATGGCTTTAGCCACCATTTTTTTTTCACAATATTTTCGCATGTCAGTCGGTCAAACGCAAGTAGGGTGATTTTTTTTTTGCGAGAGAGGGATGAGGGGCATGAAACCAGACCAAATCAGGGCCTTATTGTCCCCAAGCTAGCACGCGTGCTGCAGCGTATCGTAAGCCATATTATCGCCCTCGTCAGTATCAATCCGGCTACGGTTATTACGGCACAGTGGGAGAATGGGGTAAGCTAAAGGCCCTAGCGTTTGCAGACTCACGGCCCCCAAAAGACAATTCCTCCCGCTGGACAACCGTTCAAGGGTTTGCTGCCGACTCTAGCCCGATGAAGCGATGGGTTTTCGGGTGAGCTCCCTAAACAAGCTGCTTGTATTAAATTATTTATTGGCTACTTTCGCTACCTCTCTCATGTGCACCGTGCCCCAACTGTTTGTACTTCATGCGGGATAGAGGCAACCATGCCGACGCTACGCGAACGCCCCTCGAAGGGTAACGAAGCACAGCCACAACTACATGGTTTTGTTCTAGCGGTCCCCTTTCTTTTGCGTAAACATTTTTGCCAAATTTCACTCCAGGCACTCATTGCACCGTGCCAAAAACCTTCGTACGCCATCGGCCCATTACATTACCTTCTTAGCGTACTTTGGCGCTTTTTTACACCTCATAAAACGCACGATTCGTCTCGGGGGGTTATTCTTCATATTACGCACCCCTCCGATAAGCGGGCCGCGTAAGAAGAGAAAGCAAACAACTTCTCCACAACAACAGGGACGCCAAACTCAACCCTCGTACGCACAAAAGTCGCTTAAAACGCACATATATGAGTTTTTTTACACTCGCACTTGACACTGTACGGTGCGAAAAAAAAAAAAACACTTCGCCCCATTGCGATACGTGCGGCAGGGCTGGTTGGGTGTGAAAGTGATCAAAACAATGTTTTAGTAGGGAGGGAAGAAAACATTCAGTGTCCCGGTGAAATCCTGGGTACACTACCATACCATTTCCACCCAACAGCCACCTCCGCAAGGTGCAGCGGAAGTGGAGTGAAAATGGAGAAAAAATGAAGCTCATTGGCGCTTGGGATGTAATGATAATTTATGGAAATGTGATTTCCCGTTTTTGGAGGGTAGAACGCATTCCAACCTGCATGCTGAGTGTGAGCTGGAAGGAAAAAGGTGTCATATGTTTATTTTAAATAAGGTATGGATTTCAATCTTTACGCTTTAGGTCGATTGAAATTAAATGATAAATATTGCAAAATTTTCGATTGCTTATTGAACGGCGTCCTAATCTGGACTTGTATCTGTTTTTCTAAAAAGTGTCTTTATCCTGTATGTTCCACTGCAGTTTTAAGTTTTTTTTCTGCTGTTGCAAGCTGATTATTACGACTTCAGAACCTAGCCAAATGCATACTCCATCTAAGTCATGATAAATATGAGGATTTCAAAAATATACCATGCACTCATTAACATATTTAAGAATATCGAATAAATTGGAACATGGTTTGATGGAATGCGTTTATAAATAAATTGCCATATAGGACATATTGTTACATGAATTGTCATATCAAAATCAAAACAATAGTGAAATATATTGTGCGTTCAACGAATTTGCGTTATTTTTTTTAAAATTGGGAATTTTATCCAGTAACCAGCTCGTAATGCACCCGTTGTGCATTCCATCGACACACACTCGATTATCCGTGGTTCCATTGCTGTGAACTGTCACGCAGTGGTTTGTTTACGGAAATTATTTGTTTCGTTTGCAATTGTTATCCGGAGCTAGTAAGTACTTTACACGCAATTTTCCCCGGACTAAACAGCTAATTTATTGTATTTATTCCTCATAATACTAGTACGGTTCTCGTACGTGCAAAAACTTACATGGCGGATTTGTGGTTGGAGCAGTGTGTTTAGTTCCCTAAACGCGGACTTTCGGACAGTCAGGTACATGAACGAACAAGATGTTTCCCGTTTTTTGTACAGAATGCTCGTATTGTAAATCATTAATTTAAAATGAATTTATTTTTAGCAATGGTATGAATCAGACCTGCACTACCTACAAACGTTCCTATTCTCACACCGGTACGTCGCACACGAATACAATATGTTTCAATCGTGCATCAAATTCGACATTTGAAACCCCTTTTTCACTGGGATTGTATAAATTGGTACCCGGTAACTCCACAACACGGAATCGTTATAAACGGCTTAACAATGCAAGTGAGTACAATAGCGAATAGCTAGTTCAGTGGAACAGCTCAACACAAATTGCTTTATCCCAACTAGACCCCGAACGGCGAAAGTAATCTACCGGTGGCCTCAGAACTCAACACGATGTGCCAACCACGACGGGAAGTAGACCCTACCAAAGACATCAATCAACGGGGACAGCCCTTTTTCCCATTGCCAAACAATTCAAATTACGCAGAAACATATCGCCACGTGCAAGAAACGGTACCGATCACACAAATTGGTGGCCACAGACATCGTTCTACGCGCTATCATCGCGATCGCGCTGTTCTCTATTCGATGGGTGTATACGAAAACGAGGTAAGCGAGTGTTTTATTTCGCACTTTCGCCTGATTTAACCTTCCGCCCTGTTTCCCGCTTTCAACAGCCACCTACGAAAGCTACTCACTGTTACTCGCTGTACGGACGGATGCGTCCATACTTTATCCCTCATCGAACGCGTACCAAAAGCGAAAGCTCGGATCCGTCAAACCCTTCGCTGGGGCAGGAGAGCGCTGCACATGCCAGCAGCAGTGCTAATAATCCGGCAATCTCAACCGGACTCTCAACGACACTTATGGAAACGTGTGAACCTACCACAGCTATGATGGACGTCTCGACGAACGTCCCCGGGGGTAGTACTAGTAGTGCAGTGCGCTACAAAAACCCGATTGTTGTGCTGAAAAAATCACGCTCCCTGGAGAATGTGCGCGTGGATAACTCGCTCGACGCGTCGCAAGCTTCACACGAGATGGAATTCGTGTCCAGTCGCATACAGAAGCTTAAGGTTCAGGAGTAGCAACGGTTGATTCTCCTTTGACTGCATATACTAACGTTTTTGAAGATAAGGGATAGGGGGATTTTTTTTTGTTGCGTTTGCTGTTTTATAAGAGATGGGGATTTTTTTTTGTTGCGTTTGCTGTTTTATAAGAGAAGGCCGTGTGTGGAAACTGTCTTCCCATTAACTATAAATACAATTCCACAGAAAGGAAACCAGTCCCTGCGTGCACTGTTTTCAATGTTACAGCCGAAACTCCGACGCCAATTGCAAGAAAGATCCGGCAATCGGCAGTAAATGTGTTATGCTCAATTCCACGAAATAACGTCACGCGACACCAAACAAACTCGATTGACTCGATCGATCGAGCCTGTCTGGCCGCTTATCGCCTGTGGAATCTTGTGCGAAAAACAAAACAAACCCGGCAGACAGTACGGACGTTTCCGTCGTGCTGTGTCAATCGCGACGCACCAGTAATGGTGTGCAGAAATTTGAGAAGCATAGGTGAACGCTGCCTGTCTGAGGTTTCCCTTCACTGTGTGCGCAGAAGTTCACTATAACATCTTTCCAGGTTTAGTGCACATCCTCCCAACAATGCTGATCTTCACCGTTTTGCTGATCTCAGTAGGTAAGAGAAATCGCCAACGTTTTTGTCGTCCGCAAACTAATCACTTGATAGTCCTCGTTTTACAGCCACAAGCGTGTTGGCCAGATGTCCGGTGCCCACTAAACACTACACCACCCTCGGCTGTGAACCATCCGACGAGCTTAACGTGCAGGGCTGTCCTCTGTGGTAAGATCACCGAACACACGTTCCCTTTTTTTAACGAATCCCATAGCAGCTATAATCCCAAAATAACTCTCTGTTCAGGTTCAACTGTACCGCACTGGAACAGCGCTCCCGCGATAAGTGTTATCTGTACGGCAAGACATACGAACTGCACGAACACGTACCGGATGAGAAGGTGAAATCATCCTGCTTGGCTCTCTGCACATGCCAGATGTGAGTGCCATCTGTCTTCCGCTGAGGTTTAACGTGCCACGATAACTAGAAACTAATCCCATCTGTTCGTCCCCAAACCCCCCGCACAGGAACTCACGGCGCGGTGTTGCAGAGTTTCATTGCGCTCACATCGACTGTCCGGAGTTCTTATCACCGCACCGGGCCGGCTGCGTGCGCCAGTACCGCACGAACGATTGCTGCTCGTCCCGGCAGGCATGCGGCGAGAAGCGTGCCAACCTGCCCCGCTGCACTGTGGGCAGCGTAACGTACTACGAGGGCGAACGGATGCAGCTTCCGGCCGACCCATGCCTAACATGCATCTGCACTCAGCACTTCAACGAGAGTGATCCCTTCCGCCAGACGAAATGCTACACGAACGAGTGTGCCTTTGAGCTGATCGCTCCGTCGGTGCTTTCTAACGGTGCGGCACCGGTGTACTACGGCAACCGTTGCTGTCCTTGGGAGTGGAGATTGCGTAAGTAATTGAGCGGCAGGAGAAGAGTAAGGCATATTAATTAACGTGGCCACGATTTATCATTTTAAAGCTAAACCAGAGGATCGTATCAACGAGGAAACGGAACGAGAAGTGGGTTCGGATACTACGGAAGAACTAACGGCCAAAAACAGCTGCACGTACGGCAACTTGACGTTGGGTGTAGGGGAATCACTAGCTGCGGATAGCACTCCGGTCGGCGTTTACCGCTGCTACTGTGCCATCCCGCCGATTGTCCACTGCACCCTAACGCCATTGTAACTAGGACCATAATGTAGTATGTAGTATGTACTTCATGTTGAGCGTGATATGATTTTTTTTTTACTTTTTCACAAAGCATAGCTGTAATAAAGCAAGCAATTGAATTCAATTACAAATTGATAGTTGTCGATTTCCGTCATTCCTTGTATCGTGTATCGTGGCTTTCATGCCTTCGGAAATGAACCTAGCCCAGCGTACAGTGCAGTAACGGGGGCACCTGACAGCTGCAGGTCATTTGCTCGCCTCCCGCCGTCTTCTGCTGTATGTCGAGCGAATCTCCCACGTCCAGCGTTAGACTACCGTACTTGCACTGGAGCTTCGGATCGGTGGCCGGCTTACCACCGCCCTTCACCACACGGTCCGTCTCTTTTGCTACAAAGAAAAGAAATTAAACGCGTGACACCGATGTGCTGGGTTTTTCACAGAGACAACTGCATCACTTACGCATACGCCACTCCCAAGGACAGCAGTTTTCCTTCTTGTAGACTGGGACGCCTCCACCGTACACTTGCTTCTCCTCGAACAGCTCAAACCCGCACACCGTCTCGTAGCAGTTCGGGTCTGACTCGATCGCGGTTGCGTTAAAACCGGCCGAACATATGCAAGTACGACACGGGTTGCCCTTGAAGCGCATACGCTGACCTTCCCGGTAGATTTCCGTCTCGAGCTCACAGGTCGCTAGCTTCTTGCGCTCCTCACCGCACACCGTACCGGACGAGCAACAGGCGTTCGGTTTGTACTGTCGCAGACAGTTGTCGTAGTCGAACCGACTGAAGAACTCCGCACAGTCGACGTGCACGCAGCGGAATTTTGCAATCGGATTAGCGCTGGAAGAAACAATCCCTTTGACTGTAGTAATCATTAAACAAGCCTCTCCAGTTAAACTTACGATCGACAGTAGCATATGGCGGAGCAAAACTGGGACACTTCCTGGTCCGGTACGCTTTGATCGATCTCGTACGTTTTCCCATTAAAGTAGCATTTGCTGCTATCGTGCGCAGTTATCGATGGACAGTCGTATCTTTGCGGGCAACCATCCGGGCGACTTCCAACGGGTTGGCAGTGCATCGTTTTGTAGTGCGCCAGCGGCACATCGCACCCGAGTACGGCAAGCGCTGAAAGGTGAACAACGTTGCGACAGTAAAGTAATATTTTTTTAATTACTTTCTACAACCACCTACCGCCACACAGCGTTACGGTGAAAGTTGTTAACAGTCGCATTTTTTAAGTACTCGAAACACACTTCACGATCTTGCTTGTGATGCTGTCGGTGGCACAGCGACTACTGATTAGCCGATGCCATCGAGCCAGCCACACGGCTGGAGATGACCCGATGATCTCACCCTGCCCACTACAATGGTGTTGGTGTCTTGTATTGTGGTGCCGGGCTTTACCAGCCTTTCAAAAATAAATAAACATACGCCTCCAGAAATGGAAACAACGACATCTTTTCAGGTGATCGTACTTTGTTTCCTACCTTTGCTACGTACAAAAAAAAACTCGTTCTTCTCGCCGCGGAACAAAACGATAAACAGATCAATACAGGTCCAATTAGTGGGACATTCATCGGTTAAACGTTCGGTATCGACAGTTTTTATGGAATTTCCAAACACTGGCTCATATGCTTGCAATGGGATTATAAAAACTTAATTTAAAATGCTTTGGTATTTAGATATCCTATGTCATTTTGCATAAAAAAAACGTCGATAACAAAGCGAATCTGAAAGTTGTATGCTATAATTTAGGAGCAGCCTCCGGTGGATCAGGGTTAATGCCAATAGCCTCTTGCCCAAGACACGAACGTTGTTCGAATCCCATTCGAACCACACCAAGTCACAGAAACCCAAAGAATTTAATTTAGCTCTAAGGTCTCTATATCTAACCTTAACGAATAGCAGAGTAGCAAATCATTAACATATTTCGTAAAGTACAAGCAGAACCGTGCAATTTGTTAAATAATTTACTTTTTATAAAACCAAACTTCAGACGCTTTGTGAAAATAGGCAAAAAATACAAACTATTGATTTTATTCGAAAACTCCACATTTCATCAACACGCAAGTGGTAAAGCACACGTGACATTTTGTTCGCTCTTAAACATTCTCTGTTTTTCTTGGCCTAGGAGATTTTTTTTTAAATATAATGAAAAAACAACCACTAATTCTAATTGCGAACCGATTAGCTCTAACAATCCTCCCGCTGAATGCAATGCGCGAGCGGTGGCACCGTACACTTGCACTCGACACACTTGTCGTCGCTGGTCACACCGTCGCCCTTGTTCAGCGTCAGCTTGCCGAACTTACACTGCATCGTCGGTTCCGTCGGCTCGTCCTGCTCGAGACGCCCCTCGACAATCACCTCATCACTGTCGGATGCTGCAAAAAAAAACAAAAAAGCGTCCGGAAAAAGCTCATGAGCACCGTCTGTGAAATTATGCGGCCACACAATGCAGATTGCGCAATGCCGAGAAGAAAGGAGGCAAAGAAAAGAAGCAAAAACACCACTTACGGCACTTCCACGAGATCGGGCAGCATCGATGGTTGCCGAAGTAGATCGGTATACAGCCCATCGCAATCCGTTCGCCGGCGTGCAGCTCCAGCCCGCACTGCGTCTCGTAGCAGTTCGGGTTGTCCGCACCGACTGTGCTGTTGTCGAAGCCCGGCTTGCAGTAGCAAAACTTGCACGGTTCCTCCTTCGGATACATCCGCTGGCCCTCGTAATACTGCCGGTCGTCCAGGTAGCACTGGGCAAGCTGTTCCAGCTTCTCCTTGCCGCACACGCTCTTCTCCGCACAGCAACCGTGCAGCGTGTATTGGTGGATGCAGTCGTCTTTGGCTGGTTCGAAAAATTCAAAACAGTCGATGCTGGCGCAACGGAACGATGCCGGTGTGGTGGAGCTATGCGTTGAAAATATTTGATTATTAATTGTAGAACTCTTCCGAACGAGTGTTGTGCTTTCTACAAAGATTCACTCATATGAAGCTTCAATGAAGAATCATTCAAACCACGAATCGAATCTTGTACCTGAATCCAAGGATTCATGAATCTTGAAATTTCAAATTATTAACGAATCCCTGAATCCAAAATATATTCATGGATTCTGAAATTCACAAATCTTCAAAGAATCATGCATCTTAAGATCACATGCATGACTGAAAAATTGCTCAATTAAATTATCCTTTTAGGTTCGAACTTTTTTCGCGATTAAATGGTGAAGATCTTCGAAGATGCATGAAGATATGAAGACCATCTTTCATTTATCTTAGGAATGATGAATGACAGCAATACCCTTCAGAATAAAAAAAGATGAGTGCTAAGATTCATGAATCTCAAGATTCTGGAATCCCAAGATCAAATCTCTGGATCTGGAGATCTCAAGATTATCCAACACTATTCCGAACCACTAATCCTTACTTCGAGCAGTAGCAGGCGGGTGAGCAGGAGTGAATTTCCTGATCAGCCGGGGACAGCTTTGCACCGGCCGGATAAATGTTGCCATTGAAGTAGCACTTGTTACCGTCACGATCGGTCAGCTCGGGACACTGGTACCTGGAAGGGGGTTGAGAGGTTGAGCGATTTCGGTCACGTCCAGCCAGCTCCCGGAAACGGCACAGCACAGCTTAGACTTACCTTTTTGGGCAGCACTGACCTTCCTCTACGATCGGTTTGCAGCCAAGTTCGGCGTAGTGTTTCGGCGGTACCGGGCACGGTTCATCGCACGCTCCTGCAACGGAGAACAGTAAGAAAACGCGTCACAATAGGATATTCTCCCCCTGTATATCTACAGCACAAATCATTTCCGGAAGCGAAGAGATCCATCAGTTGGACGTGAATCTTTCCACGACCCTGTGTCGCGTGACGCTAGTAGTTTGGCATCATAATATGATAATCCGCCAATATGCCGAGGTCGCGATCGTCGGCGTCCCGTGCGCGCGCACATGACTCAATGACAAACGCCGCAGTCAATGGCACTTCCAACAGGTTGTGCGGGGCGGCTTTTTTATGTTTTGTTTGCCACGGCCCGGAACTAATGAGGCAGTACAGTACCGCATACGCAACGTGGGACACTTTCGTGCGTTTCTATTCTGCTTCAACGTGTCTTTCTACGGTTTCATCTCTTCTATAGCCACAAAGCGGCGAAAAGTAGGAAATTGAATCAATCCACGCCGAAGTTGAATATGCTGGCAGAACTATACGAATGTCAATCCCCGGCCACTGTAGAATTGCAAGGTGATTTAAGGTAGAAAACGCTCTCTAGTGCTTCATCTTATCACAAGAATCACAAGATCATGTTTGCATTGAAATGTTGGTAACATTTTAAGTCACAAATTAAAAATTCGGATACATTTACTTTGTACTTGAAGACGTAACAATAGCCTATGGATCTTCGTTCAACCTATTCATTCGTGTTACAGATTAGATAGAAATATTTATCAGAGTAAATATATAGGAACCTAGCTAAATCCGAAGGTTCAGGGAAATCGTGTCTATTACGGGCTCCACAAACTCCACTGATCAGAAGACTTCAATAACATACTAAATGCGTATAAACGTGCCCGATTATAGAGAACTACTAGTCTATGGATGGGTTCAGGAATATTCTGGCGCCAATGTCATTTTCGAGCTGTGTGTTCTAAGGACTATTTTTGGCAATGTGTGCAGATAAGGAGAAGAAACTACGGCTAAGCTGAGCTGTTTGATCCTTATGGTGGCCAAAGCCGGAAAGATATCCACGATCAGTTCCACACAAAGAGCACGGCGTACTCGTAGAATAGATCAAATGAGGTCAAACCTTGCTGAGATCTGAAGCAGCTGGTGATGGAGGAGTGCATCCATGATCCGAGTTTCTTTGAGACAGATTGCAAACCTGGCTATATATTCTAAACGTGGCCGTTAAGAGCTAAAAAATCATCATCACCTTTGGTTCCCAAAAATCGTTGCTACAAAATGAAAACATGTCCCAGCAAAAATTTGGGGATAATTTCGAATACAACGTCTCTCTGCTTGCATTTTCGATAGGAAGCATAGAAGATACTGCTGATGCTGCTTAGAAGCTGTTTAGAAGGGTCTTTCGACGCGAGAGATGAACTGGTAAAATATTCGATAGAAATCGCAACAAACTAAACGGGTACCACGATGCCTTCGATGCACTGTAAAAACCAGTTCCCGATACCGTCTCGAAACACCAAATACAAGGGTGAAATTTATGTACGCCACAGACAGTGGTATCGATGCGTTCCCCCTTCGCCTCACTCACTCATGCTCGTCGCACCAGGATTACAATACTCGCTAGAGCAATTATTACCATGACACAATGCGGCAAATGCGACCACGGCCACCACCAAACTGCGTGTGATGCTGTTCCACATCTTCACAAAAACCGATTCACTTCCTGATTTATTTCACACTCCACAAAACTACTCTCCGTACTTTGCGCGTTGCACTCTGATGCCGAGACGGGACGGGGCCGATCCACCGGGTGGTTACGCGTTTCGCTCGCTGCGTACTGAATACGTTGCGGCAACTGGCGGAAACTTTTATACACTCGCGCCACAAACCGTTGCCGCGGGAAGGGTAGGGCTGGAGAACCGGCTACTCGCGCACCTCGCGGAGAAGAGCAGTGAAGAGAGTGAAATGGCCCGCAGCACCGCGTGGAACTGCGCGAGATAGTGCGGCGAATGGAGAGCAGCTAAGCGCGCAACACTATTTGTCATCACGCACACGCGCGTACACCCCGTTCAAGGTAGTGTCGTGCGATCGCGATCGTTACTTTTATGTTCACTCCAAAGGGTGAAAAAAGTGTGCGGGTTTTGTTTGTTCCGCTTTTGTGCGAGAGGGGAGGGGGTTGGGTGGTATGTACAAACAATCAGTCACCCACCAACCCGCTGGAAGAGGGGTGCATCTCCGGATCTTCGGGTGTTAGGGCCCGAAAGGAGTGCACGGTGTGAATGTGACCTTTCATTCGGCGATAATTGATCGGCGGATGATATGCTCCCGACCAGCGACAAGCGTTGCCGAAAATCCCGGTTCAACATGATTCGGCAACAACCATGAATAAGAGCGAAAATAATTAACCGGTGATCGTTCGAGAAAAAAACCCCGTTTTGAGTCGATGCATAATGCGCAGACCGGGTAATGCACTCCAGCATCGGAGGTGCAACCCTGAGCGGACGACGCCCTGTAACTAATTGGCTTCCATTTTTGCAGCCATGCAGAGGCACCGATGGGACAATGCAAATCCAACCCGCCCTCAATCACCCCACCCCCACGGGTTGGTTGTTGTAAGGGTGATCGGGGCATAATGGGTCACTTAAAGAAAATGGCGTAGAAAACGTGGAAAATCCAGGGGAAAATGTTAATGGGCCACCATCGAAAATCAGCTAATTAGACAATCAACTGAATAATTTAGTTCATAATTAACGCAACTTTTTTATTTCAGTTCAGGTGTAGTATAAATACAACACTCTTAAATAGATACGCGACTCTTTTTAGTAGCATTCTTTATAAGATAATTCAGATAAAGGAACCCTAAATTCTGTTTGTATGACCAAATCAAGGGTGGTTCATTTTGCCCCGATTATCCCTAACCACTTTTCGCATCCTTCGCGGCAACCATACCGCTACCGGGCACTCGTACAGTAGTCACGAGTGCGTTAAGACCTGACCTCGAAGCGATTGTGCTCTCAGCGACCCCGCACAATGGTTGGGCGCAATCGTATGCCCACGCTTATGAGATGGGGAATTTTCGATCTTGACATTAGAAGTGCTAACACACAGTATAACAAGGGGAAAACAACATCCGAAACGACGTCGGATCAGCGACAGCCCCCGGAGATGCATGATTCAACCAATGCCAATTTCTTCATTGCTTATGTTCACACCGTACCACCAAAGAATTGCATCACACGGGAAGCATTGAAGGATGAAGTTACCAAAGATAAAGTGCATTTATGCACGTTACCTTTTCCCACGCCCACAAGGCGTTTTTATGCTGGAAAACATTCCATCGATTGCATGACCGAACTTCCGTTAACACACTGTCAGACAGAGCGGCGCAGTGAAGATGGCCTTCGATAAGAATCAACCCGATAAGATAACCGTGCCATCATCCGAAATTAAAAACAAAAACAAAACGATTCTCGCTGCGATAAAAATGAATCCGTAAACATGTTTTTCCGTGTACACCCTTTTGCTGTGCTTTATCAATTTATTATCCTTCGCGTGTGTCTGGTACTTCCGGTGCCGGTTGCCTTTCCTTCCTGTGCACGTTCATATGCGTTCGCAGCACATTCTTGTAGCTAAACCATCGTTCACATATATCACACTGGAACCGCCGCTCTTTGGTGTGGGACAGCCTGTGCAAGCTTAGGCTTGCTGAGGTTTTGAACGATTTCTTACACTCGGCGCAACTATACGGTCTTTCCCCGGTGTGCGTCCGCAAATGCTTTCTCAAGCTGGAACTGTAGCAACAAAACAGTCGTCATTTAGATGGATAAATGCAAACAAAATGGATAAATGCAAGCGTTTACCTGGTAGTGAACGAGCTTTCGCACTCACTGCAGGAAAATGGCTTGTCCTGCGTGTGACCCCGCAAATGCACGACCAAGGAGCATCGATACTTGAACGTTTCGTCGCAAACTGTGCACTGAAATTTGCGCTCGGCCGTGTGAGTAAACTGTAGACGAATTTAGAGAAAAAGAAATTTATAAATGGTTACAAAAAAATATTCTTCCAATAATAAAAGCGTACCTTGTGCGATCGTAATGATTGTGGATCTTTAAATGCTTTATCACACTGTTCGCACCGGTACGGGCTGTTACCCGTGTGCTGGTTCATGTGGTACGTCAAGTTGCCTCGCTGCGCGAATGCTTTCTTGCACACCGGGCAAACGTGACGCTTTTCGCCGGTATGGACAAGCATGTGCTGCTTCAGGTTTTGCTGCAACATCCCGCACACGGTACATTTGGCCGTTTTGGTATGTTTCCTACGCTTGTTGAATTGCTTTTCCACGGGTACATGGCTCTCTTTTCCAGCACCTGTGTCGCAGGTAATGGCTGACGGGCGCACCGGATCAGGTATGCTTTCCGCGAGCTGGTCAGCTTCATATTCTTGATGTGCATCCGCAACTTCGACCACATAAAACTCCTCGCTCGTGCTCTTTCCATCGCATGGAAAACCCGATAGTGCTTCTTCCGATTTCGGGAGTATTGGGTGTACCTCTGCCGAAGGTACCTGACCGTCTGCATTCGGTTGCCGGTACGAAGACGTATTGCACTGTCCATGCCCTGCTGCCACCGCTTCAGTATTGCGCTTGGGCTGCCATAGATGCCGAAGTTTCTGATCCACCTCACGGCATAGCCTTACGAACTTTTCACAAATAACAAGCTGGGAAATGCACACATCACACACCCGTGGATGTACATCGGGAAAATCGGCTAGCTGAAAGTGTATATCGTTATTGCAGTGAGCGGTCCGGTTCACGAGGCTTGCTTCCGTTACCTACCCGTACGCCCGTGCAGTGAAATATTCGCTCAAATAATACGGTGGCCGACGAGGTGGGAAAACCGAGCGCTTGCTCATCGCTATTGCCAAGGCACAATCGGCAGAAATCCTTCGGCAATAGTTGACCGCTGTCCGCGCCAGAAGATAATTCACTCATCGTCTTCTAGCATGTAAGTTGAACGTAAACAAACGGTGTAAACTGGTGGTGAGAGCTCGGTATCGGAACTAATGGAATCGAATTCCGAGATCGGCTTAGATTCTGGCTCCGATCTCGACTTTGGAAACAGTTCGGAAGCCGATTCTGACACTGATTCCGTATCCGATTGCGGAATTAATTTCGGAAAATTTTTCCGGTCCTTCTCTTGGGAATCAATTTTAGAACATTTTGAAGCTAGCCGGAATCGATTCCGGTAAAAACATCATTTTCCCCATCACTAGTTTACACACAATCTCTACGAGCGGTTGCCGTGCTGCAGTATGCTAACTGTCATGCTGCGCCGTACCGGGGAGAGAGCGAGAGAAGTGTTGCTCGCGAGAAGAGACATACAATCAGCCATCGTACTTGACAAACGTCAGCTTACCAGAATACTTTTCCGTCTCGGCGGGGCTGAAGCACACAGCCGTAGCCTCTGCAAAAAGCAAAGCAAGCTGTGCAGTACCGTACATTTCGGTGAAAAGCTAAAAAGTGACCGTGATCAAAGGGGTAAAGTAAGGTAAAAAGTGATTAAGTGAAACACGTATTGATCTTTAGTGTCGTGCATTTTTGAGTTGCAAAACACAGAACCTCCTTTTTTGAGGGTGCCTCCATTTTGTACGAAAGGGAGGAAGAGAAGGACACCAACAAATACAGATTCTCAGTGCCCCGATATAACCATTTGTGCATCAAAGTTTAGATAAAATGGATTAAACATCGTAATTAAACCATTCCTATCACGGTATCAACGCATCGCGGAAGTTAATATCTTGCCGTGTGTGGTGGATTATGGTAAAAGAAATGAGGGTATAGATAGAGGCACTGCAAGGTGTGTTCATTGAAGGAAGGGTTCAGAGAGAACGAGAGCGACAGTAAAGAAAGTCACGTAGGCCATCATAGTATTTTTCGATCTAATTTGGATGACCATAAAAAGTGCACTGCACAAAATAATGATGCAATAATAGCCCTTGATTAAATTAGGAAAAAATATTGTGCTTCCGGCTAGCAGTTTTTTTCTGCTTGATTGAAACCAATATATAAAATTGTGGCATAAATGTTCCCCATTTTGTCGTTTTCTTGCAGATTCTATTCCTTAAACAACTAGATAAGAAAGGTCATCAAAGCAAAATGACAGAAGAATCACGTGTAAAAATACAGGTTTTCCGGCCCACCTGGGAAGAGTTTAAGGATTTCCCAAAGTACATTGAATATATCGAATCACAAGGTGCACACAAAGCTGGTTTAGCTAAGGTAAGTGAATATTGATGGGTGTAGTAAACTATTTAAGTATCTTTTTCGAAACGCTCCTGCTGCCCGCAATGCAAATTCAGTTTTCATTCAATCACATTGTTTACGGTGCGCTATTTAACTGAGGTTAACCACCTAACGCACGTTGTAAACGCTCAGTGAAAAAGGGTATAGTTTTATGTTTACAGTCTCGCTCGCACTGTAAACAGTCGGATTCACTTCACTAACACATGTAAACTGTGTTGGTAGAATTTGTGAAATAGTTTTATTGAATTAAAAGATAATGATTCGTTTGATCTCACAAAAAAGCAACTACTCAGTTGAAACAAAGGCCAACAGCTGCAGAAACGAAGAGGAAAAATGTGTAAGCAGAATCAGCAGAAAAAGTAGTAAAAACAGCTGATTTTGACAGTTACCCAACGTTACACCACTACTACTGTAAACCGGTTTGTGTACTGATCTGTTGGCTTGTTTGGTGCGCATTATTTTACTTGTATTTCTTTTGTTATGTTATCCCATTGCAATATATCTAAACTTTTTAGATAATTTTATCAAATTATGAGTATACGAGCATTATAGATGAAAGGTTTGATGTTGTTCTACATGATTGTTTACATCAAGCACCTGCGGATACTGAGCGGTTGTGTATAGGTAGTGGTGACAGCAACAGTCACACACAACGCTTTGCGTGCATATGTATACGCACACACACTTAGTATGTGCCCAGCGTAAACTGCACGCACACTTACCGTCTGCAGATGTAAACAATTCTTCTATGCCTCTATGGACGCTGTAGTATCACGCGCGTTGAGTATTATGAATGAACTTATCACGTTTGTTTTTTTTTTTCTGTTGCTTTCTTCTCCACGGGTTGTTTTATTTATTCATATAATTAATTATTATTTTCTTTACAGATTATTCCACCGCCCGAATGGAAACCTCGTAAAGGTGGCTATGATTTGGACAAGTTAGACATTACTATCCCGGCTCCTATCTGCCAGGTGGTAACCGGCAAGCAAGGGCTGTACCAACAAATCAACATTCAGAAAAATGCGCTCACAGTCAAACAGTTCGCCGAGTTGGCCAACACTGAACGGTAAGACAAAACAAAAAATTGCGTTACGACCGTAGTAAGTAACTCCATTTTTCTCTCATTGACTAGTTATGCTACTCCAAAACACTTTGACTTTGAAGATCTGGAGCGAAAATATTGGAAAAATATTACTTATGTTGCTCCAATCTATGGTGCCGATGTGTGTGGAAGCATTACGGATAAAGACTGCAATGTAAGTAAATTTCGTACAGGGGCATTGTATACCAACGGTGCTAACAAGAATTTTCTTCCACTATACAGATTTGGAATATAAACCATCTCGGTACAATTTTGGACTTTGTCAATGAGGATTACGGCATTTCGATTGACGGGGTAAACACCGCCTATCTGTACTTCGGCATGTGGAAGACAACGTTCGCCTGGCACACAGAGGATATGGATCTGTACTCTATCAACTATTTGCACTTTGGTGCTCCGAAAACGTGGTACGCCGTGCCGCCGGAGTATGGACGCAAGCTGGAAAAGATAGCGAAAAACAGCTTCCCTGCCAGCCACAACGCCTGTCCCGCCTTTCTGCGCCACAAAATGACGCTGATCAGTCCACAGATACTCAAGCAGCACAACATTCCGTTCGACAAGATCACGCAGGAGGAAAACGAAATCATGATCACGTTCCCATTCGGTTACCATGCCGGCTTCAACCATGGGTTTAACTGTGCCGAGTCGACAAACTTTGCGATGCCGCGCTGGATCGAGTATGGCAAGCGAGCCGCACAGTGTTACTGCAGCTCGGACATGGTCAAGATACTGATGGACACCTTTGTGAAGCGGTTCCAGCCCGAACGCTACGAGTCGTGGATGGATGGATCCGATTTCGGTCCGCATCCGGAAGACCCAACCACGATAACGGGACCACCACCACGGGTGATGGATGCGGGTGATGACAAGGACGAGGGTATTGAGGACGGTGAGCCAGCGCTGATGAAAAAGGGTTGCAATCTTACCGTAAGCATCCGGAATATTTCATTTAAAGAGAAAAATCCCGACCTCGATCTAACGGACATACAGCAGAACCCGCACCTGCCGGATGATGTGAAGCAAGCGCTTAGTGGTATTGCCGAAGAGGAGGAGGAATGTGAAGCAGCGGCCGAACAGGTGCAAACGTCGAAAAGTTTCAACCTTTCCTCCTACGATCCTTTTGACGACGACGAAGAAGACGAGGAGGAGTATTTAAAGAGTAAGAAAAAGGGAGGCAAAAAGAGGAAAAAAGTGGACAGCGATTACGATGACGACTGGTACTCAACCACCCATGCCAAGTCAAGGGGACGGAAAAGTGTGACACCTAAAAAGCGCAACGACTCGATCGAAGAGACGCGTAACGCAAACCAGCGAAAAGAAAGGCTGTTATCGAGAAAAAAGGATCAAGAGATGAATCAAGAAAAGCGGGAAAAGTATTTGGAATCAAAAAGGCTTCAGACGGCAAAATGGCGCCAACAAAAGCGACTTGAAAAGGATAAACTTCAGCAGGAGCAAGTAGCACGAAAGAACGGACACAAAAGCAGCGATCAGAGAAAGGCGGCCGCACACATAATTCCACCCGATCCGCTGCGTATCGACACGAGCCCGACCGTTGGTACGGTGGACAGAAGAATATGCATACTGAAACCGGCAACTTACCACAAACGGGCTGCATCGATGGATGAGGTGGATCCGCTCAGTGTGAAATCGCGCCATTCGTTGCCATCGTTCAAAACTAACAAATCAGCTAAACCAATGGTCAAAACGGCCGAGCGCAAGTCGCTTCACGATCCCTTCCTATCGGAAATGGCAAAAAGGTTCCCGGAGGTGGTAGTAAGCCATGCGTGCGCTGTAAAAGATAGTAGCAGTGTTAGTTGCAAACAGAGGGTAAAGATAGAACCATCGTGCACGATAAGTCCCATTATGAAGGCGAACTCAAGTAAACCGAATGAAAACTCTAGTTTTCTTCTACAAAACGGAAAGCGGAAAAATAGTAGGAAAGCAAAATCGCCAGTTTCTGCGAGCAGTGCGTTGGTTCCGACCAACAAGAAACATGTTAATGGGAATCAACCCATCGTGAAGCCGTGTGCAATTAAACCGGTTGCAAATTCGAGTCTGCTTTTACCCAATCGGAACCAGCAAAATGGTGAAAAGACTTTATCGCCAGTTCCTACAAGTAAGTATTTGGAGCGCAAAGCCACAAGTAACACTGACGATAAGGCATCATCGTCTACGAAGGAAAGCAAACCTATGTCTACGCTAACCGCCAAGCCTGTAGTGATTGAAGCTCCACCCAAAAATCCTGCGCCGGACTTGTTCGACAATAGCAAAGACTTTTTCACTGTGTTCAATAAATTTGTGGCCGGTGATCATGTGCAAGTGACGACAACCTGCAGCACAACAACGAATGGTGTTCCAATCAGCGGTGTAACCACCCTACCGATGCCTCCTAATTCCAGCTCGCCCATCCCTGGAACGCTGTGGAATAACAAGGTTCGTCCACTGTTGGTTAACAGCACGTCGCAGATTGTACGTGCGACCGGATCGTTGCAAGTCCCGGTTCCCCTACCAAACAGTGGTGATAAGCAAACCCATAAAGCCACCGAAATTGCAGCGTGTGTTAACTATACGCAGCATCATCCCGCAAAGCCAGACACGCTGGTAAAAGAAGGCACATCCGCATCATCTTCATCGTCCTCGAATGGTGAGTTTGCAGGGGAAACGAATCAAACTCATCGTACTGAATCAACGGTCCTGTTGCTCAGTAGCAAACAAAGCAGTATGGAGCGCACTATTCTGAAGGTACCAAAGCCGCCCGTTTCAATGCCGATTGTAGCATCCGAAGGCAACGGAACGAGCGTCAAGCCACAGCCAAGCAATATAATAAACCTGTTAATCATCAATGGTTCCGAAGCCGGAACGCTTATGCCATACACTGAAAAGCCGCTAAAGGAAGGCCTACTGTCGGCCATCGCGAATACTACCACCCTAGCGTCACCAAATTCCTGCGCGAAGGAAACACTGATCCACACGAACGATGGTACATGCAGTTAAGCCGTTTTGCAAGAAAAGCACCCTGAACCAAAAAGAAGACAAGAACCCACGTTAGAGAAGTAATTAAAGTGATGCTTAGTGTATGCTCCTAGTGTATGCCATCGAAGCTCATGGTCGGGTTTGCTGGTTGGTTATTGTTTCGAAATTGCTCTTGGTATGCTGTTTCTTTCAATTTAAATTTACAATTTTTATAGCTTTTGCTTTACTTAGAGCCAGCTACTCGGCGTACGGGAGCAGCACTGAATTGTCAGCATTTACTTTGTGATTTACTAGGTTTAGTGTAGCATCGGCAGGCTTAGAGATGTTTAAGATAATGAAATACGCCGTTTTAGTATTAATTAAAGTTTAAGTGTACGGACATGAGTGTGCGTGTGTGCTTTAATTTAACAACATGTGTCATGCGGTAAGTGTACGAATATTTTGTGTGCGTTTGTGCTATAGTTTAACAGTAACTATCATCCTGGTCTCAACTGCTACAGCAAACAAAAAGGTACTGCAGTTAGCAGAAGATAGTTAGGCATAGGCGTGTGGACCGTGAACCGAGAGGAGGGCATATTATAGTATAGTTTACATAGCGGTAGTAGCAAAACTTCTTGCTTTACCACCTCTGTCTGTTACATTCATCCTAGATATGTACACTTGCAAACAGCTGCGAAAAGTAACATGAATTCCAAATTTACAAACACAACTGTAGATAAAAGATTTCAATCAATAATACAATAAAGCTTTGCGTTATCATTAGACGAAGCTAATTATCGCAGCTTTTGTAATTCTCGTCCGGATGTGTGCGATGACACATCCGGGACTCCACTCCACTTACTGGACGAGTAATCGGTAGTGCACTGAAATCTGATCCCGTCCAACCCTCATTCAGTACGACGCCACCGGCATCGATGTAAGTGTTTATACAAGCGAGCTAGCCGTAAATCCGGCCAATGGCAGTGCAAAATATGCGTTTGTTTGCTTCGACAGTTCTTAAATTTCCGCTACACCACTATCCCTGTAGTCTGGCCCAGACGTTGGCTGCCCGTAGTCTATCAGCTTGTAGCTGATAAGCGATGCAGAAGCTTGAGGAAATCCGAAAAGTTTTTTGGAAGTTTCGAATATATTTTAACATTTTATCGCAATTTAAATTTGCTTTCATATTCAAAACTAAACACTAACACTCGATTTTTGGTGGTTTGTTTCATAAAACATTTCCGAAATACCACATCTCTGTCAGGTTCAACCTAACCGACTAACACATTTCCCCTATGACCTATAAATAGTTCTTGTTTGTTCCAATTTGTTCCCAACAGCGAACTGACCCCCCAAAGTGGCGGAGCAGGCAAAAGAGAAGGGAGGTATTATTTTATCTTGCAAAACCCGAAAAGAAAAAAAAAACAACAAGAGGATTCTTTCGTAAAGTAAACGTTCCTTTCGTTATCCACACGAATGCATTAAGCTCCTCGCTGAGTTCGTCTTTGGTGGTCAGGTCAGTTCGGTTTTGTGCGCTACAGGGAAAGGAACGGTTTCCCTAACAATACAGGTTAGTGATGATTTGGAAATTTTAGTAGTTTACGTGAAAATTGATATTGCTAGAAGTAGTTAAAGTGATTATTATACATATTGTGTTTGAGACTTGTGACTGTTCACAAGAGTAATTGGATGTTTTTGAATTCAGCGTCATTTCGTTAGAACGGATAGATCGTATTGACGAAGTCAGCGTGATAAGTGCAATAGGTCTAAATTTCATTGTATGTCGTAATATTCAAGTGCTTCTTTCTTGTTACGTGCGGTCTTGTGCGTTCTTCCCATTCCGTACGATCGAATACTAGAAGGCGTATACTTAGGTATTTTTTGCGCGTGTTAAACAGCAGAGCACCTGCTATCTATCGGATGGTGGAACTTTCTTCTCACCTGCAATTAATTTCGCGCCGAATGTACCACCAAACACACAAGCTAAACGGTCGTGATCGCAATACGTACCCTGCCAGCTCCATCAACAGTAAATCTGATTTCGATCGTTTCCACCAGCGCCAGGAAAATTGTGCTTGATCGTACATTGATCCGATGTGAGGTGTGGAAACGTTGTTTGCTTTACACCAACCATTGATATATTGTGTGTGGAACGACATAATATTTCGAGCAGTCGGGTTTTTTTCTTCAATTCGACCGGGCCAACCGGCACAGCAGATGGCCAGTTGAATTGGACGACTGGCGATTAATTTTATGATCATGTACGAACGGAAATGTGAAGATGTTTTGTGGTTTCCTGTGGGTTAATGTCCATGTACCATGTTGATATTTGTTTCTTTTCCACGAACCTTGGTTCAAAAAGATCGGTTCTAATAATGTTACAGTTGCTTTCAGCTTTTCGTGGTACTGCTACCAAATTACTACAGCAGAATGAAGACAGGATTCCAATTTATTCCGGAGAACCGGCCCCTGATGTACCTACCCGCGTCCAGATTCTTCTGGCAAGCTCCCATTGCAGTGAGTTTCTTCATTAGCGGCTCGCCAGATCTTCAAAAGTAATTCTTTTCCAATGTCCCGATAAGCCAAACACATCCCTCTACAACTATCCGCTGGAGCTGTGGAGCACCATCCCGGAGTCGGAACTGATCGTGAAGCTGTGTGTGTTTATTCCCATCATCGTGTTTGGTTTGCTCGGTAATGGCATCCTGCTGGAGGTGATCTTCTCCAACCGTACGCTGCGCACTCCCAGCCACCTGCTGATAGCGAATCTGGTGGTGACCGATTTTCTTACCCTGCTCGTCTGTCCCATCTTCTTCATGACGCACGACTTCTTCCAGAACTATTTGCTCGGGCCGGTTGGCTGTAAGCTGGAGGGGTTCATAGAAGGTGCACAATGTTTCGGAACTGTTCCAGTAACTTTTGGCAAATGAATATCTATGCTCATGATTTCATCCACAGGTGGACTGTTGGTGACGTCCGTGCTGGGTATGTGCGTGATCAGCTACGATCGGCTGTCGGCGGTGGTACTCTCTTCCGGCACCCGGCTCAAAGGCCGCGGTACAGTCGCTGCGATCGTGTTCTGCTGGATCATGGGCTTCAGCATTGCGATGCCACTGTCCCTGTATCGCCACTTTAAAATTCGCTACTGGAAGGATCTAGCTGAGATGTACTGCTACGAGGATCGCTCCGTACTCGCCACGTACTGGGAGTTTCTACTGGTCATGCTCGTGTGGGTCCCGCTCGGGGTGATGCTGGTCGCGTACACGCTCATCATCGTGAAGCTGGATCGGTACGAACGGAATGCACTGCGCCGTCAGCACCCGATGGTGGTACGGTACAAGAGCCGGGTGGCCAAAACGCTCTACATTGTGCTGCTGGCGTTTATCGTCGTCCGTGTGCCCTTCACCATCATGGTGTTTATCTACTACAACATAGAACCTGTCGAACATTATCAGGTAAGAGGTAATTTGTTTTCTAAACAAGCGCATCTCTCACAAACCGATCACTGCGTTACAGTTTAGCGAAAACTTCGTCTTTATCTGGTGGCTGGCGAAGGTTTCCTTCATTTTCCTGAACGCTGCAGTGAATCCGCTCATCTACGGACTGACTAATAAAACGTTCAAGAAAGCACTGCGTGGCTCGAAAATTTTGCAATGTCTCTGTCGGCTTCCCCCGGAAGAGGTGAGTTAACAAGATCATTAGGAATCGACGGGGAAATATAACGCCATTCTTGCTCATTCCTTCCCATTCCATTCATTCCATGCTAGCAGGAAACGCAAGGTACACCAGCAGGTGTAGACAAAGCGAGAATTTGCGGCTGTTTCTCGAGAACAAGTTTCGAAGATGTCGAGCAATCGTCGCAGGACGATAAGATACTTGAACGGTCTCGATTTTCTCGAGTTAGGTAAGAAGCGACTGTGGGTCGTGCTATGGAAGGTTAAAATAAATTTTACTCTTTCTTTGACATTTTCAGCAGACGTTTCCGTGCCACGTGGCTCAATTCGACGTTTAGAAGCAAGCATCCTAAAAATGAAACAACCGTGGATGATAAATCTTAATAGAAGTCGCCTTTGAAACGATTAGTAAAACTATAAACTGTACTTGATGCGATAAATCTACTCTCTATAGATTGGTGCACTAACCAATGCCACGCAATCCGAGAACCATAAAGTATAACGTTATAATATTATTGACGTATGTAAATGTTTTGGAAACATTCAATTTTGAAATACAACAACAGGAATTTAAATTTTAAAAAACTGGCTGAAGCACGTGGCACCGATGATTTTGTACTTAG
Organism: Anopheles epiroticus; assembly: GCA_000349105.1. Taxonomy (NCBI): domain Eukaryota; kingdom Metazoa; phylum Arthropoda; class Insecta; order Diptera; family Culicidae; genus Anopheles; species Anopheles epiroticus. The sequence goes on from KB670613.1 coordinate 551,289, forward strand.
AAAGCAAATCAGCACACCATATGCAATCCGCATGACACAGAGCGTTACTATGCGTTACGGCGCTTCAACTCTCAACGGAGGAAGCCCATTTTAAGGGGGTAGGTACACTATGGCACTTAGAAGAAATGGGTTTTCATGGGGTTTTAATGTAAGATCTTCAAAATGATAAAGTAATTGAAATCGTTTGCAAACTAGGAAACAGTTTTTGTGCTAATATGTTCATCAACATAAATTACCTGAACGTCTATATTTTATATTTAAAAACAATATTTTTGAATTTTGGAACTTTTCCTAGCGTGCTGCCATTAAGAAGATAACAGTGACCTTCCGTATGCGTACAATCCAGTATGGGTGCAATATGAGGTGAACCACATTTATCAGCTGCATAGCACGCTTCGTCATTGATCATACTTTCTTTGTATTAAAATAGAAAGACTGCTTATGAAAATACCTGTTTACTGTACGCAGTGGCGATAGGCACCAATTAAAGACTACTTACAGCGAGTCACGTGCTCCTACTACAAAGTGTTGAAAGTAATTCCGTACCCGAAAAAAAAACATTATCATCTTTTTAACCGCTTTATCCCCCGCAGTAGTAGCACCGAATGGACTATGAACGAGATTACACGCTATATCTCAGCACGCACAAAATGCACAACTTCCCCACTCGCTTCAAACAATAAAGCACGCGACAGGGCGATATGTGACACTGGCAAGCGATACCAATCTTGTGGTACGTGTGTACTTCCCAGGCCGATCACGTACACGAGCGCGATCTGTATCAATGGCACCCCATTGATCGTGCACACTCATCATCAACGCAAGGGAAGATAATTCTTTAATCTATAATAATTCCTCCAGCACAACATCTTCGACTATTCGCTTTCTTCGCGTCTGCCGAAGACGACACACGACGAGACACTCGCACACGGTCTGCTAGGTCTTAGCAGGCGTTGCTGCACTCTGCACATCTGTCACAGCACGCTCAGGTACGGGGAAAGCGACGAACCATCACGGCGGAAGCTGCCACGAAGGATCTCACAACGAAGCCGCCCTCTTGTACATCGCATCTCCACGCCGGACACGGACCTGCTGCGCACGGGAAACAAAACGCGAGCAAAGACAAGAGCACAACGTGTCAACAACGCTCACGACCGGCCGTTACGTAGTGAGTTCGATAACGAACGATGCAGGTGCCTTGATGGGGTGGATGTCAGGTGTATTCAGAGACGACACGATCTGGAGCGGCAGATAACGCAACAAGGGGGCTCGCGTTGGAGAATAGTTAATAGGTGAGAGAAGCGAGAAAGAGCGACACGATAGGGTATAGGCAGCTTAAAGAAGTTAGAGCGAGAAGCAGCGCACACTCCAAACGGAGATGCGATAACAGACCGCGTCTAGCAGCAAAAGTCAGGATCTCCAGGAGACGGGCGCGTATAGTGGTCGTGCGTTGGCAGAGCATCCGTTAGTACGCGTTCGATTCGCCACCGGGTAGGTTTGGTCGGTTCCCTAGCGGGGTTAGTAGAATCGGTTGTCCGATGCGATCGTATCAGTGCATTGCGGTGAGACGGAAGGTGCGTGTGGCCCGCGGGTGATAAAGGGCAAGGTGATAGAGAGAGAGAGAGAGAAAAACATTAAAGGTGCTAACGGGCAGTGCGAATCCTATAGTGAGAGTGATCAGCCACAGCCGCAGGGAAAGAAGGAACGGAAACAGCCGTTCGGAAACCGATACAGAAAATAGACCGGAGGGAAGGTGCTAATACTAAGGGTCAATAAAACATTTGCTACGCAGCGGACGGCGAAGACGACGGCGACAACGTACAAGCGGCCACAACGCATCTGCCCCAGCATCTAGGTGTACTTTGGTTGAGGCCATTTTAAGAACCCAAACGCTGCAGACAGCGCGGCGAAACAGTCCCGAAAAAAAAACAAGCATGGACATTCTTGCCACCACAACAGAGCGGCTGGCCGAAGCGCTCGTAACCGCAGCAAACGGGACGCTTGTGCCGAGCCCGATCCAAGATGGCGAAGAGCACGATCACGACGACGACTCGCCGACGATAGCCAAAGTGACCTCGATGGTGGTGCTGTTCAGCGTCAGCATGGTGTGCGGGCTCGTGCCCTTCAAGCTGGTGCGCTGGTTTAACCTCAACCCGTCCACCCCATCCGGCGGTACGCATCTGTTCCTCATCCGGCTGCTACTCTCGTTCGGGGGTGGCGCCCTGCTCAGCACCACCTTTCTGCACCTTCTGCCCGAAATTAACCACTCGATCGAGGCGCTGGTAGAAACGGGCGCCCTGCCCGAACCGGACGATCTGCCCTTCCCGCTGGGCGAGTTTCTGCTCACGAGCGGCTTCTTCATGATCTACCTCACCGAGGAGCTGGTGCACTGGTGGATGCATCGTCGCACGGCTAGCGCCCGTAACGCTAGGCTGGAAAAGGCTGCCGTGGGCACAGTGGTACCGCTCGAGGCCGGTAACACCAAGCACGACCACGCTCACGGACATTCGCATCTGCCGATCGGAAACGTTACCGCCGTCTACCCGGTGACCGATGTCGACGGGACGCAGATTGTGCCCAGTGCTGTGCCCGTACCGCCCGCCTCCAGTGCCAACGGGCCGCTCCGTGGACTGCTCATCGTGCTCGCCCTCTCGATTCACGAGCTGTTCGAAGGGCTAGCGGTCGGTCTGGAACGGTCCCCGTCCGCCGTGTGGCTGCTGTTCGGCGCGGTTGCCTCACACAAGTTCGTGATTGCGTTCTGCGTCGCGTTCGAGCTGCTGGTCGCGGCCGTACGCTTCCGCATTGCCGTGCTGTACATTTTCGTCTACTCGGTGGTCAGCCCGGTCGGTATCGGCATCGGCATCGCGCTCAGCTCGGTCAGCTCGGACACGAACCAGACGATCGAGGTCGTGTCGGTGATACTGCAGGGTTTGGCAAGCGGTACGCTGATCTACGTGATCTTTTTCGAAATTCTCGCAAAGGACGCGGGCCACAGCCATGGCGGCGGCGGCGGTGGCAACGACGAACAGAAGCATGCCGATGATCATCAACATTCGGTGTCGCCCACGGACGGACTGTGGCAGTTCTTGGCCGTGCTGGCCGGGTTCGGACTGCTGCTCGGCATCAAGGCCGCAAGTGAGTAGGAGGGGATGCGATTTCTCGCGGGCAAAGGGCTAGAGTAAAACAAAGGGGTTAGTGGGTAATAAAACGGGATTGAGTCCTCGGCCCGACGTACATACTAAATTAAAACCCACCGAATACTTAGGAATGTATTGTCTCGTCTGTCTGAAGCGCACTACGCGCGAAAGATGCACCTTAATTGTTCGTAATGAGCGCTTATATCAAGCTTCTCTGGGTTCATTCCAAACCCGTCTACGGGAACGAAAGAACGCATTTGCATTTGATCCAGCATCGAAATGTGGAGTTCTGTAAAGTTGCACAATTTACCACGCATCGCCGCTGATTCATTCGTTTGGGAAACAATATGCTACCTCTTTTTCTGCAGCAGTATTTACGGAACACTTGCGCAAATAAGATAAACATTCCCTAACATGTGTGTAGATCTCGAGTTCTGCTTCTGCCCTATTTTATCACTGCTGGTGATGGCGTTTTCCAGGGGAAAAACATAGAACAGATAATACGAATGTCACTTTCGTAGGTTAAATTTATGGTTAGCAATGTGAGTCGACAGCACTGTGTACGAGGAGGTTGAAAAGTTAAGTCGTATGTTCAATGTCCGTACACCGTAGTATAATTCAGAATACACCCAAACTTTGGTGATATTTGCATGATTTGTCTGTGTCTAACGATTCAGTCTAATGAAGCATTTGCCTTTATCTTGAGTGATGCACGAGATGCAACAATTTCCATACTCAATATATTCCATGAAAAAGACATTCGTCCAGTCACACTTGTTTACTGGAACCAGTTTGACACCAAAAGACCAATAGTGAATGCAATAGAGGAGTAATTAACCTGTCCACTGACTCACCGAGGCAGGTGATAATGTGCATTAATTAAATACAATCCCTCATTAGCGCTTCATTTGTACAATTAATCGTTTCACTGTTGAATGTCCGTGCTCTCGTCGGGCTTTTATTTAAACTACCGTGAAAGACTTGGGTGCGAAGGAGGAGTACCCTATCGTAACTTGTTGAGATGAAGTGCTCTCTTCTGCGCTGAGTGGCGGCAGCGAGTCATGAAGTGAGCTTTGCCAACTGTGCTCCCTCATCCGGGATTCTTTTCCTGCTTTACTGATGATCTTATGTGCAGCATTTGCCACCTAGCCAATTCACATTATCCCAAACCGAACAATCATAATCGCTCTGTATAGCAATCGGAAGTTGTTGGCCGTTATCATCGCCGTTACATGCCGATTGGGCCATACACTCTCTGTCTCAAGCCAGCGATAACGGATTGGTAATGAATTTATCATCAAAGTCTAAACGTTTGCCGTAAAGCTTCTAAGCACCCAGAGCCTTACCCAATCATAGTTTCCCATTTCGTAAAGGAACACCATTTCAAGAAGGTTTTAGTGCAAACACCCAACAAACCGACGCTCTAGCGCGGCTTGACAACAGAGCTTTCCGTTGTGACCGTTGTGAGCAACGCGGGCGGCCCTGACAAACAACGGATACCGTTTCTATACGCGATCACGCGCACTCTTAACGATTCTTGCCGCCCATCCGTTATCGTTGCCGCCCGTTAAAAACAATGTAACGGAATACCGATGATTCCCCGAGCACTCCAACCGTTATCAACGATTCGGCCATCACCATCATCATCGCCATCATCAACGGCAACTTTAGCTTACGGGTGGACCGTTCCGTTATGGGTCGTTTTATCATTAATGATGTCAACCAACGAGTGCCAGTCGAGTGGAGTACGATTGTTCTCGATAAGATAACCGAAAAGCCCGGACAGCCCAATAATCATCAACCGGCGTTTAGTGCCTTTCCTTAAGATATCCTTCGGTAGGATGAATCCACGGAACAACGGTAGATAACGTTTCTCATTTGTTTTACTCGGTGCTATGCAACATAAAATGTCCGCAATCTCACCCCTTCGAAATTCCCGACACGTCAATTAATGACCGATTTTTGTTAATCTTCAAGCCTTTAGTGATTGCAATCAATCAACCTGGGCAGTGTAATGATAGTACACGTTTCACTGATTCTATCGTGTTTTTTTTTTGTTGTCCCATTACAGCCGGCCACAACCATGGTCACAGCCACGGCGGAGGAACCGATCACGACCATGACCACGATCACGATCACTGAGCGGATGGAGATGGATACCGACGAACAAATGTTGTGATTTGTCTTAATTAATGCCATAATGATTTTACCGAGCAAGACAGTGGACGAACAGCGAGCGAAGAAATGCAATTCGATAGTATTGTATTATAATGTGCTACATTTTACACTTTTTTTTGGTTGTTATAGATGCATAGCCCTCAGCGCGCTATGCGATGAATGCCTAATCCAATTAATGTCATAATCAACACAATGTGATACATTTAATTAGACACAAATATATACCCAAAACCACTTTACGCAAAGTGAGAGCAAATACTTGTTTCTAAAATGTTTGAGAAATGGAGAAAAAAACGCATCTAAATTCCACACGTAAAGTGCCATTACACTACACCAGCATTTGCACAATTGACTAGCAAGATTGTTTTATTCCAATAATCAATGTTCAGATTAATAAAGATAACTAGCCAACACCATCCACCGCTCTTTATCGATATGAGTGCCACTAGCGAATTTCCGCATTGCACACACCTTTACGTTCTAAGAACCGGACCCTTTCCTGGCAATCAGTTCTGCGTGCAGCATTGTTTTAATTTTCACTTTCCTGTTGTAATATCCCGAATGAGATGCTTCAGGCATCAGGCATATTACAATCTTTCGTGGATGGACATTACTACGACACAACACTACCACTACAGCTGTCACTATACTACGCATAATGAGAGTTAAAATCAAAATTGACTAGACAGATTCTTTGGTAAGGAATGGTCTTGACGTGTTGACTACCGGTCACTGAGTATCTTTGCTTTTTTTTGCTGCTTTCACCACTTCGTTCAGCTCTAGCCTCTTCTAGTGTTTTACTTTCTTATAGCAACATATAAATACTACACAATATCTTATCGAAACAAGCTTAGTTCTTAGCTCTGGACGTTTGGACGTGGAATGCTGAGATTACAAAATCACCTTACGTCCCGTATAGAAATCGGCAAAAGAAATTTCCACCTTCTGTGGAATGTACACGTTTAAAGAAAATGAGGAAAACATTATTGCACCCCTCTCTGTCTCATCCCTGATTAGTCTGAACTAAACATCGCGTGATGTTGGTTATGCTCGGACCACCCCTCTTCTCGTATCCTATCTAATCCGATGTTTATATGTATATATGTATATTGTTGTGTATACCCTATATAAGTTTCGACAGACTTTAGCCAAATGCTAAGCGTCAGGTGTGCAGTGCAATAGCAGTATAAACTTTGTCCACGTGATAATTTATAATGCCCGTTCGCACGGGTTCGAGACGAGTGTAGAGAGCTGTAAATATTACGCAAAAATTACAAACATGCCATACCGTACCGTGATGCCGCGTTCAGAACGTTTGCGCGTTACGGCAAATGCCACAACCCAACGCAAACTCTTCACCCGTCGGTGGATGCACCACGTGCAGCGGACACTCCTCGCCGGTAAGCTGCGTCGCCTTCGGTCCGGCCGGGCAGCGCGGTAGCTTGCCCTTGGGCAGATTCGTCAGCCGCTGGAAGTCGTCATGGCACGTGTCGCAGAAGTGGGTCGTACCGAAGCAGAAAAACACTGCCACCGAGCAGCAGTACCGGCACTTGTACTCGAGAAAATCCATACCGTGCTTGGGGCACATCTTGGCCTTCGACACGTCACTGCACCCACCGCACACGAGCTCCTGGGGGTTAAAGTTTTCGCCCAACTCGGCATCGCACCGTGCTTCGCCTCCGTAGTACGCCTATGTTAAACAATTTCGTAGCATTAGTGGTCTCGCCCATGCGACAGGATGCCATTCCCTTACCTTTCCACATTGGCTGCAAACATAGTACGCGTACCGTTCCATCGCATAGCGGGTGGGGTCTGTTCCATCGGCCGTTACAGCCTTTGCCAATCCTTCGTATTCCAGCCTAAAGTACCAGTAAAAAAATTAACTCGAATGTCCAAAATATTAACGCCGACAGGCTTACCGCATTAACGCCTTTCGTTTAACGTCCTGTCTCAGCGCGACGATCGGTGCCAGGAACGGTTCCAGCGACGGATGCTCTATATCCACTTTACAAATCGGACACTGCGCAAAGCCGAAACTTATCCGGGGCCCGTTCCATCGCCGCATTAGCACGGTTTTGCAGCAGTGGTAGTGAAACACATGACCACAGCGCAGCTGAATCGACGGTGCCGTACCGAGCGTTTCCGTGAAGCAGATCATGCACATGTCCTCACCGTCCTGCGTTAGCCGGGGCTGCACACCGGCCACCCCGTACTGACCTGGTTCTCCGACCCCACAGTCAGCCTGGCAGTTCGGCACCAGGCACGGAAGGCATTGGTTTTCGTTGATAATGCCACCGCATGCGTGCCCACAGCGAGGATGCACCTTGGTGCAGGACACCGCACCATACTCTTGGCACTGTGCATCCGGGCAGATGTTGCCCAGTGCCAACAGGCCGCTGCTTCCCGTAGCGCCACAGAAACGGCACACGCCGACCCCGGTAGCCGTTACCGGGACAGTGCTGCAGCCGGCGCTCGGATCGTGCCCGCGAAACTCGAGCATACCCTTTAGCGTACGCGAATCTACCACCGCCCATAACCAGTACAGCTTGGCGCGTCCACAGCTCTCGTGCAGCTCCACACGAATCGCATCCTGTTCCTCCTTGCAAACCTAAAACCAACAAATAACAATGTAGTTCAACAAGCAAATCGGTTCATCTCGATCGCGGCGTTTCTTACCGCCCGATGATGGTTTCGGGTGCGTCGATTAAGATGTAGCACACGATCACAATCTGCACAGAGCGAACCACAGAGAGCACAGTTAAGTACGGCGTAGGTAACCTCATCGTCGTGATTACTACACAACGGTCTGTTCGATTCCGATTGTCGGTGCCATTGGTTGGAAGACAATCTGTAATGAAAGGAGACGACATAAGGATAAACATACGTAACATTTGTTAAATTTCATACACATGAAAACATACCGATCTATTTGCTCTCGGTCTATCACACAGAGAGCTGCTAAGGCCAACCAAAGGGTGGCAGTACGAATGCAAGCATCCGCACTGCGACGAAACTCTTCCTCGAGCTGGGTAACGTTCAGCAGGCAGCTGGCTACTGCTGCCCGACAAGCCGTTGCCCAACGTTCGGACAGCTTTCCGCTGGCCATATCGCGGACCAGGGCGATAATGCTTTCGGCCTGCTTGGCCGCAATCGATCCTCGCAAATACCAGCGGTGTCGTTGCAAGCGACTAACGCTTCCAGTTCCCGTCGCAAGAATATGTGATGACGATGACGTTACGCTTGCCAAACTGACGACAGTGGTTGCGAGAGCTGACGGAGCAGCAGTTTGCTGTAGTTGCTGTTGCTGCTGGTGCTGCTGATTCCCGTTCGTATTGCCATTCTTTACCTTCACCTGCACTTGGAGCGATTTTGCTATCAATGCTAGCAGCACGTCCAGCAGTGCTTCGGAATCCGTATCGACGGAATGGTTGTTTTCCACTGCGCTATCTACCGCGCTCTGAGCAACGTTGTCCGAAGGAAGCTCCGGTAGAATACGACGGATCAGTGCCGTCACTTGACGCTGCACCCGGTCACTTCCTGTGTGGGCCAGGGACAGTAAGTCCTTGAGAAGATGATGCTGCTGGGATAGATATGTACGCCCGACGGAACTTCCCGAAAGAGCCAGGACCTTTAATAGTAAGATTAAAGTAAATATTAAGCAATGGAAATGTTGAAGTATCTGTACCCAAATGCTTACCATGCTAAGCATCTCGAAGCAGTACGCATCATTGTACGTTATGGTGCTGTTTGCTTCTCCATTGAGCAGTAGCTCCCAAGCATCCCGGGCCTTAACCGTTTCGCGTTCGATTGCCTGCACCACGTGTACGATGATTTGCTTCTGCAGGTGGCTCAGCTTACGTCGGCTAAACAGGATGCCTACCGCATGCTCGCGCAGATCGTGTATGGACTCCGAAAGCGATGGAAGCGGAGACAGCTCCGTGCTGCCTACGTCACCGTTACTGCTAGCCGCGTTGGTTTCCGCGACGTTTCCTCCGGCACTAGCTCCATTGCCACTGTTTCCGATAAGCGATGAAGTTTCCTCCAACAGTTTACCGAACACCTGCCCTGTTAGCAGACGGAATACACGAAGCGTTTCCTGTTCACACAAACGGGATTGAACTTGGCGTGGAGTCGGGATGGCCGCAGACACTGGATTTCCTGACCGCGTACCGTACAGCTTGACCTGCCGAATACGCAGTGTTGCGTCAGGACCTCTGATCTCGAGTCGATAGTGTCCACTAGCTGGTGTGTTGCTGGAACCAATCGTAGATATTGGAATCGTCTGCCAGGCACAAGCAGCTGGATCGATCTCTATAGTGCGCAGCAATGATAGCTCCCCCGTCCCTGTAACGTTGTTCAAATGTGATCCTCCATAAAGCAGTAGCGACGTCACCTTGCACTGTAATCATACAAGCAAAAACGTATGTAACATTCCGCATATTCTAAAAGATTCAAATTAGAGGAATACATACCGCAACATCTCGGCTGTTGTCCACGTGGACAGCGATCAGCGTCAACTGACATCCAGCACTTGGTGCCGAAGACCCAGCACGACCTCCTGGAATCAGCTCTATCGTCTTTGGTTTGCCACGATCTTCCTCATCACTTTCCCAGAACGTTTCCGTGGAGTTGTCCAGGAGAGCTTGGGCGAGTGCCGGACGTGAAGATACGGTAAGCTGAAGGAAGAGAATATAAACTGTTTTCTTATTTTTGAACACAATATTTCGTCTTACAGTCCCTTACCTCGTACAAATCGGTGACATCTTGAAAGAGTGTCACTTCGATCGGTGCCTCATCCGTAACTCCCAGCAGGTGGTCGCGCACTGACTGTGCCTCCAGTGCGCGTTCCTCTTCTTCTTCAGATTTTGAGAGGATTCGGGAAATGTTACCAAACACGTTTACGCGATGTAAAAACTGATGGTCAGATGGGACAAACCGCAACCCAAAACATTGTACCGCCATTCGCTGTAGTGGTGATCCGAGCGGAAAGTGTAACGTCAGCTCGGAAACGGTCGATAGGAAAGCGTGCAATGCTCGCGATATGCCACGTCCCAGATGTCCCTCACAACTAATGGCCGGATGCTCCAGTCCCAGCTCGGAGTCTGCGTCGGTAGGGTCGACATCCACATCGCTGGTCGTTAGGGCCGATACAAACCACCACATTACGTCGTGCAGTCCGATCGGTTCCGTAAGCTGCCGCAAGAGCCAGTTAAACCCTTGAAGACTGTACCGATGGCAGAGCGATCGACGCAGCTGTCTTATGAGCAATCGCCGCAAACGTTCCAAGTTGTGTCGCTCCAGTATGAACACCATTGCAGGACGGCCCAGCAGACCTGCCTGGGTATTGCGGGCGCCTGCATCACCAACCGCACCACCGACATGCGCCCCAACATCCAACGGTACCAATCGGCGCAGATTCTCCGACGGATGGTTGAGTAGATTCGCATCCGATCGCTCATCTTCGCGGCGCTGTCGACGGCGAAGTACAACCGAAGGTCCAGCGCCTTGTCCCATCGAAACGCTCCGATGGAATTTACCTCCCGACAGGGGCAGATAGCAGCTTCCCGGGGTGCCATCGTTTTGAAAGCGGGCTGTCGTCTGCTGTGCCGCATCGGACTCTAGGAACGTACCCAGACATGCTGGTCGATCGGGTGGAGCAGGCCATTCCGAAGCATCCGTAACTTCCGTGAGCGACGCTTCACTGCTGCCTACTGCCGCATTGCCACTGCAGGCCGATGATTCGACCGGAGCTAAATCCAGTAGGAAGAAAGCATTCTCTTTCATCATTGCAAACAACTCCGATGGTAGTGTCGACCGTGGTGGTTCATTTCTTCGCTCCGCTGCCGCCGAAAGTGCCGCCTGAGGTCCGATGGGAAGTGGCACAGGCGTCGTACCTTCGTAACGCTTGCGACACGCTTCACACAGCAGATACCAGCTCGATACACCATGTCCACCGTCTCCACAGTCTCCGGCCCAGCCTTCGCAGTACACTCCATTCGAATTATATCCCTGGCCACCCGCCGGACGGCCACAGCCCGGATGAGCTAATCGCATGTGGTACGTTACGGGAATGGAGTGTAGTATAGTCCGGCATAGCTCGCAGTAACTTCCGTCCGCTGCTCCCGCTCCGTTAGTAGGAGCCGTGGAGGGTGCTGTTGTTCCTGTACCGGTTGTGGCCGCCAAAGTGAGACCACTTTTGCTGGCAACTATAGGAGCACTGCCCGCAGTTGCAATTACCGTCCCCGCACTCGGTCCCGTAGTTGGAAGGGAGCCGCACTCCTTCGCCCCATGGCCATCATCGTTACGCTTGTCGTTTGAGTTGGTTTCAACCAGCTGTACAAAGTTCGATCCCAGCTGATCCCAAAGATGCACCAGACACCGTAACGCAACCGGTGGTACCGCACTGGAGCCCACCGCCGACGACTGCCCAGCTCCGTCGAGGCCCGCAAAGCCTGCCCCTATGCCACGATGCCTTCGGTTCATGATGCACCGATTGCCACTTCGCTCCAGTGCGTCCAGCGTAGCGTTCGAGAACTCTACCGAGTGACGCTGCAGTACCTTCTGTTCGCGAGTCAACACCGCCGGGATGGGTAACTCGCTGGACGCTGGATTGGAAAGTCCGATCGGACCCGCACCAAGCCCGATGCCAGCCGTCTTCGAGATGGTCGGATGAAACTTGAGGAAAGACGCACACGCCATTGCATCATGAACAAGCCCTTCGTGCCACAGGAACGCCGCAAATACGGCACGTAACGTTTCCGCCACGGATGGTGAGAGAGCACGTTTGGGAAGATGATGCTGAAAGGATTGTTGCTGGACATCCGATTGCTGCGCTGTGGCTTGTGTGTTGGACTGTCCCTGCTGTTGTTGCTGCTGCTGAGACAATCCGGCCGACGGTTGATGATGGGGTGACTTGATTGGACCACTGTCATCTATCATCGAGCCTTCGGTTCCCGACCGATGGAACCATTTCTGGAGTGCCTTTGCCCCACCGCCAACCACTTCGGATAATGCGGCGGTGGCAGCTTTTCGGAAATCGCCATAGTTGATCGTATTTTCATTCTCTTCTCCTTCGCCCTCACAATCATCCGCCTCAATGTCCTCGACCGTATCGGCCAGTGAAGGTTCCTCTTTCGCTGCGGTATGCTCCAGCAACACCTTATTCGTACAGGTGTCTACGATTGGGTGAAGAAGCGTTTTGCCAAGATGTTGGTTGTACTGCAGGCACCACGCTTCGACGGGAAACCAGGAAGCTGGACAGTGTTCACGAATGGATTCTGCAGTCAACCTCACCCAAACTCCGTCATCGTTTTCCAGCTAGGTCAGAGGAATACAAGGGTTTTGTTATTTGAATAGGTTAGTACGAAGATGCCAGCAATGGCTACGATTGTTATCTTTTCAATGAGATTTAATATTATTAATAACTTAGTACTCACCTCATCACCGTACGCCACAATCCCATTCGGGCGAACTACACCGATCTGCTCCGACTGCAACGTTGGATGCAAACGAACGCGCAAACCGGCCGAGTTCTTGGCCAGAAACTTGCGCAACTTCGTCGGTGGATGCACCTTCTTCAGGCCCTGCCCCACGCTTACCAAACCCTTGTCACCGTTCAGCATCTTGGGCATCCCACCGGATGCACCGCTTCCGCCTGCACACGTGCCACCAGTAACGCCCGTCCCACCGCCACCAGCCCCTCCAGCTCCGCCCGCATCAATCACCTCTAGGCGATAGATTTCCTCCTCGTCTTCCACCACTACCGGCACGCCGTCGATCTGTAGCGTGAGCTCGTACGCTCCCGCCACCATCGGCGTCCAGACGAAACCGTACTTATTTTTACCCAAATCGTTTGCCGTCAAGATCTCGGTGGTTGCGGTGGTCGAGGTGCTGGCACTGCTCATGTTTGCCGCGTACAGGCGCAGCTCTTCGAACGAGTACCCATGATACGGGCGCATCGCACTGATTGCCTGCAGACAGCTCTTTTCCTTCTCTTTGTACGTTGGCTCGTACGGCACGGACGGGGGCATGGCAGTCGGTGTTCCGGGCGACACTTTCGGCGTAATTGCGTTCACTGACGTGTCACGCCGCAGGGATGCCTTTACTTCGATCTGATAAAGATGAAAATTGTGTGGTACGGAGAGGAAATTTAACATTTTTTTAAAGGAAATTTAAACATTTAATGTGAATAAATTTTAATTTAACATGTTTCAAATGTTGCCTACCTTTATGCCTGGAACGAAGATCTCTTCGCCATACTGATCGCGCGTCTCTAGACGGAAGTGCGACGGCCACCCGGCCCGTAGCGGTGGCGCTTGGGGTGAAATAATTTTGATTTCACATCGGCTAGGATCCAGTCGAGATTCGGGCTGTAGCCAGGCGGCCAACCGTGCACCAGGCGAACCGGCCGCGACGTAGATAAAGTCACGCAGGAACTGTTTCTCATAGTTTTTCTCGCTAAAAAGTAGACGAAAAGTAAATTTAAAGTTTACCCCGACTAGCTCCTTACCCTCAATCTCCTCAACTGATAGGCGCCATCATTCCACAAAGGATCACGAATCTCTTTAAAGATTCATGTACAATCAAAGATACCTACAATGATTCTGATATATCTTTTAAATACTTAAATCTTAGGATTCAGAGTCATGATTTGATTCGCGGTTCGAACCATTCTTCATTGAAGATCCAAATTCAATAAAACTTTTTAAAAACTTAACATTACTAAAGGTCTTTTCTTCGAACCCAATTCTGATTCCGGAACGATTTCCGAAGCCAATAACAGAGTCGGTGTTGGAATCAAAACCTATGATACTAAATAGTACTGTAGAAACATAATTTTTTTTTTTTAAATTAAAATTTAAAAACAAATTTATGACCACGACCGGCCCATCGTGCAACGATTTTCTCACCCTTCGCGAGAGGAGAAAAAAACGGTCGGCGCACGCAACTCCGCCGTCGCCTTTGTTTGGCTCGCCCGTTTGACAGCCCAACCCGTGCGCTGATGTGTGTGTGCGTGCGTGTGCATGCGATCTTGAACAAAAAAGCCCACACACACACACGCGCGCAGGCCAACGAAGTCTTTAGTGGAGTGGGTGCGGCCTGGCCGCAGTTCTCCGTCTGGTGAGCCCATTCACAGTGCCAGCCGCTGCGCTGTACGTGCGTGTACGTGCATGTACGGATGCACCTGACAAAGTGACCCTTCCACTTCTAGTTTAGTTGATAAAGTGACCCACACTGGGCTGTGTGCATCTCCTATAGAGATTTAGCAAAAGTAGATACAAATCCTGTTCCATCGCGTTCGCGCACGTCCAGACGACCGTATTGCGACACATATTCTTTGCTGGCTGACATTCATCATCGACTTTATGTTTTGTTTTTACTTGCCCCTGCGCGATCGTCATACGCATTTTGTTTGGTGGTGTTTGCGTGTGAGAAAATGTCAGATACTGCGGATACGCAGCAGATACAACGCAGCACTTGTACGCGCAGGAGAGACCAACGGTTCGACGACCAAGGGCCACGAAGGGCCGCGGCAGTGCCAGCAACTGAGAGAGAATCATAAATTGACCAGTGCGCACCACGCAGTGAACCTGTTTTCTTGTGATTTGTGTTCCCCGCGGTTGCTTGATTAGGGGAGCGAGAGAGAGAGAGAGAGAAAAAAAGCGACCATTCACAAACAGTGATTAGAGGACGTTAATTGTAGACTGTAAAGTGATAGGTGGCGGAGGGTATACACAAACAGTGGCGCAACCAAATCGCGGCATGTCACAATTAAGCGGCCGCAGCATTCCAGCGCACAGCACATCGGTTTCCGGCCCTTGGAGAGTGTGAAGATATTTTAAACAAATCCGTGGTGCGTTCTAGACAGGGGTCAGGGGCATAAGCGTGTACAGTGTAAGTGAGAATAAGGTGCAAAAAGGGTGCTGTGTAATGCAAGCTAAACCCGTTGGACACACGGTGTGCTAGTGAAAAAACGTCCAACAAATCACCACGGAAACCGTGATCCGTCCCGGTATTGATACTTTTTTTAAAGAAAAGAAAAAATAGGTGTTTAAGCACGGTTCTCGCCAAACACATCACACTTATCGCGAGATATATTTCCGCGAAACGTCCGCTGGGCACCAAACGCCGCGTGATTCATCGCAATACCAAGTACGCAAATCGCCTCTCTAATGCGCGATTAGTTTAACGCTGTTAGCGTCAAGAAACGGCAGCGGCACACAGCACACAGAGGCAGCGTGCACGCAAGCGAAAATGTGACACAACAATTAAGCGCAATCGATCCGGATCTCTGTCTGCCTGCCTTCCTCTCTTCTCATCAGCGTGCCATCCGCGTGCAAATCACAGTACAAACGAAGCGAAGGGCGATGGAATCTTGCCAGTCTTTGCGGGGCGGTGTGATCACGGCCGGCAGGCTACTGATTCTGGCGATAGCGACAGTCTCCCTGCGATGCAGCACCGCCAGCCCTAGCGCTGTGCCCATCTGCTTCACGCTCTGCACTTGCACGACCCAAAGCTTCGCCACCGTGGACTGTTCGCTCGACGGTACTACCGCTTCCAGCATTCTCAACCGACCGGAGGACACTGCCAGCAGACGCATCGTGCTCGACGACCGGCTGATACTGCCCGCCAGTGCTACCGCCCTTCACATAAAGCTGCTCGCCGGAGGGCAGCTCATCTTTCGGAAGGACTTTTTTAAGCAGAACAACGTGAACCACCTGTCCATCGATGGCAGCGAGTCGCGGATGGGTTCGTCCGACACGGTCGTCGAGTTTCACGAAGGTGCACTGTGCAACAATCACGGCCAATTCCCCGAGATCTTAGTGACGAACGTTGGCCGGGTGGTGATGCACCGAAACGTATCGTGTAGTAAGTTACAAATAGCACCACCGATATACGGGCCAATTGATTTATTTGCCATTCGTCTTTGCAGAGGCACACCTGGTCAACATCACGAACGTGAAAGATGTGCTGCTCAAGACTGAATTCCTATCGGTGGACGAGGCGGAAGTGGTCATCCAGGACGTGAACAATCTGCACATCGAACCGAACGCTTTCGGTCGTTTCGCATCCTCGAGGGTAGGTTTTTTACTACACCTTGTTAAATTATGACTCAGTATGAGTGAGTGAGTTGAATTAACTCGCTATACCGGCTAACAACTCACTCCCTTTGATTTAACTCACTCACTTTGATTCAACTCACTTTATACTCTCTGAGTATTAAATCTCTCTAAATGAGTTAACTCTTGAAGAGTCGACACGAAGAGTTAACTCATTCAGATTGAATATACTCTCGAAGGATTATGAATCTTACGAGTGAGTTAAATCTGTTTACAGTGAACTATTGAAGGGTGAGTTAAAGAATTAATAGTCGCTTGTCTAACTCATCAAGTCTGAGTTAAATCACGCTTATGAGTGATTATTTCCATAACTAGTTATAATGAGTCCGGGTGTCCCTTTTTTGCAGGTGAAAATTCATCGAACCACCATCGAAAGTCTTCCCAAGCTAGGAGTTTCCTTTCTGCTGCTAAGCTTCAACGAGTGCAACATTAGTGAGATAAGAACTGGCGCGCTGGATGCCAACGAGATCGAACATCTCGAGTTTGTCCGCTGTCGGATTACGAGTCTGCGGCAGCAGGCGATCACAGACCGGCTGCTAAGCAATTCGCTCATCTTCCGCGGATGCTACATCCATGAAATCGAGCAACAGTTTGTTAGCGGTAGTGGCATCAAGAACTTGCTGCTAGATAGCAATACGTAAGTAAAGCTTGTTGAAAACACATTCCTCTTTAATCAACGACACAGTTACTGCAATATGTTGAAAAATGTTCAGTGAAAACGTTCTCAAGAAAACGATCTCCAATCGTTCGAAATGGTGTTAAACGGGATCTTGGTACCTATTATTCGGGCTTGAATCTTTGAAACATAGATCAATGACGAATTTCCTGGTAGCCAGTAGAACGCAAAGGCCGTGATCTGTGATAGAACCTTACTTTAGATCGACTGAATTTGGATCCAGCGACCCTTTAATAAAAATGATATGCTTTGTCTCTTACAGAATCGACGGAATTGCTTCCAGTGCCTTTACCTTCACCAACTACCAAACGACGGTGACCGGGAATCACATTATACGCACCGGTAAGGAATGGCTGCACCCCCGAGAATGGGTAAACGTTACGATTTCCGGCAATTCGTTTGGCGAATTCAATGGCATCCTGTTGTCGGACGGGAAAACCATGGACGGGAGCGCACACTGCCACTTTGGCAACAACACCATCACTAATGCGCTGCCGAATAGTTTTACCTTCGCAAGCAATTGCCAATTCGGTGCCCTTCACCTTGGCCAGGAGTGTGACTGTGAGTACGACATCTGGCTGAGGGAGCTGTTCGATATGCCCAAACGTGAACCGTTACCATCTAGCGTCACGTCCCTCATTTCCTGCCAGGTCGAGGAAAGTCTACGGTACTGCTTCAGTCGCAGCGATTCCACACCGGCTAACGAAAGCTCGTCGAGTGCGGGACAGGTAAACGTGCAGTACTTTCTGAAGGAGTTTTGCCAAAAGGAGGGCTCGAAAAAGTGCTCCTCGTATACGAGCAGTGAAGATCGCAAGCCACCACCGCTGATACCGTTCGATAGGATCGATTCACTTGACAATAAGAACAACCCTGGCATCCTGAAGAACCACGCGCTTCAAATTGCCATTGGTATAGGTGTTTTAATTTTTATAGCATGTTTAACGTGGTGCATATGTCGGCGCCGAACGAACGAAACGGAGCAAACCATGACAACGCCAGCCGCTTCGCGCCAGGGAACGATATGCATGGGCTCGCTCAATCGAAGCACCAGCTTCACGCCAGCGGACAGACGAATAATTGCGAATGCAATGAGCTGGATCAAAGCGTCGTATGATCCGAAGATTTGGAGCGAAATCAACACTCCGATGCAGCAGTTGCTGGCACCACCGGCCCAGCCTGGGGGCCCGCTCCTCGAGGAGACAGTCAAGGTGCGGCTAATCGGCACCATTCTTGACAGTCTGAAGCGCCATGAGATCAGCGCGACGCAAATCGTCGCATTGAACGACATTCTATTCCGACAACTTGGCCCACCAGCCCCGGAACTGGTAGAAAGCGCGAGGCCAAACAGTGATAACAATGACGAGTTGCTGGGACACATCTACGATGAGCTGCAGCCGAATCGGGGCCAGCTGTTGAGCAGTACCGCGGACGCACATCACGTGGGATTGCTAGGCGATTATGCGTCCCCACTGGACCACGGTGCGGGGGTAACCGTCGTGCCCGAGGGCATCTATTCCGAGCCCGTCCTTCTGTCACGGCGAGAGGGTGGTGGTAAGTATACCGCGTAACACAATTTCTAACGCGCCAATATTCTAACATGCATTTTTGTTCTCTATCAGACAATCGGCACCTCATTAGTCCGTACGCAATCGGTGATGCGACGGTGCAGCGGAATCCGAACGACACCAAGGGCAACCTGCCGGACGTCATCCGTCCCACCGGCAACGCATGGCGGGCGAATCACGAGGAGGTGGACCTGGAGGACGAGGACGAGGACGAAATCGACGGGGAAGCCGAGCGTAAAACGATGCTTCGTCCGATGGAAGGCTTTAGCGATGGCGGCAGTGGCAGCAGCGCCCCGACGTACGCCATATCGCTGAAGCAGCTGAATAAACGGCCCCATAGGGGTAACACACCCCCACCACCGCAACCATCGAGTACCGGCGAGGACCATCTCACGGACGGTAGCGATGGTAATCGGTCGGAACATTCCGGCAGCAGCATGCAAACAGTTCGCATCGAAGATATGACCATTGCGGACGACGATCCTACACCACGGTAACACAGTTTGAGTGTGCATTTGATATGTGTGTGTGTTTGTACACCAAGCAATAAAATAATCTAATTTTTATAAAGTCATAAAAATAGAATTTCCAACGGACTTTACTCACACAAGTGTGCAGCAAGCCGATTGTTTAGATTTCTTGTGCTAAACATGATCGCCACCTAGTGACGATGAAACTTGAAAGCTATCCGCCGTTGACTGAGGTATGGGATGGCGAATGAGATGGCCTTGTGACTGGAATCTTGGCATCATCCCATATACAATAACGAGTACTACAGTTGTATCACAGTGTTTGAATACTGTCTGTTCCCCTGATGCTGCAGGACCGACCTTGCCCCATAGGTTTAATAGATAGTTGAACATTATCGAAGAGGAAACAAAAATCGACGACTGTACAGGTTTTCACCAAGCATACGATAGCATAGCCGGGGTAACTTTACCACACAATGAGAGGATTGAAAACACTCAGACTTCTTTGCTACCACGTTAGAAGGATGGACTTGCCTGGCTTTTGTTCAACCTGGTGCTGTAGAGGCTCATCCGTAACTTGGAGGTGGAAGCTTCGGGAGCATTTTTCCAATTGGGTTCCAACCCAGATCATGGCATACGCTGATGATACAGACATCATTGGTCTGAGGCTCTCCTACTACCAAATTCCGATCTACGTAGGGATGACGTACGGATAGGTAAACGCAGTTTCAAGATCGCACCTATATAGTTCAAGCCCAGTCCATTCAGTCCTCTTAGACTGTTCACATCGACAGAGGAGCCATCATAGACCTAATATGGGAGAATGTCATAGAAACATCAAGGCCGGGATCACGAATTGGTAGACGACGGCGTGAGACCGAGATCGGGTTCGGAATTTGTTGCTGCAGGCGAAGACCGCAAAGCGGTTATAAACAGTGCCCGATAAAAAAACATATCGCATGAATCATCTTCCAGCAGCAGGTTCGTAGCTAAGTTTGACGCTTTGTTTGCTTATTATCTTATCGCAAGACCTCGTTGCGCGTCCGATATGGGGAATGATATTACACAGGGCCGATAAGTATTTGTGAAGGTGTGTGTGAGAGTGAGTGAAGTTTCGTTATCAGAACGGATCTGATCGCTTTCCAAATAGGAACCTTCACTTACTTCCGTGCCCTTCCGAGGACGGTAAATGGTTTAGAAACGTCTCGATTGGGTTTCAGTTTTCCTCCCATCATGAATCTTGTGCAGTGTCGTTTTTGGATATTGGTGTTTTCAGCACTAAGCGTTCAATTTTCCCCAGTGACAAGCGAGCAAGAGCAGCTAGAAGATATCGTCCAGCAGCCCTTGCAGTGCGAACGGATCGATAACTCACAGTGGAGTCAGGTGAATGGAGATGATTGGGCACCGTTTCACGGTAGAATAGGGGACCGGGTGCTACGCTGCGACTGCCATGACAGTATCCGTGTGCGTCGAAGCAGCGAGTACACCGAGCACAAACAGGTAAGAGCTTTGTTTGACCTTCGGTACTATATGAGATGAGGTGTTAAATTCAACATTCCTTTACCCTATGGAATTCGTGAATCATATCTTTCTTTATATCATCAGCCAAAGCTACGCATTACCGCCTTTGTACTGCCTGCATTCCCCGCCACTACAGTGGCAACCGACATTCTGATCGTAAACTGTCAGCAACTGCTGGTTCCGGCCGGTACATTCCGCTCTATACGGGCCGGATTTCTGCCGCGCACGATACGCTTCGTCAACATCGAACAGTTGACGCTGGAATCGTTTGCTTTTGAAAGTAGCAGTCCTTCGGGCGGCCAACAGATGAATCCACGCGATCCTCATCCAATTCTCGGTCCAACTACGCTTAGCTTTGAGCGCTGCCAGATGGAAGAACTACCGGCCAACGTGTTCCACGGAGCAGCGATACGTTCGGTGCTTTTCAGTGGATCTAGCATAGGGGCGGTACGATCCCTGGCAGTCGGTAGTCGCTTTCAACAGTTCATTCTCTCCGACACGGAAATTGGCCTGTTCGCTAGACACGCGTTCAAGCGAGCACAGATGGAGCAGCTGCACATGCACAACGTTACGATGACGGGAGCGTGGGCTTCACAAGCCTGGCAGGGTCTTATCGTTAGCAACTCGATACAGATAAGAGATTGCATGTTTCTGCACACTATTCATCCTGCAGCAATAACGGAGAGCAGTACGTAGGCAAACAATTCGATGGTATACGGGGGGTTTGTAGCTGAACAGTTCCATTTCTGTTTATGTAGGCACCGACGAGCTGCTTTTCCAAGGGAATGCCTTCAACGAGTCAATCGCGGATGAAGCGTTTCAGATTGAGATAAAAGTTCGAATAAGACTAATTGACAACTACTTCAGTCAACTGTCGTCAAATCTGTTCAGAGGTAACTGAGCGCTTAAACTCAATCACGCCTCCCGTATGTCCTTAATGTGACACTAATAATGATTTCCATTTCCAGGTATCAGAATATCCAACGAGACGGCGTGGAATGTGCAACCGGACATTCTGCTGGAGCGCAACCTCATCGACACATTCACGATCACAAGCGAGACAAGTAGCTTTCTCGTGTTTCCCCGTAACTTCTCCGTCAACCTGCAAGCGTTTCGCATTGCGCAACTGGCAACATGTGAAAGTACTAACGTTACATTCCCAGCCTGGCAGGAAATATTTTTTTTAAAGCCATTTGCGACCACACCACGCGATGATCCCGAGTCATATATCTCGGTAGAGCATTTCCGAGCCCAGGAGGGTTGCGATTCGGAAGACAATATGCTACTCGTTATCATTTTGGCCACTCTTCTTGGTGTTACCGTGCTTGGTGGCGTCATTGGTGGGTTGCTATGTTGGCGACACTATCGCAACCGGCAGCGAATGTTGCTGCTCGAGCAAAAGCTAGTTCATCCCGTCCCGCGAACCTATCGTGAAACGCAGATACTGCTTAAGCTGGAATCGGTCGGAACACTAAAGACGGATTTTTAAAGCCTCATGGACGCTGACCGTTTTAGCAACAGAAAAATAATCGAGTGATATACATACATTCTAGGCTAAGATTATACTTGCTACCAAAAACTAGAACTACGCTTATTCGAATATACTCACAGCACGGGCAGATGGCAGTCCAGTGCGTTGCGGATAGTCAGCATGGCGTCCGGCACCATCAGTCCCTTGGCAAGCAGCGTCGTGCCGTAGCGTTCCAGTGTGGCAGCTTCCGGTTCGGTGAGCCTATCGTCCGGATCGTCGTCAAAACGCAGCTCCTTTCGCAACAGGTTCCGAGCACAGCGTCCACCCAGATGGGCAAGCTCGTGTTCCAGCGCGATCAGCGTGCCACCGGCAGTTCCGGCTCCCTCCACAATACCGTGTGCAGCGTGTGTATCAACGTGATCACCGGGCACTTGATCGGCATTTTCGTACCCTATCACCAGACACTTGAAGCCGTAGGATTGTTGCTTAGGTTCGTTCACGTACGTTGAACAGGATTCGAGGGATATCTCTACCTCTCGGCCAGGCAACACCATGGCACGGCCAGGTCCACCATAAGACCAACGCGCTGGAGTGTTATACATCCGCACCGTGCACCAATCATCGAGCGAATCTTTCTCGTTCCCTGAACCGGCGCTACGTTCACCTCGTCGATTTGGAATTTTAACCTTTACGCGATCCTCTTCCTGAACCGTGCCACACTGCGCATCGAAGGTAAGACACATCCAGCGCACTGTGGTCGGGAATCGTACTCGGTAGGCGGTCAGGCTTGCCGTTTTGTACGGATGATCACTTTCCAGGATGCAGTAGTGTTGACTTGTCGTGTTCATGCTCGTGGCGGACGAGGTGATAGTCGTAGCTGCGTTGACACCACTATTACTCATGGGCGCGAAACACTTGCCCACGTTTCTATGGCGTCGCAGCTCGTTTAGCGCCGTTATGGGCGGCAGAATCTCCTGCACCAGCGAGAGCACCTCCACCGACACCTTCAAGTCCATTCGAATGCACCGTTCCAGTTGGGCCAGTGTCAGTGGAAGCAAGTAGCGGAACAGACAATTCACTACCGACGGTGAGCGAGTAGTGCGCGCTCGGAACAGATCCCAAACCGTTCGTTTACGTATCGGAACCGCAAGTACCATTGAAGCCCCACCAGGTAGTTCCATCTCGTTGCCATTCGCTGCGGACATGCCCAGACCACTACCACCAGCACAACCCGCAGCACCACTTCCTCCGCCACCGCCACCACTTACTATGCCGCCAACCGTTGCTTCGGAGGCAGAATCGATTTCGTACGGATCATACGGTGTACCAGCAGATATCCCGGATCCAGCCGTTCCACTGCTTCCACGCAGCGTTTCCAGCAAACCCTTCGGTAGCACCTTTCCGATCGTGCGTCGCGTACGTTCGATTGTAGTTGCTGCTGCCGTGCTCGAGGAGAGCACGCCGACCAAACCCGTTGAACCTACGTCCATATGCTCCTCGATCGGTGTGATGTTATGCTCGGAATCTATTGCCACACCACCGCCAACTACCCCATTTCCACCGGCACTTCCAATTACACCGACTGCACCACCTCCAATACCAATCACACCGGACGATGCCGATGATGAAGGCGTGGAAGACGTTTCCGACGAGGACGGTGCGCGCATACCCGGTGAAGCAGAAGTCCACAACGCGAGCTCGTGGGCTACGGTGAGCAGCTCTCTACATCTGCCCACTATCGCTCTGGCCACTTCCAGTGCTAGATCACGAGCCTGTGTTCGACAGTTGCCAAGCTCTCGGCCACTACCTACGTTCGCACCTCCGTGCGGGAAGCCTGCGACTCCGCCCGCCGGGGTGCAGTAGTACAGAATAGCTGGTATTTGTCCACGGGAAGGCGTTGTGCCGTTGAAGCTAAGATCGCACGGATAAAACCGGAATGTCACCGTACCGCAGGGTCCGCGCAGCGACGATTGTCCGCAGTCACCGGAGAGTGTGCGCGCACCCTGGCTGCACAGACGAAGTGCGTAGCGATGGTTTTCCTTGAGCAACACCGCTCGATTGAAACGCAATTCGGCCATATGCTGTCTAACGGCCGTTTGATCATACGAACCGACAATCGATTCCAGGACCTCCCAGCGATGCGAATGTGAGTAGGTGTGCGAATGGGTAGAATGGTGGCTATCATAAAGCAGCTCCAGCTGGTACTCGTAACTGCCAGATCCCGAATAAACCTAAAGCAAGCAGAGATTAGCTTATGTCAAGCAAAAAGGTAAAAGGAATACTTACGCATGCCCCCACTATCGATATTCCTGCCCGATCAACGGTAAATGCAATCGCATCCGGTCCGAAGTTACCCGTGTTCCATGTCTTCCCAAGATCCACCTTCCCGAACCGGCTGCCCGTACTAAAGAGCCGATTGCTGCCACCCATTGGAGCCATCGGTGGTACCATCAGATCCGTGGTTGGCTGCTGAGACGCTTCCTCTTGATCGCCACGATCGCCACGCTCCCGATCAACTGGATCACATCCATGGTGAATGATTTCTGAAAGCAGTTTAGCTAACAGACGGCAACCATTACGGATGAGCAGCCGCTCCTGATTCTGATCGTCATCCTGACTTTCGTCCTGATCACTATCATCGTCCTCTCCATCGCTGTCTCCCTCGGGGAGAGAGTCGCTGCGATAGCCTTTCGCCATTGGCCAACCCTTCTCTTCCTGCTCGTTATCGTAATCATCACGAGCAAATGAACCGGCTCCTCTCTGACCACCGTTTTCCGCCACATCCGTCGCCTCATCGTCCTCTAGCTCGTAATCATAATCCACACCTTCACTGCTACGGCAGCTACTGGCGCTGCTGGTGTTACTATTGCTGCTCCCACTGCTACTGCTTCCACGACGTCGATGACGGCCAATCCGGTCCAGCTTTCTACGCACCGGATCAGAAACGAGCTCCAGCAGCAGCTCCAGCACATCGCGGAAATGCCAATCCGGCAGATGCGGTACAGTCACACCGAGCTGTCCTCCAGTATCTGCCGCACCGTTCGACGTGCCTACCGTGCTTGTCATCTGCTCAATTAAACTCGCAATCAGATCACGATTTCTTGATATCAACAGTGCGCCCGAGCCGGTCGATTGTGGACGGCTCGATATGGAAGCGGACGGTACCGGTGCAGATTGCGACGGGGATGACATCAGTATCGAGAAAGTAACGCGAAGATTTACCGATGGCTGGCAGAGTCCAGCAAGAATTGCGCTCAGCAACAACCGACCACTGCACCGTTCCGATCCACCACCGCTGCTGGATGAGCCGTAACTGTAGCGGTAACGATCCACGTGGGGTTTTGGACCGACATGAATCCCCCCCGGATCTGATTCGCGCAACAACAGCAAACGTCTGCACAGGACTTCCCATTTTAACGGAGGTGTTGGGTAGAATATATCGAAGCAGCGCACGAACGTACGATGACATTCGGCCAGCACTTCTCGCTTTGCCTTGCACACACGGCGTCTCATGGAGCGCTCCATCGCGGGCA
Organism: Anopheles epiroticus; assembly: GCA_000349105.1. Lineage (NCBI taxonomy): Eukaryota > Metazoa > Arthropoda > Insecta > Diptera > Culicidae > Anopheles > Anopheles epiroticus. The sequence continues at coordinate 576,960 of KB670613.1, forward strand.
GGGTAATACGATCGGCCAGAATGTCGATCAGAAGCGTACGAATTTCCACCACGGCTATGGCCAATGATTGATGGTTTCCGGTTATCGATGATGCCATCGGGTGAGCCGTGGACGAGGACATCGGTGAACCGGTGGCTTGATTGGGAGTGCCAAACGGATTGGCAAAGTCTGATCGTAGCTGATCCTCGATATGCCCATCGGTATCGTCTTCGGTCGAGCGAGAACCAGTCGGATGGTAAATGGCGTTCAGATATCGGCGAAGCAAACGCAGACACACTCTACAGATGAACGACAGGCGAACGATAAGCTGCGAGATGGTAAATCACACGAACACATTAGTGCAATAATAAATGATTCAGCATTATTAAGGTAATAAAATAATAAAATGTAAATGTAACAAAATTTATTAAGATTAAACAATTTCAACGCTTCTCCTACCTTTGCTTCACCTATCAGTCCCGCATTGTTGGTCGTCATTGGATTGGTGGTAAAGGTTTTCATTCCCCCCGCAGAGCCTTTCTTCTGCTCGCCTGACAGATTGCGGAAAGCATTCCAAGCCCAGCTCAGCAGTGCTGTTAGCGATTCAAACGTTTCCCGGTTGACGCCCGTTGCAAAGCGACGCGAAATGGGACACAATGTCACTACACTTTCTTCCGTACAGGAGCTGCTCAGCATTTGACCACCACCACCGACTACTCCTCCCGAACCACCGACGGAACCGGATTTTTTGCGACGAAATTGAACATTCGATGCGGAACCACCAATCCCCGCGTTCGGTCCCTTTGTACGGCCCGTCCTGAATGGGAACCTTCCCTCACTGTTCGAGGGAGAAAATGCATTGCCCGGCATCTCCGCGTTTCCAATGTTCCAGCGGTTTAGCATGGGAATTGCCGGAACCTCCTCGTCAATGCTGCCCGAACCGAAGGTAGGTGTGAGCAGCACTGATCTATGTTCGGGAAGATCTTCCTCCTGTGGATCGTCTTCGGGTGGAAGATCGCAAAGTTTAACCTGCCGTCCACTAGCACTTGCGAAGGCTGTAAAATAGAGTTTTGATGAAGCTGAAGGTGCTTTTACAGAGCAGAGAAAACAATACTTACCACCACTTCGCGAACCGGTAAACCATTCCGATGCGTTCACATTAACGTTACCATCCAGCGGTGAGGAGTAAGAACCACCGGTACCCGCCGATCCATCCAGCGTCGGTTCGAATGGTGGCCACTGTCCCGTTGGCCCCAGCCGTTCCGTCGCCTCCGTCAGCACATCCAAACAGGCAAGCAAGTTCAGGGCAAGCTGAAATCGCGGCACTTCACACCCATTCCATCGCTGGGGGAGCGCTATCTCTGGACTCAACACCGACAGTGACTCGTGCGTTCCGTACCGTGTTGGATTACCTTTGTCACAATCGATTTGGTACGACTGATCATGGGCCCGTTGCAATGGCTTGCGCTTCGACTTCGTTCGTCGAACTAGCTCCGAGGCGATTGGGTTGAAAATAAGCATACGCTTCCGGATGGCATCGTACCCCCACAGGACGTTGAACAGTGGGTCAAGCGTGAACGAGAAATGCCACCGATTTCTTCGATATCCTTCCTTCAGACCGGCCTGTACTGCATTCAACTCTACACGTGCATCAAACTGGTTCATCCTATGCGCTCGGCAATGTCCGGTACGGCGATCGATCGTAATGGAACCACCCAGATTGGATTGATTGTTTGGAATAAGTACTGAAAACAGGGATATTAATTACTATCAGCTTTTTTGGATTTCTCAACATCTTCAGCTACTTACAAATCGTTGACCGATCCGCCGTAACACTATACTTCGCCAGTGCGGCACCGTTGATGAGGGATTCCTCCACCCTAATGTACGTCTGATCGCCGCTCGCCGCAATAAAGGATGCCCGACGTCCCGTACCCGGCCCAAAAGACTCTATCGCAACGGGAGCACAATGCCAGAAGAAGCTTCCATCGCTCGCACTGTCCAGTCTGTCCGCCGGTGCTTCCCGACCGAGCTGCCCTTTCTGGTAGTTGCCAAACGTATAGACAGCGCCACGGCTAGTCAGCACCACCGAATGATTACTACCGGCAGCAACGGAAACGATCGTACCGGCTCCATTCGGAAAGCGCACCAAATGAGGCCGTCCACCGGGAGGCGCCTGCAGATCGCCAGTTCCCAGCTGACCGTACTGGTTGCTACCGAAGCTGTACACCTCCCCTGCGGAAGTAAGCACCAGGGAGTGGTGCTGCCCGCAGGCGATCTGCGTAACGATCGGTGGTCGACGTGGATCATTGCCGGAGTGTGGTAGATCGACACGCTGCGGAGGAACTGGTACAATACGCGGTGTGTCGGGATCGTTAGCAGAGATTGGATTGGCTGTGCCGGTGCTGTTTCCCGTGCCGCTGTTTCCACAGTGGCAGCAACAGCCACAGCCACAGCCGCATTTTGCACCGGAACCGACCACCGGCGGATTCGCGTGTGCCACCGAAGGCGCCGAGTGACACGCGTTGCAGGTAGGATTGGTTGAATTTATAGCATTCGACTGAGTTCCGTTCGTTAACGTTCCGGTGTTTGTCGGCATTAACTCTTCCACTAAAAATGTCAAAATAATTATGTAAAAACACGTTCCACATATCCTTTTTGGTCGGAAAAAACTGCTCACCATTGCGCTCTCGCTGGAACTTGCGACCACACTGTCCCTTATTGTTGAGTCCGAAGGTGTAAAGTTGACCCAACGCATCGACCGCTACACAGTGTGCCTTGCCAAGCGCCACCTTTCGTATCACGACGTCGGTTAGCCCACCGACCACACCGTTCGGTTCACAGTAGTTTGTGTCCTTACCGTACATGATGAGTTTGCCATCTTTGGTCACAAATGCCGATGTGCCTAAAATGCGAAACAAGTCCAATTAATGGTAATGCAACACGGAGAAACCCAAACCAATACACCTACCATTATTACACGCCACGAACGTTATCGTTTGTCCGTCCAGTTTGTTCAATCGCTTCGGTTTAATGGCCTTTGGTTGCCGGCGGTTCGTCTTGGCCAGCTCACCGTCTTCCCCTCGCTTGGCCGTACCGGTAAAGTACACTGTACCGTCGCCCGTCAGCAGCAGTCCATGGTTTGCCTCATGGCCGACCGCCACCTGCCGGAAACAGGTGATGCCTTTCGGGAGTGCCGTCAGTTCGTTCAGCTTCATCGAAACGGTTGCCTTCGGGACACTCGCCAGACCCCCGACCGCACCGGCTACGTTGGCCGACGACTTCAGCCCGAGCGCCGTGCCTCGACCCCAGTACAAAACTTTACCATCGTCCACCAGCACCAAACCGAACTCCTTGCCGCAGCTAATCGACTGTATGCCTGCGCCGGTAGGATTGCTTTCCAACACGGGCGGTGCCAAGCCCGCCGATGGTCCATTCTGAAGGAAGCCGGCCCCATTGTCGACCAGCTCCTCCTCGAACGCTGCCCAACCGTACGTATGGTAGCGGTTTTTCGCCAGTTTCAGGCGTAGCTCTGGACGGGATTCGGAGGGCTGTGTGGTTGCGGACGTGGATGTAATGGTAGACGCTATCGGGGGATATAGCTGCTTCACGACCAGAATGTCTTCCTCCTGATCGTCCAACTCGGTCGAATCACGGATGGAGTCGGACACTGCACCTAACCAGCAGACGGCATCACCGTCGGAGAAGAGTTGACCGTAACGTCGCTGGAAGGCAGGAATTGGGGCGGTTTGTACCGTGCCTAAGGCGGTGAGTGTAGTTGGATCGTACAGCTGGAACGTCCAGCCGCTATTGACGGACATCATTTTGCTGGTGCGACCGTAATATAGCTTGCCCTGGAATATAGACAAAACGATTAATACTCTTTAAACGGGCTTTGGGTATTTGAGAGGAGTTGATGCTTACCCCCGAGTAACCGATCCATCCTGGCAGCTCATTTTTAGCGTTAGATATCGTAACCGCACCGTAGATGAGTCCCTCCTGCGTCCCATTAAAGCCAGAACCAATCTTCAGCAAACCTTTCACTGTCACTAGGTACAGATACCGGCCGTCCGATGCAACCGAGTGCACGGTCGATGATTCCAGCGGGAGACGAAACTCGCCAATCAAACTGCCACGCGGTACACCGCATCGAAAGTAGTCCGCAATCGTAGCGCGACCCGTTGCCATGGAGAATATCGTACGCTGGAGCTTTGCGACACTCTGCGGCATCTGCACGGAGCCGCCGGCGGCTGTGGTGGCGTTGCCACTGCTGCTGCTACTACTGCCGGTGGTTGAACCGTACACCGTGTTCATCAGTATTGCGGCCACAGAGCGAACTATGCGACCCGTGTCGCCCTTTGCAATCGCGAGTGAAAGCAGCGTGGAGCAGGCAAGCGATGACCAGGCGCCATTTGCCGCTGACGGAGCACTATTTATCGTGGACAGCTCCAGCAGCAGATCGAACAGTGGCCCAAATACGGCATCCGGTTCGTGTCGCATTCCTTCCGGATCTTGACCTAAAAAGATAGGTAGGAAAACCGCAAAGAAGCCATGTTAGTGCACGCAAAGGACATCATGCGTGTCGTTGCCCAACTTACCCTGCAGTATGTCGTACAGCGAGCGGAGCGCTTTGGTAGCAATCCGGGGCTGGCTCTGGCGTGTTTCCGCTATGATTCCGTACAGACTGTCCAACCCTGCCAGCACAATTTGGGGCACGCGCTGCGTTGCGCCCGATTCTCCCCTGCCGACGGATTTCGGTTCATCCAGCGCGGTATCGATTATTCGCATGGACGGCACCGTCGCCCTGGTGGTGGTTTCCCGTTCGAGCACAATCGACCGTACCGCATGGTACACGGCAAACCGGGATGCGTTCGAGGCAATCTCATACCGATCCAGGTTGGGTTCGAGCAGCAGTTTCGCTTTTGTGTCCTTTTTCGATCCCGCCGACACCGCCGTGTCGTCGGACGTCTCGGTCGACAGGAAAATGCTGTTAAACACCGACCCATATCGTGCGGAATCGTATAGCTCCATCCTCTACCGTGTGTGTAAAATATTGCACTCGTCCCTTACAAAATCTACACAATCCAAGCACCCACAGCACCGAACGCGCGTCACAAACAAAGGTAAAAATGAAATTTTCACCACAAAGGCGTCCCTACCGTAACGCCCGCAATAGAGGATTTCAGGCCAGTTCCAAAATGAAGGCTGGATGTGAAAAATCGATATTTTCCTCCTTACGGCACCCTCCCGATGTGCCGCCAGCCGCCTGCGCCTACCTTTCGCTGCTTCCGCCGACGCCGACTTCCCCTTCGTGGCGCGTTCGCCGCCTTGCCGCCGGACGCGCGCGGCGCGTTTGTTTACGAACCGAACGCCGAAAGCGGGGCAATCGTCCTGGTTTTCCCCTCCAAGACAGCATCAGCTGATGATGACATTTCTGCCGAACGGGTTTGTTGTTATCGCTCGTACGTTTTCTTCAATCCCCCCTCTCTCTCTATCTTTCTCTATCAGCCGCTTCGACGGCGAACAATATGCGAATGGTGCGGAAACACAACAGAAAGGATAACCGACAAAACGCCGACAGCGCGCGTGCTTACAGTGCGTGCAGTAAGTGTAGTGCTATTGCTTGTGCGCGCAGTAAGTGTAGTGTACGAGACGGAAAAGTTAAAGGGGACAACATGCACAAGTGAAAGTGCATATCAAATTTAGCGTTTGGCGTTTGCATTTTTCGTAGCATACCAAAGAATTATAAAACGTATAACAAATATAAACAAAGAAAAGGTCCGATCCATTAGTGTTTTCTTTCGTTTGATGTCATTGTTTCGCACACACGCGCTGTAGTTCGGTTATCGATTATTTTAATAGTTTACAAATCTTAGGCAATCTATTTTGTCACATTTTCTATTTTCTTACAGGAAACTCTGCTTTCGGTACCTACGCACAAAGAATGGATGATTTCATTTAGCTTTCCACATGGACCACGTGGTGCCGAGGAGTTTTCCACATAGTAGTTAGCTATTCTCTTCAGTACTGCATACAGTGAGGATTAGGGGAGTGAAATGTGTGTAAAATATGATAAGAAAAATACGGAAATAATCTTCAGAGGTTAGGTGATCACCTGAGCACACTCAAATTACCATTGCATGGTAAAGACGAGATGAGCTGGCGAATAAATAACGAATGGGATAGATAAGCACAAAACAGTATAATTCGTCTAGATGCACATCGAGGTAAGTGCGGGTAGGGGGGCATGAGTGGATGTGCTTATGTTGTACGGTAGAATTGACACTATTCAATAAGTAACTAAACGTTCAACTGAGTTTCTCGAGAGAGTGTGTGTGTGTGTTTGTTTGCGGAGAGTATTAGTACCACAACCACACAATCACACGCATACACACATCAATATCGGTTTCCTGCCTCCTTTAACAGAATACACAATAATTAACTAACCGACCGCATATTCACAATCCCATTTTAGTCCGTCCACGTGTAGAGGGATGAGTTTTCCCTCTAAATCGTAATGAACGAGCAGCACACAAAAGGGTATGTGCGTGAGGCCGGGAAATACTTCCAGTTCTTTTTCCAGATGTGATGTACGCGCTTCACCCTACAATGGATTAACAATATCCAAAGGAAGAAACCTACTGACAGTTGCACTCGCTCACAGTCACATAAATATGTACAAATCAGTACTAAGATTTGTTTGCTGCTTCATTTTCCGCTACGAACCAAACCTACGCACCTGCCCCTATGCATACGGGTGCAGGATTATGGGACCTCCCTTTTCGTGATGTACAACCGTGGACTACCAGTCCCACCACTCCAGAGCTCAGATCTACTACACTAAAGATATCGTAAAATGTGGTGCATTCCATTAGGCCGACGAGGGAAGATCTTGCTTCGTTTCGGTCATGAGCAGTCCGCCCGCTGCATTGGCACCGCTCCCTGCCCCACCACTGCCACCGACCACCCCGACGGCCGACGGTAGTACTGGTGGCGGTGGTGGCGGTGGAGACGATTCCATAATATCACCGACGCTTAAATCCTCCAAACAGATCGATGAAAGCAGTACGTGATGCCGCTGATGGTGGTTATGATGATGGTGATGATTATGATGATGATTATGGAGAAGTAGATGCTCGTCAAGGCTGGTGGGGACACCGGGGTGCGGTGCTGCTGCCGCCATTACCGATGGCATGAGTCGTGATGAGAAGGTGTACAATTTTTCCAACTCACTCGCATCGCCATTGGTCTCGACCAGCATAGTCCGTGGTGATGCGTTGCTGCTGCTCGCGGGGAATGTATCGTCCTGTGGTGTCATGCAGCGATCCTCCAGCACGTCCTCCAGGTTGAACAGCGTGTCGTTCGACGCCGTTAGAGAGCTTCTTCTGGCAAGGGCGGGTACAGATTCGGTCGCTTCACACACCACTGGACCCTCGGTGCTACAGGCGGGTGGGAAAGAAAAAGATTAAAATCAGCCCTGCAAATTCACACGCACGTGAACCAAAAAGAAATTAAAAGCTACCTTACTATCGTACTCTCCACAACGTTCGAACAGTGTGCCACACTTATCGACGGTGGCAGGCTACATTCGTCTTCGTTTTCCTCCAAAATGGGCGACAGTGAACGGTTGTAGTTAATAATGATTTCGTTCTCTTCCGTCTCCCGCTCAGGCCTATCGTAATCACCCGCAGCACCCTGGTCAAATGCTTTCGGGCTTCCACCGGGCGCTCTGCAAGTAGAGCACGTGATTAGAAAAGTTAAATTATCATCGTTTAAAGACACTGTTAGTACTTACTGGTCGTGATCATTATCGGTGCGGACCGTTCCACCGACACAGTCCTGCAATGAACGCAAACGAGATAAGGATCGTTACATTAACATTCAATACATGACCTAAATTCGAATACTCACATTGCCTTGAGGCAACAACTGGGTCAGCTGTTGACGTAAAAGATCAAACGCATGATCATCCTGGAATGGATCGTTGCCAGCACGATTCCACCCATTGTCCTCGCCGTCGAACGGTTCCAGCGAGCCCTTCCACCAATCGTCATTGTCGTCATCCACCGGGGCAAAGGACACATTTTCGTCTAGCTCCAGATTGTCCCATCCATCGAATATGTTCCCCCGTGAGTTGGTCGGTGAAAACTCGTCTGCCTCCAACGGTGAAAGGTTGCTTCCGTTTGCGTCCATCATCTGCAGCATGTACTGACACTTGTACAGCACATCGTCCACCAGTTCGACGGCCTGTTGTTCCACATCTTCCCGCCTGAGGACCTGCTTTTCTTCGTTCTGCTCTTGCTCTTGCTCTTGCTCTTGCTCTTGCTCTTGCTCCATCTTCTGATCTAGTTCTAGCTCTGGTTCTGGCTCCTGTTCCTGCTCGTGCTCATGCTCCTCCTCCTTGCCCGAGGGTGGTTCTGAGTAGATGGAGGGTGACATTGACCCGTCGCTCTCGTTTAGCGGTGTCGCCTGACCCTCATCTTCGTCCTCGTCCTCTTCCCCCTCGATTGCAATATCCAACGCACGCAATGCTTCCTCGATACTGATCGCATCCGCCGACTGTGCCATCGTCGCCGTGACCGTGATGGTCGTGGCGGTGGTAGCAGCCGCCTCATCAATACTATCGTCGCTCACCAGCGGACGCCGTTCGTCTTCATCCTCGGCGTCTGAGCGCGGTGGTGGCGGTGGCAGTCCTTCCTCGTCTTCCTCCCCAGAAGAGGTTGGCAAAGCGACCGACACCGCCGTTAGATTACACTTTTCGCTTCGCTCTAACGATTCGTCAAACACGTCGGAAAACAGTAGCGGCTCGTCTCCAACCACCGGCTCAACCGTTGCCGTGGTTGCGGTCCGCTCCGTCCTGTCATCCGATTCGTCGTTGGGATCGAACTCATCGTACGTACAGGTCAGTGGATCGCTACGCCGCGTACAGTAAGAATCGTGCGGATGGTCGACATCGATCTGATACGTTTCGATCTTATCAAGCAGATTATCAGTCGAAAGCTAAAAGGAAATGCAAACGTTGCAAACACTCTCGCCTTGAGAACAATAGCCTGCCACTTACGTTATTCGGGCTCGACGGGATGACGGCACACGGTACGGAAGTTTCCAGCACGTTCAAGGCCTTCAGTATGGGATACTCCGTTGAAATCACCTCCTGTATGATGTCTCCATCCTTGAATTTCTGCAACGAAACCGCCACGGGAATTATGTTATTGCCCTCAGCTCGTTCCACGCTTGAGCGACATCCCCCGATTACGTACCTTAAATTTGCCACTCTTCTTTTTGCAGAAAATACAAAACCCCATTATGAAGGAACCAAGGCCAAGGCATGCCAGCATCCCGAAGATCACGGCATCATGTTGTCCTGTACGGGAAAGGGAGCAAATTTGCACGCTCTTGAAAGGGTTCATGGCTTTTCGAGCTCGCTTTTATGTAATGGTGCAGCAGCAGTAACAGCAAGGCCACAATCTATTGGCTTGCTGCAACAGACAGCTGCTGCGCGCGGCTGCAGTTGCTAATCAACAAACGCAGCGGTACATACGATCGTAGACAGACAGGCAGACAGACAGACAGCACATATGACATTTAATTAAGGATGCACTTCTCTCACCTGTATGCACGTACGGGATCGGTATGGCACTACAGGCGTGCAGTATGCTCGTGGATAGGTAAACACTCGATAGAACGTTCCTCATTTTGTTCGTCGACGTTATTTCCGGGGCACATCACACGAAACGCCATCCAACAGTGGGTGCTACTGCTCGTGATCGGTCCCGCTGGGTTAGCTTAGCCGCTGCTTGACGGTGATTCAACACTGCCTCTGTCCTTTTCCACATTGGTTGTGGAAAGCATGCCTTATCCCCAAAGGCTCCACAATCCAATAGTCGAAGATCGATAGTCGTCAAACGAGCGCTTTCAATCAAGGTGCTACGGTCCAGATAATTACACTCCTTCGATGCACTTTTTCGAGCGCTGAACTGAACACGCTTTGTTCCACCAGCTTGCCGATCATCTGTTCACCAGCAAAACAGCTTTTACGTTCGAGGACGGATGCGAACACCGAGGAAACAACACCACGACGGGAATGGGTTTTACATCAAGAAAACAACTTCGCCAAAGGTTTTGGGGGATACTGTGCGCGGCTGAACCAAACAGCCTGGTCAGCTAGCATCCCGCACCGTCCACTGCCATGCTGCAACTCGGTGGGAAGAGGGGAGTGAAAACTAAAAACCGTTTCCGTTCCGTTTCGTTCCTACTATCGTCGGATACGTTTTCCAGCCAAACGATTGTTTGATCGTAGTTGCTAAGAGAGGTAGAAGAGAAAAACGAGTTTGTGCTTTTCTCGGACGGCCGTGAAGACGGAGTGCGAACAAAAGCAAAAAACGTCAACCATTGACAGTGGTTGACGTTTTGTGTTAAGGTGTGTATAGGTATGGTTGCGTTTGAAATCATTTTTTGAAAAAAAAAGCTGTTTATTTGATTCGAAAACGACTTTTTTCATAAATGCGAAGTGCTTAGTCCTATTTCAGCGTATTCAATGCATACTAAAGTTGAAAAATACTCTTTTCTTTTATAACATATTTTTCGTACCTTTAGCACATCTCAACTTGCCGTCCACTTGGTCTCTTCAGTTGTCAACGCAAGTCTGTTGGCGTTTCACTTCGATTTGCTTGTCATTGTGGGCAAATTGGCGAATTCATTCTCACAGCCAACAAACAAGTTTTCTTCTAAAAGCCGATCGTGTTCTATTATTTCACTATTTTATCTCGAAGTTTTGTGCCGTTAACAATATTCCAAAATGCCGGACCATCTGGGGGATGATATGCGTAAGGTGAAATCCGACAACAAAGAGGTTGAGCCTGAAATAGAAGGTAATGATGAAGATGCTGTGTGGAACAAATTCATTTTTTGCATCTCCCATTGCTCATTATGTTTTTATTCGCTTTCAGCCCTTGATGAGGTCGATATTGAGCTGCTGAAGACCTATGTAAGTATTACACATCAGAAGGTCGCCTTTCTATGGTGTCTAGTATCTTTTCTCATTCAATCTTAATCTGTAGGGCCAAGGGCAGTACCATAAGTCGATCAAGCAGATCGATGAGGACATCCAGAAGGCGATGAAACAGGTGAACGAACTGACTGGCATTAAGGAAAGCGATACCGGTCTTGCCCCGCCGGCACTGTGGGATTTGGCATCCGATAAGCAAATCCTACAGAATGAGCAGCCGCTTCAGGTGAGTCCCCAAAAGCGGACAGCTACCAGGTACCGGAAGATATCATATTACCTCGTTCTTTGTTTTCTTCCAGGTCGCTCGTTGCACAAAAATCATTAATGCCGATTCGGATGATCCGAAGTACATCATCAACGTGAAGCAATTCGCCAAGTTTGTCGTCGATCTGGCAGATTCGGTGGCCCCGACTGATATTGAGGAGGGAATGCGTGTTGGGTAAGGAGGACTGGAGGACGTCACATCACTGTGCTTATATTAATATCTTTTGCCCTTTTCGCCCTCCAGCGTGGATCGTAACAAGTACCAAATTCACATACCACTGCCACCGAAGATCGACCCAACGGTAACGATGATGCAGGTCGAGGAAAAACCGGACGTAACGTACAGTGATGTTGGCGGGTGCAAGGAGCAAATCGAAAAGCTGCGCGAGGTGGTCGAAACACCACTGTTACATCCGGAAAAGTTTGTCAATCTCGGTATCGAACCGCCCAAGGGTGTGCTACTATTCGGCCCGCCCGGTACCGGAAAGACGCTTTGTGCTCGTGCAGTGGCCAACCGTACCGATGCGTGCTTTATTCGTGTGATTGGTTCCGAGCTGGTGCAAAAGTACGTCGGCGAGGGTGCGCGTATGGTGCGCGAGCTGTTCGAGATGGCACGCTCGAAAAAGGCTTGTCTGATTTTCTTCGACGAAATCGATGCAATCGGTGGCGCCCGATTCGACGATGGAGCGGGCGGCGACAATGAGGTGCAGCGAACGATGCTGGAACTGATCAATCAGCTGGATGGTTTCGATCCGCGAGGAAACATTAAGGTACTGATGGCAACGAACCGACCGGATACGCTCGATCCGGCGCTGATGCGTCCTGGACGTTTGGATCGTAAGGTGGAGTTTGGCCTGCCGGATCTGGAGGGCCGTACGCATATATTCAAAATTCATGCCCGCTCCATGTCGGTCGAAAGAGACATTCGGTTCGAGCTGCTGGCAAGATTGTGCCCGAACTCGACCGGTGCCGAGATTCGGTCGGTGTGCACGGAGGCGGGTATGTTTGCGATCCGGGCACGACGTAAGGTGGCCACAGAGAAGGATTTCCTGGAGGCGGTAAACAAGGTGATCAAGAGCTACGCCAAGTTTAGCGCCACGCCGAGGTATATGACTTATAATTAGAGCGGGAAAGACGCCTGAAATAATCACTTTTCCGAGTATCCCACACATTTGTGTAACTTTCGTATCATTTGAAAATAAAAAATACTGCTCTTGCGGAATGGTTAATTCAACGCAAGTGTCTGATTCACGTAGGTAATTATTTTTTGGGTGTTTTGGTAATCGAAAGAACACTCGAAAAGAAAAGGGCTAACGATTAAGACGAGGAAAACTGCTCTGAAGCAGTAACAACTAGGCAGAATGAGGAGACGCATATTCCGGCGATGAACAGCATATTCTTCTTCTACTATTCCATTGGCTAAAGATGCTTTGAAGGTGCACGTTGACTGAACGCTATCCATGACGTTGTCCTCAATTTCCAGTTCGGATTATAGTTTCCAAAATGAAGATGCCATACAACAGCGCTGATTAGGTTTTGTACACCATATTTCCACCCAAACCGGTGATGGCTTCGATGAAAATGTTTATTTCTTTTTCAACGCGCCCAACCTGCTCCGTTTCCTCCACGACACTGTCTTTCCACACACCCACGTATTAGTGTATAAAGGACTTGACCTTACTTCGCCTTGCTGTTCAGGATGACACCGTCGTACTTCTGCTGGAACCACTTCATCGCGTCCTCCTTGGTTAGGCGGTGGATGAAGCCGATCTTGCCCGTCTTGCGTCGTCGCTGGGCAACGTTGTATCCTGAAAAAGCACAGGACAGGAGAAAAGACAAATATTAGATGATTGAAATGCGGGCGAGACTAATATATGGCATATTGATCGTCACGAAAAATTGTGTTCAGCACACCCGCTCCAGAGAAAAACTGGCAGGATAATCGGTATGGCCAAAGAGAGACGGCACAGCTCGACTCCCGGGGACAAAGAGTTTGTTATCTGCACCGGACTGAACGTAACTCCAGGAGTTTTAGAGAAACGTTTAATTAAGGTGCAATCTACTTTGCTGCACCCACATACGGGGACACTTGTTTAACACAATGAAAACGCCGGAAGATCCGTGAGACGCGTAACAAATAAACAATCACTTTGACACCACATCACCAGCAACTGCTTTTATACACTCATTTTGCACCTATTTCCCCACCACTTCACACTCACCTGGACGGCCGAGCACAACGTAGAAGTCCAAACCGTAGATACCGATCGTGGGATCGTACTTGATGCCCAGATCGATGTGTTCCTGAATACCGAACCCGAAGTTGCCGGTCTGCGAGAAGTTATCACGACGCAGCTCGTATTCGCGCACCTTCAGGCCGCGCTCGAGGATTTCCTCCGCCTTGGCGCCGCGCACCGTACAGTGGACGGCAATCTTTTCGTTACGACGGATGCCGAACGAACGCACCGTGTAGCGGGCCTTCGAGTAGACGGGCGTCTGGTTCGTCAGCTGTTCCAGCACCTTGGCGGCACGGGTCAGCCTGTCACCGGACTCGCCGACGCAAATGTTCAGGCACAGCTTGCGGATACGCAGATCGCGCATGATGTTTTTCGACTTGTCCTTGCCCGCCGCGGGCTTCGTGGCCTTATCATCCTTCGCTGCCTGCAACGCCGCACATCACACGCATGGGGAGAGGGAGAGAAAAGGATTGCCGATTACACACAATGCAACTTAAAACACATTCACACACAGGCTCGACAGTGATTGTAGGGAATGCGTATCCAATGTTGAATGCCTGTCAGCCTGCCCGCCTGTCACGGTTATCCGATTCGCATCCCGTGCCGCAGCCTCACGACTCTTCGCCCAACACTTACCATTGTGGCTACCTAAAACGAAACAAGAAAATAACAAATTTAGCTTCATCGAACAGTGGCCCACACACTCGCGGCGGGTTTGAAGATGTTCGGTGCGGATTAGTACCTTAAATTACGAGGAATTCGTAGCAGACCGTGGAACAACGCGTCCACTAAACAACAAATTTCACCGGAAAAAGAACTGTCAGAAGGCCGATGGCCAAAACCTCATTTCCGTTTTCGTTGACAGATCGGGTTGAGCTGTGACAGATAGGGGGTGTGTTTACAACACCTAGGCAGGATCGAAAATCGCAGTTGTTGAATTCGGGCTTTTGATTGTACGGGTATAGTTCAGATAAAAAGTCATAAAAAATACAATATAATTCCGCAAAAGAAAACACTCTCTTCTAAACAATGTGTTTACAATGTGCTTTGAAAAGCACGTAAAATAAATCGAAAGAAAAGTCTCCTGGAAGTATTGAACCACGGATACAGCGGGACGAGATGGGCGCTCCACACGGTTCACCCTGTGGAAAACTCAACTGTGGTAATTGCTGACGTGAATTTAAAATCAATTTAATTTATTCTCTTTCGTTGCATAAAGTCATTTCTTTCAAAAAGCAAAAGATTTTTATTCGTTGCAACACAAATGTATGTGTCTAGAAATGCTTTTAGAAACATGCATCACTCGTTGCATTGTAAATTCAATCATTTTATATCCACACTTGGTTTCCAACGGTTTATCATATGTGGTGAGCACGTGTATGCTAAATATGCAAAAATTTAAAAATATCTTCCTTCTAGTGACCAACAATTTCCTGTTTATTGCACGTTCTGCAACTCTTCCAAATCCACAAATGGGATTAGAATAGATAAATTTTCCAAAAAATATTTTGACCTCAATTCCCGCTCTTGAGCTCCCATTGTTTCCCGGAATCTTCATTAAAATTTGCGTGGTTCGTCGGTCGATCTGAATGATCGGTAGGCGGCCGCGTGTTATTGTACACTTAACTCTGCTCCGCCGCACGAGTAGGACCTGATCGGTGCCCATTCCCGTAGCCCTTTGGTAGTACTCAAGTTCTAGTGGTTCAGCCGTGCTGTTACTTCCTGTTCGTATTACATTACTTTTACATCATATCGCAGCAGACGATGGCCCAATCAAACAGGTGAGTATGCGAAAAGTTTGTTTACACTTTTTGGACACGTTGATAAGTGACGCAATTTGGGGATGGGGTTTGCGGTAATGGTTTTGCACTTTAAAATTAGCAGATAAAGTTTGTTGAGTGTTATTGAGCGCACATTTACTCTCAGCTGTTGGAAAATGTGCGTACGCGTCAAAATTTGCACATCCTGCGCACCCGCCTTCCCTCCATCCAATCACCGGTGTTATTTTTATCAGATTTGTTTACCACCATGTCTCCCGGTTGCTTTGATCTAAAAAACACGGCACCACGTAGAAACGGAAGAAACGGTTATGGATTGGATGGGTTGGATTTTCCTGCCTGCTTTAATTCCGGAAAATCCCTAATTTTTAAAACAAGTTCTAACCCTCAGCCCATTATAAATTCCCAACAATCCCTCACAGGGGAAATAACGTTTAGCCTGCCATTGGCATTACAAATTGCTGTTTTAATTACATTCAAATCAAATGACCGCGTACTATACGGTCGCGTTATGACGATGACGCTAATTATATGAATGGTCAGATTTCCCCCCACTTCTTGTATGACGAGGCACTTTTACTATATGTGGCCTTGTCTTAAAAAAATGATCAGGAAAAGTGATACTGGCTAGACACCTAAGAAGAGGGAGCTCTAGTAACCCTAAACCACAGAAAAACAGGTTCGGCAAGTTTAAAAGGATCTGCTTACAGCTGTAACTATCTGTGGTTCATGTTTTTCAGTGGCTTCTTCAAGATCTCACAAGAAAACGGGTACACAATTCCGGTTTATTAACGGATTTTAAATTGAAAATGTAATTTTATCTTTTATTGTTAAACGGTAAGATAAGCCCCAAACGAGTCGTAAATTGCTCTGCCTTTACAAACTCTGCTCCTGGATATCCCTGATAACTTAATCGTCTTCTATTGAAAGAGTTTTATCGTGAAACAGATAACGAAAAGATAGCTAGCGGGGCTTATGCCGTCATACGATTGGACGTGACATAGGCCTCAGAAGAATACCGCGTTCATTCAAAGTTCATTGTCAATCACGTCCAGTGAACTGTGCGTACGTCGGCCACCAATTGGCACTTGAAAGGATTCTTAAATAAGCATACCCATCCCGTATTCGCATTTCATTCCCGTACAGGGCCTTCTATCACTAGCTGCTGATAAGCGTAAAGTACATCAGTACACATCCACACATCTCATCGCTATTCTGGAGGCGCCATTTAAATCGGCTGATCGTTAAAAAACTTCCATTTGGCCCTGTAAATGAACCCAACGAATTTCGATATAACGCGACAACCAATTTTTGAAATGGCTCCAAAAGCATCATATACTTTTCTCTTCCAACTGACTGTTGTGAGCCAACCTGGACCGGAAGGATTCTTGCAATGGTAACTCACTGATGACACATTACGGTCATCAGTCGATGTGTGTGTGCCATCCATCCGGGCTTGTCGGTTGCGCGCTCGAACGGGTTGAGCGCGCAGATTCATTCGGAGAAAAGAGAGCAAGCGTGCGGGACAGGGCAAACGAGCGGGCGGCTTGGTCGTTTTAACGTTAATTGTAACAGTCGGTATTTTATGTAATATATATATGTTTCATGGTATTTTATGTAATATATATATGTTTCATGTTAAGTAGACAAGGTTGTTACGCGTGTCGGTTACCTCACAAAAAGAAAGAACGAAACATAAAAGTGGCGACATGTGAGGTTTCTTTTTTTGTATTTCCTTTAACAAAATTGAAAAGCGAAACACAATAAAGTACTTTAAATTTTTCGGGATGCAAAAACACACAAAAAAGAATGGTCAAACGCGGACACACACATGCAAACCCCAAAAATGATAAGAAAACATCATGAAAAAAAGAACCACATGTGTGCGGTTGTGTGTTCCCGCATCGCCAAACCGTTATCAGGCGTTGTAGCTAGCGCGAAAAATAAATACAAAAACAAAAATGGAAACGGATACATCGTGCGGAATCAAAACACGCCTTCGTTTTTCGGTTTCCTTCTTTTTGCGTAATGATTAATCAGCTGTTTTAGCACACTAGAAGAGAGAAAATAAAATTGAATGTACCATTCTTACCTTCGTTTGCAGCAGCGATGGATTCCTGAGCCAGCCGAAGGGCTTCGCCACCAAGGCTATACACGTGGGACAGGATGCCGAACAGTGGAACAGCATGGCCGTGGTACCACCGATCAGCATGAGCACCACGTTTAAGCAGTCCGGTCCGGGGCAACATGCGGTAATTAGGACCAAGGCATTGATCATGATCCTTTTTAAAATGTTTCCTTATGGGACGTCTTTCCGTAGGGCTTCGAGTATGGGCGCAGCGGAAACCCAACGCGTGACGTGTTGGAACGCTGCCTAGCCTCACTGGACAATGGCCGGTTTGGGCTTACGTTCTCTTCGGGACTGGGTGCAACGACGACCATCATCACGATGCTGCAGAACGGTGACCACATTGTTGCTGGTGACGATCTGTACGGTGGCACAAACCGGTTGCTGCGTAATGTGGCACTCAAGATGGGCATCGAGGTCGATTTTGTGGACCTTACCAACTTGCAGCTGGTGGAGCAGTCGATCAAACCGAACACGAAGCTGTTCTGGATGGAGACGCCAACCAATCCACTGCTGAAGGTGGTGGACATTCGTGCGGTGTCAGAAATTGCTCACAAGCAGCCGGGTGTAAGCGAGTGACCGGTGAAGAAAGTCGGATTGAACCAAACGGTGTTAATGTGCTCTTCAATTCTTTCTTTTCTCAGATCGTTGTGGTGGTGGACAATACATTCCTGTCGTCCTATCTTCAGCGCCCACTAGATCTGGGTGCGGATGTTGTTATGTACTCGCTCACCAAGTACATGAACGGTCACTCGGATGTCATTATGGGCGCTATGGTAACCAATGACGAGGCTGTTTTCGAACGTTTGAAGTTCTTGCAAAATGGTGAGATAAGTTTTGTTTCCCTCGATCGTTCTAGCTTTAATCGTGTATTTGCGATCCACTTTTTCTAGCTGCCGGTATTGTACCATCCCCGTTCGATTGCTATCTCGTCAACCGTAGCTTGAAAACGCTTGCCCTGCGCATGGAACGTCACAAGAGTAACTCGCTGGCGATTGCCAAATTTTTGGAAACGCACCCGAAGGTGGAGCGCGTTCTGCATCCCGGCCTGGAGAGTCACCCGCAGCACGCGCTGGCCAAGCGTCAAACGTACGGGCACAGTGGCATCATGTCGTTCTACATTCGGGGTGGGCTAGAGGAGTCTAGCAACTTCTTGAAGGCGCTGCACGTGTTCACGCTTGCGGAAAGTCTCGGCGGGTACGAAAGTTTGGCGGAGTTGCCATCCGTGATGACGCATGCGTCGGTGCCGCTGAAGCAACGTCAGGAGCTCGGTATCACTGACGGACTGGTACGTTTGTCCGTTGGGCTGGAGGATGTGGATGATCTGATTGCTGATCTGAAGCAAGCACTGGACAAGGCATAATATTGCCGCAACGGAAATTCATACTGCCGCAGATACTTTTTTAAGCGCAAAACGTACAAAAATAAAATACATACACCGAAACATTTTTTTTTCCTATTGCCATAAAAATGTGAAACCTATGCATAACCATTTTGCGATTTATTGCACGGGATTACTTTCATTTTCGATTCGATTGCGCTAACTAAATGGAGGGGAAGGTTAACACATGGGTTATGTCTCGCTTTGCCACTATCGCCACTATCATACAATATCAATGATAAAAACAGAGAACAGAGAATTGAACTAACAAGGGGAAGAAACGTTCCAAGTGTTGAGCCTCATTTTATGCTACTTTTTGCTAAACCTACGCACACCGGACACCGATTGTTACGCTCCGGTGGTTGCAGTTGCACCTTCCCATCTGGATGACTCTCGGTTTGTTCACTATCATTGTCATTGCCATCGTTAAGGACGGTTTTAGAATCTGTCATTTGTTTCGCTTCTTGGCTGCTTTCATCTTCATTCTCCCGGCAGCTCAAGTGATATTTATTGCTACAGTCAGTACAGTCTAGCATTGCATCGACTTCAGTTCCTGCAACAGGCAAAAAGGTGATTAATGTTGAATTTATTTGAATCTGTTTCCAACCAATACTTACCGTCTTTATTGCACACGCAACATAGTTTGTTCTCTGGCTCACATAGTACGCTGCCCTTTTCCTCGGGGACGTTTTGCAGGGTCGGTTTAATGTCGACCGGGATGTCCTGCATCGGTAAGGAAGCGGGCGGTGGTGACGGTATTGTCGCAACACCGCTGCCAGCCCAAGGCTTTCGTTTTTTGATCGACGTTTCTGCTGACGTTGCGGTATAAAGTAACCGTTTGCTCACGTTATATCGGCGCTTCTGCACAATGTAAAACTGCTGCTCGTAGTAATCGAAACGACCGTAGTGGTACTCCTTTCGCTCCGTGCTACAGCAGCTTCGACGCTTTCGCTCATTCTTGCGACCTTTCAGCAAATTGCTTTCCTCGATTGTGTATAGGCCAAACAGCTTAAGAAAACTGTACTGTTCCCATTCGTCGATGTTGGTCGGTAGCGAACAGGCCGGTTCCTCTGGTGGCAACAGCAAGGAACGCCCGATTGATATCTCGTCCGAGGGCGTTTGCTTGTGCTGTGCGATGCTACCAGTTGTGGTGGCACCATTATTCGATGCGCTTCCCGGCGTTGAGGCGCGTGAGTTTGAAGAATCCGATGAAACCGACGAGCTGCGCTGCTGTTCGACCGCGCTTACAGACCCAGCACGACCATTCCGTCCCCCTTTGGGTGGACTGGAGCTTGTTTGGGCGCTCTGTGCTTTCGAGACGATTTTTTGCTTCGATTTTACTTTGTTAAGAGCTTGCAGAAGGTTAGTTCGGCTCCGCTTTACGGCAGCCGTTTCACGTATGACGATCGGTGGGGTCGATCTGTCTTCCAGGTCGATCCCGTCAGTGAGAGATGCTTCTGGTTCTAGTGGTTCCTCTTTTACCTTTGGCTCTTGCTTCACGGTAACCACGACCGGCGTGGTCGATCGGGAGCGAAGTATTTTCGTCGGCACTAAAGGCTGCTCGGGCGGGGTTTTGCGCCGATTGCCCCCGGTTCTTGCTGGCAGTGGTGCTGGAGCCGTCGGCGGAGTCGACGGTGCGGTCAGGGAAGGCTTCTCTTTTAAGGCAGTGCTGTTGAGCAGAAGATCACGTTCTTCTTTTGGTTTTAGCAGTGACGTCTGCAAAACCGGTCTCTTACGCAGCCGCGTGTCTTGCCCGATGGGCAGCTCGGGCAGGGTTGACGGGTCTGCGATGCAGCTTAGCAGCGGGTCCACCAGGCGATACTTCTGGTACAGCTGACTTTCGTTCAAGCGTTCCGAGACGGCATGCGGCACGTAGGCCGTGTTACACTGTACTTCCGCATGGCTCGACAACACCCAGGCGACGTAACCATTGGCAAGGTCATCCCCTAGCTCGATATGCTTTTCAGTGGCCGTCTTGCGCTGGAAATGCTTTAACCGCCTGGCCAAATCCTGCACCAGCCCGTTTTGTTCCTTCCCGATCGCCTGCATTTCGTCTTCCAGCTCGAGCAAAAATCGCCTCACCTGCTCTTGCTATTGATGAGGGGAATAATGATCGGCACACATTAGACGTAAAGGACAGCACCTACGAAAGGAAGGGAATGGAAGGGAGGGTCTGCCTACCTGCATCACTGACAAACTGTTGCATCGTTGAGCGAAATACTGTGGAGAAGGGGCAGGGGTAAGGATCGTAAGTTAACACTATTGCACGGAATATAGATTTCTGTCCACAGGGACGAACGTGTTTTTCATCACGAGAGCGCACACGCTGACACACACTCACACAAGCATACACATCGAACCCACCTGATGCACTTTCACGCAGTCCCGCAAAGATCGTTGGCAGTAGGCGATGTCGTCCTTCAGCGTGTCCGGTATAAGGAACTCCCTGATGGCCTTACGCTTCTGGCTATCGCTAACCATTGTGAGGCACTCTTCCGGATCCGGAACACACTACGCACTACACTGGAAAGGACGGAATCGCAGCACACATCTGATTACGCTAGGGAAGTAGCGAGGCGAATGTGTTATCCCACCTGAAGCGAGACAACTTATCATCATCAACCGTACAGCTCACGCATACGCACCATTGCACACGACAGCGCACACCATATGGGTTGACAAGTTGCTGTTATGCGGACTGTCATCCAGCCAAATGTGCAGCCAGAGTCAAAGTGCATCGGTTTTGCTTTTGTTTTATCACGCCAATATCTTTTTATCATGATAACGAACATGAATAAACCGCAATCGATACGAAATTACAGAAAAATTTAACTGAATCAAACTGAAAGCATGGTCACTGTACCACTGTGCCAGATCATGAGCTGTCAATTCAAACTTGAACAGACGTAAACAAACAACCCAGCTGTCGTTGGAAACAAACTGCAGCGCAGTACAAAATAAGAAAATCAAAGAAAAAAGCATATTAAATTAAACTTTGTTCAACAAATAACGGCGAAAAAGTGTTGTGTATAGAACAATGATTATTTTCATCAAAGGAAACATTCCACATACTTTGAATAAAGCTGTTGAAATGGTAAGAAGTACTGTCCTTTTTTCGTTCACCTGTGCGATTAATTTATTTTTACTTACATTCAGTTGTTGTTGTTGCTGGTTTGAAAAACCTTAAGAGCCTGCTATTTCTTATTATCTCCCAATTATATGTTGCTATATAATGCTTCTCACTATGAAAACCCGCCTAAACTAGCCTCTTCTCGCGATACGAAACATCCGTGAGCATTCCTTCCGGATTTTGTGCATCGAAAAATAAAATCTGCTGCCCGTGGTGAAAGCGTGGTTTGGCGCACACTTCACCATCACCTAGATCGACTCGTTGAATTTCTTTCGAAATCAGCGTTCCACCATCAGCACGGCCTTCTCCGGACCCATTTGAGTTGCCGTATCGTTTTGCCTCATCGTGCACGATGCTCTGGATGGTGCAGGATTTGTTGGTGCAAACGCTCAACATCAGATGTGGCTGATGGTCGTGCTTTCGGTGACGATTCCGTGCCGATTCTCCACCTCCTGGTTCGGTGCAGAGTTTAAGGACACGCACCGTCTTGTTGGAGTACAGAACAAAAAGCGTATCATTCGCCTGTACCATGCGCTTAAGATTGACGATAGAGTGAGCTGAAAAGTGTTAAATAGAATTTAAATTAAATATTCTTTAGTTTCTGGCGGAAACGTTTTGCTCTTACAAGGGTCGGGTTGTATCAAAAGCACAGGGTCGTACTCCGATTGCACAAAGTGGCTCAGCCGAATCACGGCGTAACGGCTAGATAGCACCATCTGATGGTGATCGTGCAGGAGAAGATGTTCAAAAGTGCGTAAGGCATCGTACGGCAAACGGCCTCCGATACGATTGTTCAGGTCCATCACTTTTGACTGCACTAGCGTCACTTTTTGAGGGCCTAATTTGGCACTAAGTACATCATCCGTACCATCCGTGCCTCCGTGTGTTTGAATCTGCACATTCCACACCACGATGATCCCGGTGGAGAAGAGTCCAAATACCTGACAGGGATATCAAGGAGAAGATCTTACAATGTTCAAAAGCTAGAAATCCAATCTTACCTGGTTGAATGCATTCTCGCTTCCAATTTCTAAGCTACTTTCCCGAATGACGGGTACCGGCAGTACCTTGACTGCTACCATTTCCCAGCAGTTAAGCTTGTGCTTGCTTCGTACGTACGGAGCTACGATTTGGTGCGGTGGCAGGACTTCACTTTGACATCGGCCTGCATCTCCCAACCACATCTGTAGAGTCCTTCAAAGGAATGATTAATACATTTACTCATCTATTCACAACTAAAGTAAATTTAACAGTTTTCTTACCCATCGCTGGTTCCACCAAACACCATCATACTCCTGCGCAACTCATAGTCAACGCAAACGATCGTAGACCACGAGGCGAAACGATACATTGGTCTGGAGTAGGTACCACGTGCCCAAAATTCAAGGATAAAATTTCCTTCCGTACCTTTCGCTTGTACTACCTTAATCTCAAAATCGGGACTCATTTTCCCTGCATCGAAAGTACGTACGACATCATGATCCTGTATTTGGGTGGCACTTTTTTCATGTTCATTCCCATCTTTTATCTTTAATCGATTGCTTCTTGATTCCAGCAATGCCTCAACGATTGGTGCTGCCTTACGTAGTAGCTGTGAAATGCTTCGTTGCTGATTCTGGTTTCGTTCGTTGTGCACTGCAGGCAATAGTCCCACTCTCGTGGGACTGTTGACCTTGAAGAACCGCCGTTCCAAGGCACCATTTAGCGTGCAAAACATACGCTCGATGTTCTGCAAACTGCTGTAATTCTGCACCTCCCCATCGTCATCCTCATCGCCAGCCAGTCGCCCGGGCCAATCCTCTTCATCTTGCGCGGAGCGAAGCGCACGGAAGCCTTCGTGCATACAAGTCGACCGGTCGCGTACGGCAATCGCGGATGTTTGCGAAGCCGTTGACACCAGCCCGCAGTCCGTCTGCGTATGCTTCCCATATGCAACCGTACTGGTAATGCCAAAGTTTGTTCTCAACTCGGCGTATTCCTCCGGATCAAACTGGTACAGCTGTACCGCGATGTCGTTGAGCGAGATTTTACTCAAAATATCAACACTTCTGACATTTTTTGGGACAACGGTTTGCGCTTTTACGCCTATCTCGGAACTTCCCCAAGGACTTCCTTCCTTTCCCGGAGGCTCAACTGCTTCTCTTTCCTCTCCCTCCTCGCCCTCATCTTCATCCTCGTCATCGCCTCCCTCCGAGGAAGAGCTGCTAGATTCCGTATTTTCGGCACTACTTTCGGTGTTGGAACATTCCGTCGGGCTGGGCATACTTTGGTCCGACTCAAAATCCGACTCATAATCATTGACGGGTTCGGGATCGGGTGTTGGCGGTTTCGGAGGGCTTGGTTTGGGTACAACCGGTGTAATTTTCTTCGAAGCACCAGTCGTACCAGTGGATCCTCTCGGTTTAACGGTTTGCTTTTGCTGTGGAGGCACCGCATTGCGAACTACCGGTTTGCTGATGGGTTTTTTAGCCACACTGGGACGGGTTGGCCTTGACGTGGTGGTTGGTTTGCGAGGACCAAAGGACATCTGGAAGAAAGAAGGGGAAAGCATTCGCATGTACAAGTGCTCCAGTGTGATTGCGCGAAACATTGTTCTCCTATCAGTGTCAACCAGAGTCGTACGACTGATCTGGACATCGACGTTTAATTGCCTTATTGGACAATGGTGGCGCTTAATGGGCACTCTCTTTAAAGCAAGCCGAAGATTTTTGCATGCAAATTTGGCTGGGGTTTCGCTAACCAAGCTCTACAATCCCCCTACCATTGGAAAACCCCGTACGAACCCGCAGACAACGAACTGAATCGGCTGAAATCTCCCTCGCGGCAAATGGCATACCAGCAAACGCCCGCACTGTACACTCTGGTTAGCTTTGGTCAGTCTTTCGTAATCGCGGTTATTCGATCGGTTTCGGGTTGTCATTTGGCCCCGGCGATAAAGTTACAGCAGCAACACCCGCCACCGCTCTCGGGCAGGCAAGCGTGAAAATAAGTCGCGAAAAGACGACGACGTATTGATTTAATGATTGATTGTTGCTCTCGCTACTGACTTGTTAAGAAAGCCCAGAAATCGGATTAAGGGCAGCTGGTGCTGCCCGATACCTTCGCTTTCGATGAACGCTTTTGATTGAAGGCAGCTAAGGAGATTTGTTTGATCTGAGGAATAACGATGGCTGTAGTTAGATCATTGTCTTTACCGATTACTTTACTTTTGTACATCAGTCAAGCTATTAGTAACTATTACAATAACTATCAAAATCATTCATACATTCTCTGTATAATTAGCAGAAAAGGAAAAATAAATTGCAATTGCTTCCCTTCCGTCAAAATCTGTCACCGACTGTAACGGCTCGGTGTAACTTCAGAAACCTTTCTCAGCTGACCTCAACCCGGTGGGGAAGAACCGGTAATTTCATGGTCAAACATTGACGGTGAGTCAGTGGAAGCCGATTTTTTTTAGTTTTACCAAATTCCCACCCATCTCTTTCGCCATTCGGGAAACGATCGTCGTTAGAGTGTCTGGAACTTCGACTTCCTTTATTTACTCTCACCGTCGGGTCTGATCGTCGAAAACCTAATGCAGTGCCTACCGTCCTGTCCCCGCCAACATGCAAATGCGGCATATTTCGTAAGATGGGCAAGCTAGCGGAGATGCATTAGCACTCCGATCTTCGGTCACCCTCCTTTGCCATTCGGCCCAAAAACGGGTTTAAATAGATACCTTTGTTGTATTGCATTTTCCATGTGTGTTTCTAAATTTTCGGTGGTTTGTCTTTAGTCCATCATCTCTCGGCCTCTTTCTCGGTATTGGTGCCATCCCACCATCGTCGAGTTGCATAAACTACCCTAATGTCACGCATGATAGGCTTTTCGGGGGGATGATCGGTAGATTTTCGCGTCATTCAGCTCGCACTAATGACCAAACGGCGACACATGTGTATCTCAGCGTGCCGGGGAATTACGTCCCGTAGTGGGTCCCCAGCCTAGGGCACGGGAAGAAGAGAGGGACGGGTGCGTGCGACGTTGTTTTGGTTCGGCTGTGTGAGAAACGTTCGCGAGAGGGCCGCGGACTTTCCACGTTAGGCTCACCTGTTTCCGCGAGACGTCGACGACGCGCCTTCGCGGCTGTGTGTGCGTTCGCAGTTGGCTGGTTGGCTTATTGTTTTAATGTTTCTGGTATGCGTGCCGAGTCAGAGCCGGAGTGGATTTACCAGACCGCATTTCGGACAGCGGTTCTGTGCGGTTCGAGCCGTGCCGAAGCCGTCAGACCGTTTGCGATCGCGAACGCGTGTGCGCGCGTGCTGTTGCTTTTTCGAACGTAGTAGCTCCAGCGGACGGGCGGACTGAAGCTGGATTACGAACTAAGAGTGAACAGATTACGAGCGGCAGTGTGTCCTCCGAACAGGAAGCAAAGAAAATAAGAAAACAACCCTCAAATCTCTTCAGTCCGGTCCGACCAGTGAAGACGCGTGAAGTGTGTTGCTTAAGTGAGGACGATTCGATTAACACAATAGTGACTGTGTCTGAAAAGAGTTGTAAAGTGACAAAAAACACACACCAAAAATGGTTCATTTGCAGACGCTTGTACAGTGGACAGTCTTACTGATCGCGTTGCTTCTGCTGCACGCGATCGACGCCAAATCGCAAACCTCCAAACAGTGTAAGTGGTGTTGCAATCGTGCTGTTGAATGACTGACTATAGGGTAAACGCATACGTTGAGGGGATTTTCTTTAAATGTGCTGCAAATACAGTGGACCCTCTCATAACGAGTAGCTCTTTCTACGAATGTGTAGTGTTGTTTTCCTGATACATATCATTGCATTTCATCTATTCTCA
Source organism: Anopheles epiroticus (assembly GCA_000349105.1). NCBI lineage: Eukaryota > Metazoa > Arthropoda > Insecta > Diptera > Culicidae > Anopheles > Anopheles epiroticus. Next base: position 603,699 of record KB670613.1, read on the forward strand.
TATGAAGTGTTCCATTTGAGTTCTGCAAATGTGTATTTTTGTTTCGACTGTGTTTCATTTGGATGATAATGTTAGTTCGTTGGATTGTTTTGAGGTTTGTTGTGAAGCACTTTGGAGCAAAGTGTCCACTTCGTTAAACTTCAAATGGTCAAAATACCAATATCGTAATGAAAGTCAAATTAAACAACTAGAACAAATTATTAAACTTTTCATATAAATTCGATGGAAAAGAGTCTCCCGCAAAACGAGAGAATCATTGGAACAGCTGAAACTCGTTAAGTGCGGGTCCACTGTACACGCTTTTCGAGTCCACGCGCGCAATGCGCCACAGTACCGCCGGTGGTATAATAGAACAAGTGATTTCAATGCTGGCGCAAGTTACGAACGCGCATCCACAACCATACCAGTCCACCGTTTCGTGTGAGGGAAAGTGCGGCGGGCCGGTTCATTATCACTCTGCATTCGTTGCATAATGGGCTGTACGAAATTGGGTAATTAGGCGACCTCCCTCCCCGCCTACCGACAACGCTGTCTGCAGTGTGACAATTGGCAAGGACAGTAAGAGTAACGAAACGGTGGTGCGCATTGATCTTCCGATCGGGTTGGTGTGAGTCCCTTTCGAATGAATATCGTGCCCACATGCCTAGCAGACGTCCCACCGAACTCTCAAGGACACTCTCACGAAGGGGTTGGCTTACAATGAATCCTGCCGCCGAAATACCGCCAACGAGGCCAATGTTATCGACTTTATCTCGGGCTTCTCGCGTGCCCCACCACCGCCCGCGTGTTTATTGCCTTTATCGGTACACCTTGATCTCCGAGCCGGCCGCAGCCAAACACGATCCGGTACCACCGGAATGGAATCCTTTCACTTTTAACGAACTTGGCAACGCGGGGGATCGCGTCTTTTTTTTTTGGGGAGGCGAGTGATCCACATTTTGGCATTGTTACATAAGCTGTGCAATTTTTATAAGGTCGAATTAGTTGCTTATTTTTATGTGTGTGTTTTGGAAGAATAAGGTAAAATGTTGCATTTAATTAGGAAACAAAGAAAAAATGATGATGATACCGTGATTTCCTACACCAGCAAACCAAGCGCGACAAATGGCTGGAAAACACCGCTCTGTCGAGGAAGTAGAATGCGCAGTAGAATAAATTAATTATACATATTCCTACCGGACGACAGCTATTAAAATGCAACCAATTTTTTAGCACTACTCCGCGCCTTGGCTCTCTCACGCCCGCCTGGCCTGTGCCCCCGCAGTATTTCTGTCCCGATACCAGTTGGGCTACATTGTTATCCAGTTGCCGAAGGTCTCGGTGGAAATGTCGGGTGGTCAAAAACCTGAAATCGATCTAAGTACAACGACTGCCTCTCTCCCACCTTGTTACGCATTCGTACTCGTGTCACAGCACATTCCGCCACGCTATGTTTCCGCTCGCATGATCGCTCGGATCATGCTAATGAATGGTGTGATCGTACTGTGAACTTTATTAGCTTACCTCAATTGAGTAAATCTCGTAGACAAAAAAATCGAATCTTCTCGTTCAATGTATGTACAATACTTTTCACACCAAGTAGCAAAAAAACACTAGTAGAAAACAATTATGGGACAACGTGGTGCACTCGAAACGCACCCAAGTGATATTAATTCAGCATTTTCTCTCTCTCTCTCTCTCTCTCTCTCTCTCTCTCTCTCTCCAGTGCGCGTGTGCATCGTGGAGGGTAGCGGCAACTACAGGAAGGGGGCACAGAACTGTCCGACGCTAGAGAAACGCTCCAACGTGCGCTGCGTGTACGGGCTCGATCGGCTAGACTGCTTGCGCAAGATACACAAGGGTGCCGCCGACTTTGCCGCCTTCTACCCGGAAGATTTTCTCGCCGCGCGCTGGTCAGGGGTGGACATACTGGTTACCAGCGAGCTACGGTTTCACGCCGGTAAGCGTTGGGAAAAGCAGACGGGGAAGGGTCGGTGCCGCGTGCGAATGTCAAGTTCAGTGTGCGGTTGGTGGAAAAAGTCATGTTGGAAGCATTTCTTCATTTTAATTTCTTTTGTTCCTTCTTTGCAGAACACTTTGAGTATCAGATTGTGGTGGTAGTTGATAATGAGGCGGAGATTAACACTGCACGGGAGCTGCGGGGAAGCAAATTCTGCCATCCCGGACATGGGCTGAAGAACCACTGGACGGCAGTACTGGCCGATGTAAGTATCAAAAGTGACATAACCCATCCAAAACCTTTTTAAGTAATCTCTCTCGCTTTTGCATCATATTTCAGTACTTCGAAACAAGACTAACGCCGCGAGAATGCGAGGAAGATCTATCGCCAATTGAATCTAGACTCAAATCAGTGTCCGCTTTCTTTGGACCATCGTGTCGAGCCGGACCCTGGGTACCCGATCCGACAGAGGATCGTCGATTAAGTACGTATAGTTAGATGGGTTTGACTCTACTACAGCCTAACATTATTTATTCCTCGATCCCTAGAGAAGAAGTACCCTTCACTATGCCAGCTGTGCTACAACTCCTACCAGTGTGCGATCGGTGACAAGCACTGGGGTAGACGCGGTCCACTCTACTGTCTCACCAGTGGTGCAGGTGAGGTAGCGTGGGCTAGGCTAGACGATGTTCGTAGTCACTTTGGCTTTTCCGGACTGGCGGCAGAGGCTAACCCATCGGAGTACAGCTTTCTCTGCCCGGATGGACACCTGCAACCGCTCAACACCCGCAAACCGTGCGTGTGGGTAGCGAAGCCATGGCCTGCGATTGCCGCCAAATCGTAAGTCACTGTCGTTCCCGAGATATGATAGCTCTGTTAATCCGTCTAAACAAGTTTTTTCACTCAATCGCAAATCTCCGGCTGTTACAGGAAAGTGGCGATGGAAGTACAGGATCTGGTGGCACATTTGTCACACGACGATATCAACAGCTGGCAGAACGCCCTGCTGATGGTGCTGGAAACCTACCACGTGAACATAACGACACTCGACACGGTCATCCCGGTGGACGATTATCTGGACCAGGCAGTTGGGTTCCAGGATGCGTACAACAATCCCGGATGCAGTCCCAGTCGCTCGATTGTGTTCTGCACGAAATCGCTGCTGGAGATGTACAAATGCTCCTGGCTGCAGGAGGTCGCGAGTGTGTATGGCGTCGAGCCTGGGCTGCAGTGCATACGGATGGACCGGTTGGACCAGTGCATGGCGAAGGTCCGTTCCGGGGATGCGGACGTAGTGATCGTCGATCAGGATAGCGCGATGCGTGCCGAACGAGACTACGGACTGCGCCCGATTCTGTACGAGTACTCCTCGAACGCACTGCACAAGTATCTCGTCGTAGCGGTCGTTGCACGGGGATCAAATTTGCGTTCCGGTTATGGTAAGCTCGCTAGCACGGCTTACCGAGAGCGACGTAACTAATGCCTTCTTTATCTTGTCAGATCTTCGCAACCGGAAAGCTTGTTTCCCACAGTATGAGGGAGCGGCCCATACCGCTGTGCTGACCGCACTGCAAAACCATTCGATCGGAGACGTGGGCAACTTCTTCTCCGAAAGTTCTTGCAACTGGAAGAGTACGAGCCACTGTTCGGCCGTTTACGATGGAGAGGACGGTGCGATGCGCTGCCTGCAGGATGGCGTGGCCGAGGTCGCATTCGTCAGCTACGAAACGTACAAGAGCATGAAGCGCGCCGGCAAGGACAAGCAGCAGCAAGACTGGACGGTATTCTGTCCGTTTAACAAACCCGTCAAGCATAATGCGCTCTGCTACCTTGGCTGGACATCGGTGGGCCGTATAATGATCAGCAACGGAACAATAGACCGACGGCATAAAGAGATCTACAACGCGCTGAAAGACATCGACAAGTTGTTCGGGCGCAGGAACGGTCTTAAAGCGGAAGCGTTTAATCTGTACGGTCTGTTCGATGGACGAAGCGATGTGCTGTTTAAGGACAGTACGGAAAGTTTACGCAATCGACAGGAAATGATGCGCGACAAGAGCGACGGTTTCTTCGAGCCAACGAGTGCGTGTCTGGTGCAGGGTACGGGTACGCAACTGCAGGCGGGCTCTGTGGTGCTAATTACAGTGGCGGCAGCCGTGACATTCACATACGCGTTGCAAAGGTTGCGGATGGCATAATGTGGGGATTCACGTCATGAAGGTATACTCATATTACACCGTAGGGCGCCAGGCAGCTCGGCAAAAACAATAAAACTGCGGCGCAAATTACCACATTATTCGCTCGCGTCAAACAGTACGGAGCAGAAGGGAGCCATCTATTGCGTGTGTTTGCGTGTGCTGTACGGCGAAACTAGATGAGGCGTGCACTGTACTTGGCTGTATTTAAGTAGCGTAGGTAGATTTCATCATAGGTTAGAGCATTTCACGACCCAGTAGCTTACCGCTTCGATCGTTCTCGATTCGTTGAATACTCTATTATCATTTTTATCTTTGCGTATGTGACAAAGTTCCTGTGCGGTACAGTACTCCCATCTGTTTGCTAGTTTCGGTATACGTCTAACAGCTATGATAGAAATGAATCAATACTCCTCTCACAACATATATGGATGCAATACTTACATTCGTTTCTGTATAGTGCAAAATTAAATATGGAAAAGAATATTTATCACAATAAAACAAATCGAGCTTTGGCTAAACCATAACACGCTGTAAATGATTTTGTTTGTTTCACTTGCGTATTGCGTTGCTATGGTAACAATCGTGTCAGCACGTGATACGCTCATCTCGCTGGCAGCACTGCTTATTTGCGTGAAATTATGATATATATAATATTATTGGACTCTTTTTTAATTTTGAGAATGTTTTGAATAAATTAAAGAAATAACATAGCGGCATTATCTTCACACAACCAACATCCATAACGAATATTGGTAAAAGCAGCACGCGCTACGGGCTATTGCGTGTTTTTGTACAGCGGCACCAACCACTGTACGAAAGCGTGCCTTGTTCTACGCTTGCTCCCGGGAACGGCTCGACGTCGCAACAAGAAAACACGAACCCACCCTGCAAAGAACCAAACCACCTGTTGAAAGGGCGAGCCTCCAGCACGATGACATCGTTCAGATCAAAAACCTTTCCCCAGCCCTCTCACGAACATTCTCCTCCTAGACCTGGTCCTCGTGTGCGGTTCGCACTTGGCGCTGCGTTTCCATGACACGGGAGGACATTCGGGCAAAAAACCAGGACATGCGTAGAAAGTGCGTAAAAAGGGATTGTTTTCAGAACCTTCCATCCGTGTTTCCATCATGCTTCATCCCTTGCGTTTCCTGCACCAAAAGCACCATTGTCATTCTCTACTACTACTACTCGTCCTTGTGGTTTGCGAGAATTGATTCCTCTTCAGAACGACGGGACCACACAGCTAGAGCTTCCCTCTTTTATTGCCAGGATTATTCATTTTGTGGTGAGCAGAAGGTGAAGCAGTACGCGTCGTGTTGCAGCCCAGAATCATTTCGACGTTCCAGAATCGATTACTTTGTGTGTAGTAAAGGTAGTGTGTCCTTTGTAATTGTTCATTGTCATTCTGTTACTTTTTCGTCTGAGTTGCCATTAAGCATAGTTTAATTGAACTAATTTTTTTTTTTATACTGATATTGTGTTAAAAATTGGGGCAGTACAATAAATCGGGATGCTTGCCAACAACAGCAACGGTCTGCGGATGGAGATTATCACCGAACCGTGGTTCCCGGAGGTGATACAGCATCTGCGGTGCACCTTCTTTGCCGACGAGCCCTTGAACAAGGCCGTCAATCTGTGTCGTCCCGGTGACGGCCATACGCTGCTCGAGAAGCATAGCCTCTCAAGCCTTCGGGACGGTATTAGTGTCATGGCAATAGCAAACAGTGGAGAGGTTCGTACTTTTATAATCCTCCTATTACGACCCATCGTTTTATCGTAGTGTGTAGGAAAGAATGCAGTAATTTCCGTTTCACATTTAACAGATAGCTGGAGTGGTCGTTAATGGGATACTGCACGGCAATGAGGATACGGGCCGTGCGCTGGACCGGCTGGCCGAGATGGATGATGAAAAATTCCGCAAAATTTTCACCCTGCTGTATGAGGAAAATCTCAAGATTGATCTGTTTGAGCAGTTTTCCGTGGACAGCATCTTTGAAATTCGCATTCTTTCGGTGGATTCCAAGTGAGAAACTTCCTGCAGCTGGAAACTTTATCAGACACTTTTTGAACTCCTCAACTTTGTCTTGTTTCACAGGTTCAGAGGTCAAGGACTAGCGAAGGAGTTGATGCGAAAGAGCGAAGAAGTAGCACGCACTAATGGATTTCAAGTAAGAACGGTCTTTCACCATACTTTCCCTAGTAAAAAAAAGCTCATGCAACGCCCTTTTTGTCCCTCCACAGATAATGAAAACCGATGCAACTGGACTGTTTTCGCAGCGTGTGGCCACCTCACTCGGGTTCGTCACCAGACACGAGGTGAAGTACGACGACTATCTCGACCAGGACGGTCAACCGGTGTTTCGTGTCGGTGCTCCCCACGATCGCTTAAAAATCATGTATAAAGCACTGTGTTAAACAAGTCTCCATCATCATCCTAGCCCCCCCCCCCTTTTAAAAGCTCAAACATGTCACCAAAGGAACCAAAAACCAAACCCACGGTGGGGAAACAATCTTTTACAACTTTCCCCAAACAAACAATCATTGTTACTAATCTTAACTGTTATCGATAGACTGTGTGTGTGTGTGTGTTTATCCATGTGGACGGTGAAATCGTCGTTTCAAGCAATGTTTGTGCCACAGGCATGGCAAGGCCATAGCGGCATATACTACCGCACTGCTCTCAAGCGTACGAGTGTAACCTAATGCAAGTATACCAAAAAGATGAAAGGTGTTATTTGTGTGTAAAACAAACCAAAATGTGCACAAACTATTAACCATTAGCTCGAAGGAGACACAGCAAAAAAAAAAACCATCCAATATGATAGAGTGTGTGTGGTTGAGTGTCGGCTTGTTCGCAACGCACGGGCGGAAGCAGGACTAATGCAAGATATGATCTTACTTTACTCTCGCTTGCTATCAGTTTTTGAAGATTGATCTCAATTCGTATTGACTTGTCTTAGGCTTAATTAGGAAACATCTTCTCCTATACAATTTTGCAATACTTTAAATGCTATGGAAGGAATGCCGACAATAATGGAACCGGGTACAAAACCGAAAAAGAAAGCGCAATGCAGCCATTTTTTGTATAGTTTTACGTATAAGTTGTTATACAATTCCCATGCGAGGTTAAGATAAGAATACCCGATAATGTTTTGATAAATATATGTACGACATTGTATACCACGGTGTGCAAAACTGGAAATAAAATCAAATAATCTTACAAGTATTTTAAGGCACTCTCCTTCTGCCGTTCCATGTGCACGAGTCATCATAAAACGCAATGTCGGATTTTCCATTTAATGTTACCAACTACTCGGGAAAGATTTTATTCATCGGTACCTTGAGGAAGATTTGATTCGAAATCTTTTTAAAGATGTAACCGAACGTATCCTCGTATGAGCTGCGCAGCTCCCGGAACACGACCTCCCAGTTATCGTTCAGTACTTGGTGCATGGTTTTGCCTGGGGAAAGGGGAAACAAAACGTCGTGTTAGCCCTTATTCTAACTTTGGAAAAGCGTCTTTCTCTTACTGAGCCGTTCGTCTCCGTTGAAGAGGTTCCCAAACTGGAACGTCACCAGCTTCGGCTCGAAGTGCACCAGATACTTTCGAATGTGCATGTACTGTTCACCGTTTCGCTCGACCAGCTCCCCGATCAGCTCGTGGTGTGTCTTCAATCGGTGTAGCGTGATGTTGGCCAAGCCTTTGCCCGTGATCGGCAGCACCAGTATCCGACCGTCCATGGTGTAGTTGCCGGCGAATTGTATCTGCGGGGTGATCGCTTCCGCCTTGATAATCAGCTTTTTGAGATCAGTTCTAAAAGAATGTTAAAGAATTGCTATTATCCTGTTCGCTTCCCAATTTCGTGGTACGTACTTACCGATACTTTAGGATCGTTGATTCCGTAAGATGGCTTAGCCGTACGTTCGTGAAGTGTTGCTTCAACTTAATCGGCGACGAGGGTTCACCCTGCTCAATTACCAACGAATCCACGGCGAGTGGTTCGAGCGGCAGGATACCAAACTCCGGCAAACCATCCTTCAGTAACCGAATCGCCCCGTTCACCGCACTTCGCAGACACTGATCAAACTGTGGATCGTTTCGGTGGCACTTCTCAAAGCTGCTAGCTGAAAGAGAATAAGAAAGATGTTCTTTACTGAATGCTCTTATCCACCTTTTGCAGGGGGAATTACTTACGCAAATCTTTTCCCTCGATGGCGATCCCCAACGAAAGGAACCAAATGCCCGCTAAGCCGTAGTACCAAGTGTGTGCGACCATCCTGTGCGAGAAAAAAATCAGTTCGAATTACGATCGCTTCTCAGTTTGTGATCCTGTCCGGTCGTCGCTACGTCGTCGACGCTGCAAGTGCTGCACGGTGTCGATTTGATCGTTGGTTTTATACATCAGGGATCGATCCACTAAATACTGAAACCCTTTGTTGGGCGCAAGATGACAAGAGGAACCCGGAAGAGACACACGGTGTACCAGATGGTTGTACTCCCATCGGCGAAGCGGAGGGAGTTGGTTAAGGAAACAGATCACGTCTTAGCGCTCCCCGTCCGGCGGCTCGGAAGATTCGTTCGACGTCACATCTTCGTCGTGTACGCGCCTTCGGTGTATTGTGCTGTACGCTAGAAATTTGATCATATGAATTACACAGTGCAGCAGACAAGTGCATGTGCAAGTGCCCATGAAGTTGCAGACGCACTTAATATGCAGTCGCGAATGGGACGGTAGCGGTACCGAAAGGCATAAAGTTGACCTTGTGTAGATGTACTGTGATATCGAAGTATAATGAATAGCCCATTCGTCATCTCTTCACCCAACTCCAACGAACCAAAGAAAACAATATTATTCGACGGGATGAACAACTTGCGAAATACCGCACAGCAATTGACGTAGTCGAACGATAACAGCATATGATTGAATATGCAAATTTTAACAACACACACGCACCCAGACCTGAACGGATCTTTTCTTATTAAATTTTGTGTGTTCAGCTTGCTTACCTATTTAGCACGGTCCTTAACGAGATGTGTATGCTCGGGTGAAACCATTACGAACGTGGAATAACAATAATTCTGAGCTGGGCGGGAGGAACTCACAGGCGCATCACATTCCAATATTATCGATCGCGAAATGCTGCCGGCTCATTAGCTTAATTCTTAGGAATGTTGAAAACGTTGACGAAACCCACCAATTCAAGGTTCTTTCTTTCCTAAATAGGAAATGATTCGCTGATAGAGACCCGGTTCTTTATCAGCAGACCTCTCTCTTCCCGGTTTTGTTATCTTGGGGGAACACCTCCGTATCTTCACCAGGGATTATGGGTTGGGGGGAATTTACCTCGAAAGATTAGTATAGTCCGCTGTTTCCTAATGAGATAACGTGGATATGGTGGAAACGAATTTGCCATTGCATTACATCTTTACCCTTCTTTCAAATAAAAAATTGACCAATACAAAAAAAATGGTTGATGATGGGTATAATACTTTTAATCCGTTTTGCTAGCATTAGAAAGAAACAAAGTCCAATACCTTTACGATTTAAAAAAAAAAACAGAAAAAATATCGTTCAAATGAATTTGGGGAAGATGATTTCACAGTAACATGCCAAAAAATACTAATAAAATGTGTCCCAAAAAACATGTGTCCACATAGAAATAGGTACATATATCCAGCACTGGTGGCGTGGTGATAGCGCGACGTGCGATGCTCTTGAGCATTTTGCTGCAATAAAGGAAATCTATAATTGCAAATTGATTTCAGGATCAGGAACGGGGAACTGCAGCACAACACAGAGCAGGAGCATGGTAAAAAGAGCAAAGAAAAACAACGGGAGGATTTTTCACACTAACGCACATACACACACAAACGCTCGCAAACGACAACGCAATATACAGCACAAAGAGTACAGCTTCTCAGCAGTGATGACCTCTCTCGGTGGCCAGTGGATGGAAGCAATAAATGGGACAAAAACAAAGGGGAGGAAGCTGATAAGAAGACGGGTGGCGAGGGAAACAATAACACACGGAGGTTGACCTTCAGGGGCCCAATGTTGGCACAATTCCACGCACAGAAGAAGAAGGGACAACACTTGAAACACTTGAAGCGTGTATTAGTAGATGGAATTGAAAAAAAGCGAATCGATACATAGAAAGATTTTAAAGAAATGAAAAAATAAATTAACAATGATTTGAAAAATACAGAAACAATATTTACAAAGCAAAGGAATGAAAAACTTAATTAAAATTAAAAAAAAAAGAAAAAATAAATTTACATTGATTTGAAAAATACAGAAACAATATTTGCAAAGCAAAGAAGAAAATCAATGTGTATGATACAGCAAACAGAAGGAAAGAAAAAGAACGACAGACAAGAGAAGTAAAAATACTAAAGAAAAGCAATAAAAAACGCCACTCTTAAGCTACTTCTAGTCAGTGTGAGTGAATACCACAATGGAACAAAAAGAAAGATCCAAAAACAAATCTGGTGTAAACGAACAAACGGATTTGAATTGAAATGTGCCAAAAAAGTGAAACAAACAGCGGGAAGAAAGATGACAAAATTGTTATGGGACAGACAGCGCACCACCACAACCACTAAAAGTCCGCACCGCACACAAACACACGCATCACATTACGACAGCAAAACACACCAGATACTTTTGTGTATTTTAATGATAAAAAAAAGGTAACGAAAAACGGAAGATAGGCATACGAAAGCATAATTACATAAATCATAAGTGAAACCCCCAACAGGTAGGGAGGGGGAAGGAAAAGATACTCACAAAATCAGAACTTGAAAATCATATTAACAGGAAGTGGGAGGGTGGTGTTGGTGGTGGGTGTTGCAGTATGTGATGCGGCGCGGTGGTGTGGTGGCACGGCGCCTTTTGTTCCTTCGCTTTATCACTTCACCGAAACATAATCCTTATCTGGGCGCATTTTGGGAGAGTAGAGTGTGTGCTCGAGTTCGAATTTAATAGTGTATGGTGATAAGGAACAGTCTTCTTGGGCTTCCAATCCCTTTCGGGTGGGGCACACAACTCCGGAAAGAAAGTTAAATGGGAAGGTAGTAAGTCAATTTAAACGCTACCAATTTGCTGTGCTCCAAGCGCGTCCGCGCGTACACACACACGCACACAGGCGCACATTTGCTGCCTCACTTCTGCCCATTGATTTTTCATTTACAATGTGTTGTTCACTTTCGCATATTGTCCATTTGTTTTCCATTTTCTGAAGGCGATTGGCGATGATGAGATGATTATGTGTTGGGGGGTCCGCGTCTGGCTTGACTTTACTTCCTCCCTCACCGGCTAGACACGCGCGTCACGCGGGGGTTCGGGCTCGTTCCCTTCTCTCTCTCTCTCTCCCTCTCTTTGCCTGTCGTGCGTAACATTTTCACTAAAATTTGCTGCTTTTGATGAGCTTCTGAAAGCCACCTGCACCGGCAAACATGGGCAACAAACAGAAAACACGTGCATCAATTAGTACGGTGATGTGTGATAAAATAAAATAAGCAACAAAAAGGTAATGGAGTAGTGGAGCAGCAGCCGCTGTAGCAACGAATTTTTGTAATATATTGGCGTTGTGTCACTGTCTTTAAACAAAACAAAGGGGGGGAAAAAAGGTTCAAAGGGGAAGAAGGAGACTTTGGCACAACAGTCACAAACAACGTGGATTAGATGAAGGGGTAGAGAGCGCAATCGGGATACGATAATTGTGCAAACGAGGGGAACAGTTTTGAACCATATTATAAAAACACCACAGATCCACTTTCTCTATCCGCACAACTAATCAATAAATAATTAAAACTAAACGAAATGATATCAACCGACCAACTTCTTCACTCAGAGAACGCGACGAACGAAACAAAAGAAAAATTTAAAAACTTCGCAAAACCGTTAACATTTTTCCCGTTTTTTTATGTGATACAATTTTATTTATGCTGTTTTAAAATTTTGATTCTTACTTATGTGTTGGTTGTGTGTGTTTTTTGCATCATTTCTTTACCTTCTTTTTGCAGCTTTCCATTTTTGTTTCCGTAATTTTTATCAACAAATGTACCTTTTCATGAGTTCTGACATTGATCTATGTTTCTAAACTGCATCGTACAATGACGATCGATGTATCTCCGGTTCTCACCGCGAGATAACTCCATAGGGCAAAAGGGGGAGGGGGGGAGGGGTTGTGAAACACGTACACCTAATTCATCCACAAAGTTTTGTAAATTACGGAAAGGGAGAGGCGGCGAAAAAGCGGTTATTTGTGGTAATATAAGAATCGTTTCGTTTACATGTCTCACCTTCTCTGATTCAAAAAAAGAAAAGTCTCAGATTTAAAGCGCTACAGCGTTACAATAGCAATCGTTCGTCGTAGAACTAATCTACTGGTAAAACCTTTTCGAATTCCTTCAATAGCACCTCTCCATCTTCCAAGGAAGACGAAAGAGAACAAACAACACACGACATGTGGATCGGTTTGTGATGGAGCGGCTCTGGTGTGTTTTCGTTTTGCAAACATTCACACATCCATATCTCTAACTGGCTAACCAGCTAATCGCTATCAATCTAAGGGCTTTGGTACGCCAAGGCTCTTCCGGATCAACCAATAAGCAACAAATGGATGAATTGATCATGGTGATCCTTTACCAGGGTTTGTCGGTTTATTTTGTAATGTCTCCAGTACACAACCTAAATGCACAATAACGGCAAATAATAGACGAAATAATATAGCAGACACAGATTTCCAACAGAAGCACAAGTGAATCTTTAAACTAAAGACAATAATTTCTCTCGTACAACATGTTTGCAAAAAAGGAGTGGTTTAGTGGTAAGGCTCGTATGGAGTGCTGTCAGATTACTTGGGAACAGTCCACAGTTCAGAGTGAGCTCGCGTGATACTTTATTAACACAATCGTGGGACATTTCACAATAAACTGGCAGACCCTGGCGGTAGGGGGGTTCAGTTCACTTTGGTCACGCCGATTACTTCCGTCAATGTTTCCTCCTCCTATTCCTACATCCTTGCGCTTTTACGTTTTTTTTTTGTCAGAAACAAAAAAAACTGATGCTTTGCCGCCACTAGAGTTCCGTTGCTAGAACAAACTAGGTTCACACTATCTCTCCCCCAGGGCGTGTAACGTGTTAACAATCGAGAAAACGGTATGCGCTACACACGTGAGAAACAGCTTATGAGGTTATATGTGTGTAGTCGCGGATTTCATCCATGTACGGAAGAAGTTTGCACATTTTATGTCGAACGAACAGACAGACAGGGAAATTATCTCTATTGAATGAAAGGTTGCGATCATTTTACTGCGTTTCCTCCCTCTCGCTCTCTATCTGGTGGCGCTTCTCGTACGGCGTCTTGCTTATAATTTTGATGATTTCAATAGCATTTCTGTTTGCTTGTTAGCTTCAATTTTTTTGTCCTGTTTGCGCCTGTTTCTATCGCTATTTATCAGTGTGTTGCTGTTTGTAAACATTGTCGCAATTATTGTAATCAGAAAGTTGTTATGACCATTTAGTAGGTGTTGTGTGCCCACCCCGCGGTTATGTCGGGGTTGTTGAGGGAGTGTTGCGGTTTGATGCATGAGCGATGAGCTGCTATAGCAGAGGTTTATGTGTGTGCAGTTTCATTGCATTCACACACAAACACAAACACACTCTTCTTGGCCACTGGCTGGCTATGTCAGTAGTATTAAGCCGTCGTTAACGCCATCATCAGCTTCACCCACAGCACAGTCAAATGTCTACCCATGTTATCATGTGTTGTTAGCATGCATATTTGTTTGTATGTTTATTTACCTCATCTCTTGGCTCAACTGTACTGCGTTCTCTAGTTAGTGTTTCTAATTAAATTATCATTCCGAAACGTTCCGTTTTTCCTTCACTTCCTTTACTCTTCTTGCCGGACTACTACACACTTGCGTATATTTCAAATATAGGCAAACACTCGTGGTTTTGCCGCGTTTGTTTGTTGTTTGCCTTTCAATCCTATCCCGAAACAGCTGCTATAACTCTCTACAATGTTTCCCCGCGTGTTGTGTGTGCCAACACAAAAAAAAAAATACACAATTATCGTCTCCTTATCCTTACACTCATTCTCGCTTTCTGCACCACTAAATCTGCTCTCGTGAACGTCGAGTAGAGAACGGCGTCCTGTAGTAGCACTGCCTGTCCGTCGCATACGGTTCCTCAATTCTTTTTTACGCTCTCACCTTACTCGCTCTCTCTTTCCTTTCCTTTACCACCTTGTGCCTGTGTGTATATCTACTTAAAAGCTGAATTGTTTCTATCACTTCAAACACCACATATCGCAACCCCATCACCTGGGGGCCGCCGAGAAGGAACGTGTGCATCGTACAAATGCACACACAACCCACCCACCCATCCTCCCAAGTGAAGTGTTTGCGATTGTTGTGATTGAATGATGCTCTTGCTTTGCTGTTCTGTTATGTTATTTTGCTTCCATAATCGGAGATACGCTTACTGCTTTTCACAACACACCACGCTCACACGCGGCGCGCATGCGGTGGCCAACACTGCTGCATTGTCAGTCGATCATCAAGTTTTGTTTTATAAAATGTTCTTTTATAAGGGGATTAAAAAGGGGAAATTTAACAGGGCGGGAGCGGGGGTGGCTTACTGGGAGCACAGGGTAGGGCGGGGGAGATGAAAACAGAACGGATACCGCACACAAGTTTGGTAGTACGTAATTTGTAGTAAGTTGTTGTTTTTTAATAGTAGTAGTAGTAGTTTGTTGTAAGAGAATAGTACTATTTGATAAATTATTTCTTTTTGTTTTTACTATAGCTTCTCGGTGGTGTAACTGGCCGTCCGGAGGTGAGGCCACCATATTGGAACTTACGTTTATCGGCTGGCTTCAGGATTTGGAACGAGCACATCAACGTATCGTCGACGGACATCATTGCACCTGAATAAAGAGAGATAGATAGAGAGAGGAGAAAAGAAAAAAAAAACACAATTAATTAATTACACCATACGACAAATTTTAAAAACATAATTGTAAATTGTTTGTGCAACTACACTTACCGGCATTATCGAACTCTCCGCAATAGTTGGGAGCAGAGAACAGGGTTACCAGTTGCCGTTTGGCAAAGAACTCATAACCGTCCTCAACCACCTGATGTGCGCGGCAGATTAGGTCAAAGTCATGCTTAGTCAAAAACTTGCCCACAATCTGAAAGATTTGAATGCGGTGAAATTAATCATTATGCTCTCCTGATGGATCTTATGGCGTGGGCTTATCGCTCCCCGTCAAAACCACTTACGTCCACACCAAACGTGAAGCTCACGCCACGATCGTTCTCGCCGTAGCCGTTCGTGTCCTTGTCCGGATCGGACCACAGCAGATCGCAGAGCAGTCCCTGGTCGGGCACGTCTGTGGGTCGCATAATGCGGCGGATCTGTTCCATCGACTGCAGGTCCGGGCTGAGACCGCCGTGACAGCAGAAAATTTTCTCATCTACGATCGCAGCTACCGGCAGACAGTTGAAGCAATCGGTGAACGTTTTCCACATCTTGATGTTGTAGCGCCTCTTGCACTCATCGTAGAATCTGCGAAGTTAAGAAGGAGAGAAGAAACCGTGCAAATAAAAGGCCGATAAGTGGAGGAAGCATACCACTAGCCCGCCTTCTTCGTTCTCGATAAGATGTGTCGATCGATATGAGCTTGGTGACGAAACATCGACACACAAAGGCATGTGTCGTCGTACTTACCCGTATATTCTATTGATACTTGCGCATTCATGATTGCCGCGCAGTAAAAAGAAATTTTCCGGATACTTGATTTTGTACGCCAGCAGCAGGCAGATCGTTTCCAGCGATTGCTTTCCCCGGTCGACGTAATCGCCCAGGAACAGATAGTTCGACTCTGGCGGGAAGCTCCCGTACTCGAACAAACGCAGCAAATCGTAATACTGACCATGGATGTCACCTGTTGGAAAAATGGGAAGCGGAAACCCAGAAAAAGAAAATGTATTAGTTTTTACACGAAACTGCAATGTTTCATCTTGAATTCAACACCATGTTGGCCGTTTTAATTTAAGCACAGCTAGGTGTGCGCAAACGATTCGCTACGGTGAGAAAACGTTGTATGTTGATTACAATCGCATCTTGTCGTGCAGATAATGATTTTGTTACACGCTTTAGGTGTCGCCTGCCTTATCAATGAGTATATTTCCCCTTCTCTTACGCCATGCTACACCACTGTCTGATTTTTCGTTCAAATGGGAGACCCTTATAGGAGTCATTTGTTTAAAAATAGTCAATTCTAAACATTGCTTGCGTGACACAGATGGCCCTTAAAAATCTCAATATCGAAATAGTGAACGACTAAACAAAAGAAAGCTCAATCACAAACCGATGTCCCTTTCATGTTAGGTTTTTTTTGCTTGCTCGGTTGTAGGGTTTTGCCAGCCCCCAATTGATGCCAGAGACCTTGCCGGGCGACAACATGAAGGCACACACACCATCATGACAAATACACACTTTCATTTTCATATGTGCAATCATGTTGTGCGTACATACACACACATACACATGCGTTATCAGGCACCCCTTTAATCCGATGACTATCTCGCGATGGTGTGGGGTTGGACAATGCGTTTTCGCTGTAGCGTCAATAAAAGGAATTATAGATTCTCTTTCTGCTCGCTTCGTACGAGTGTTGTAGATACAAGGGGTGCGTCGTTGTGGTGCTCGAGTGCGCCGTTTGCCCGAATCGGTTGAGCTGCCTATTATGAGACAGCCGATGCGGCCACTTTGGCACGATTCACGGCAACACACCTCGATGAGAACATTTAATTCTGTTCCTCTTCTCTAGGGCAAGAGACACGATGATGTCTAGCGACCACACACACGTGTACTCTAAGTGCGAAGGTTGTGCAAGGCAGCCCTTCGCAGCACCTAACGCTCCTTCCTCCTCCTCCTATACCGTTGCGAGTATGTGTAGTTTTGCGGTTGTTATCACCTTGCTTGCAGGCCTGCACGTTTTGACATTCTTTTCAATTCACGTTGCTGAAATTAATCATTCCTCATCTTGCTTCCGTACCTTCAATTCTTCGCGGCAAACATGGCAGAGTGGGGGAGGGTGGAGGCTCTGGAAAAAGGAGTATTAGTTCTGCCAGTAGTACCACCGGCGAAACCGGTGTGCAAAATAGCGTAAGCACAACAAAGAATATAACAAAAACACACCTTCAGTCAGAAGACCAAACAAATATGG
This sequence comes from Anopheles epiroticus, assembly GCA_000349105.1. Lineage (NCBI taxonomy): Eukaryota > Metazoa > Arthropoda > Insecta > Diptera > Culicidae > Anopheles > Anopheles epiroticus. The sequence goes on from KB670613.1 coordinate 621,084, forward strand.
CCGAATGTGTGGAGCTATGCGCATACGCCAGGACCGCATATATGTATACATCATCCGTACCAGTAGGTAGGTGAAGGAGTAAATAAACCTTTTAAAAACATTTTACACTCCCATCCACCCATCATCCCTCACTTCTGACGTGCATCTTTCGATATCACACCCATCATGCATCAAGCGACTATTCACCTTTGGCTGAAGACCAAATCCCTAAAATATGTTTTTAAAATTACATACCGCCCCCCCCTCCAACGGGGGGCGGAGACTGACTGGGTCAGCCTGTCTGCCAAGAAAACTTACCGCAGATTTTTAACGGTGCTTCCAGCTCGAGCAGTATCGGTTGGGAGAGAAAGATTTCCCTCGACTTCAGGCATAGCAGACGTATATCCGTTTCCGACAGTTGTACATTTTTCCCCGGCCTTGCACCGCGAACTGTGATAGGATGGGAGGGGTGGGCGAAAAAAAGATGAAAATCAGAAGAGAAAAAAAAAACTTCGGTCGATGTGTGACAGCAATGATGAGATGATGCGGCGACTGCGGCGGCTGCGACGGCGGCGGCAGCACGCATTTTACAGCCGCTCTCCGGTGCGCGCGCGCATACACACGCTCGCTCTCACTCTTTCCAACCAATCGACTTTCTCTTTCCCACCGCCACTGGTTCTGGCCTACCGCTTTCTCGCTCATCTGTATTCGGTTTTCTCGCTTTCGCCTATTGTACTAAGGCGGGACAGCGAAATCTTCTACTGACTCATATGCACGCACGAAATTTTTGTTCAACGCACACTTTGACGAACTCATGCACACTCATTCGCAGATTTACGTTGGGGGTATGTTATTCATCCTCACGCGCGCACACGCACGCACACAGGCGTAATTGTGACCATCATAATCACGGCGATAGGTCATCCATGCACGGTCATACTATCCCCCTTCGTACTACACACACTAAAAATGCGGCTCTAATCGTGAAGGCAATCACCATCGACTTATTCTTCTTAGTTTGCCCTTTTCACACTACACGCGTAGACACCTCATTTCTTTGACATGCACACACACACGCGCGCGCGCCGGAACTACGATATACAGATAGCGAGGAGCGGGGGCGTTGGCCAAAAACAGGGCACCGTGGGGAAGGAGAGGAGGACGTGATCACATATCTACATTTTTCTCTGGCACCAAAATCACACCTGCTGATGAGAACGAGTGGAAATTACCTTCTAAAAGCATCGCAATGAGGTGGTCTATGTTTGATAACTCTACGTCCGACATTTTGGATCGATCCGCTCAGCTACGCTCAATGATGACGGGTAGAAGGGCAGGTGGAGAGCACACCGGGATGAAGACGTGTTCCAAGAGAAAAGGGGGAAGGCGAATATATGGATGGATGGGGTAGGAGATGAGGACGGTGGTGTGTCTTTTTCTTCCGCACTCGTTTTTCTTTTCCGCTCCGTACACACTACAGAAATTATGCTCGATCAAGAGGTGCCGTCGTCTTCGCAATCTAGATTTGAAGCTTTTCCGTAGCAGCCAGCGGCGTTAACCGATGATGCCTTGCAGGGCGGCTGCTCTTCTGTTATTGCTGCGATTACTGCACGACCGTCGACGACGTCTCTCCGTTGCGCTGTAGTTCAATTCGAGCTAAGAAAAACACGGCGCAAACACACACTCTCTCTCTTTCTCCCTCTCTCGCTCACACACACACACAAACACACGCGCGTGTATCGTTCCGAACGATGGCTGGCTGGGGTTTTTTTTTATTCCTTCCTCCCGTGCGCTGCTGCTGCTTCTTCCTCTTCTTCGCCCCGTGTGCTCCCTAAGGTGAACACTTTTCGCTATCCGCTCGGACGAACGCTGGCGCTGGTGGTGTGGTTTGCTGTTTGAAGCGCGTACAAATCCGCTTGCAAGTGATTTTTGTCACCGCTTTCGAATTTCGCCAACTTCGATTGGTGTCGAGTCAGGGGCAGGATACCGCGGAAAAAGAAAATTATTCCTTTTTCCTGACGGACGCGAGAAGAATGTGTGCACGCACGAGGGCCTCCGTTCAGCGCTACTGTACGAACTAAACGAACGCGCCCGAACACACACACACAAGCACACAGAGCGGCTGAAGATTCCGTTACTCACGAGCAGTGCTACCAAAACTGGAGATGGTTGCAAGCAAATGTTTGCGGTATGGTCGGTTGTCAAGACACTGCCGCAATGATTTGGCTTTTGACAACAGTGACAAATAATATTGATTTGTTTGTTCTGTATCTTTTTGAAATTCAGCGCTAAATATTATTTTAAGATAGTTTGGCACCATTATCGTTATGCAAATAATTTGACAATGTTGCCAAATAAAAACACGAAACAATTTTTTTTTATCTGCGGTCCTCACAAATACCAGCACTACGAGAATTCTGTATTATCCAGATTCCACCGCATTTAAAAATAACTTTTTTCAATTACTGTAGCTCAATTGTATATGTACATATTTTAAAGTTATGGCACTTAACTTCTTCGAAAAACAAACATTTTCTTTCAAATGCCGCCATGGCACATTCTTGACAGCTCCCACCATTCCGGGAAGTTGCCGATCCCTGCAAAAGAAATCTTTTCCGACGAAGCGAGGAGGAACAATAATTTTGACATTTCTGTTTCGCCGAACCGCAACTTTTCCTGCAACTGTTGTGTGTTTTCTGCGGTTCTGCAAGTATCGCACTGCTCATCACGGAAAAAGTAGTCACCCTTCCTTACCTTTCACACAAATAATCCACCAGCATGGAGGAAATCGAACTACCGAAACTAGAAAAGGACCAAAAATCGTACGCAGGCATCCCGGAGGCTGTGTTCGTGGTGAGTAGCGTAGGAGGCGTGCACTCACATGCCCTTTTAAGGCTGACTGCACACATAAATTCGGTGGTCGGTGGATGGGAATGGTCCTTAATGGTAAATACCCTGTGTCGTTTTGCAGGATGATGTGGAACAGTTTATGAAGGAGTCCGGCAACGAGGACAGCGTAGAGAAGGTGCTGAAAAACTTTGACGAGCAGCACAGCAAGTACCGGTTCATGGAGTACAACATGGTATCGCGCCGAAGGCGACTGCGGCAGCAGATCCCCGACCTGACGAAAAACCTGGAAATGATCAAGCGCTTGCGGGAGCAGACGGAAGACCAGGAGACCCAGTTCCTGCTGAGCGAGCAGGTGTTCGTGAAGACGGTGATGCCGCCAACGCAAACGGTCTGCCTTTGGTTGGGCGCCAACGTGATGCTCGAGTACCCGTTGGACGAGGCGGAGGAGCTGCTGCGCCAGAACAAAAAGTCAGCCGAGGTGAACTTGCGCTGCTTGGAACACGACCAGGAGTTTCTGCGTGATCAAATCACGACGACCGAGGTGAACATGGCCCGGGTGCACAACTATGACGTGAAAAAGCGGCAGGCTAAGAAGGCATTGGGAGAAGACAAGTCGTAGAAAGGATAGCCGAAGGGAAAAAGGGAAAGAAGGGTGGCGAGTCCGTTGGATGAGTGGCAAACAGATATCGGAGACGCATAAGAGGGAAATAAACACGCATTTCTGATCCATCATCGTTCATTACACATCTAAGCTTTATTCTCGTTACATCGTTTCGTAAATTCGCATTTTATGTTTACTTGATGGCTGGAATGATATTTTTATTCGCTAAGTAGTAGAGAGAGAGAGAGGATTCACTATTTGCGATACGTTAACAATTCTCTCTCTTAAGCAAACCTAGTGGCGCCGAGGGTACATCGTACGATCCACGATTCGATCGTAGCATTCAAAATTAAATATATGAGAACCTCGGTGAGTTAGCGGGGAGTAGCAGCTAAGGATGTCTTCGATGGCAAAATTAAAAGGAATACTTTAAATATGCAGAGGAAATTGATAGGCTTAGTAGGGGTGTATAAATTGTGTATAAGTAGTATACCGCGATACACATGTACCCAACGTGATTCATATGCCCTGCTTTCGATAGTGCTCTGTGAAGCCTCTTCGGTTTACTCACTTTTTCGTTCGCGTTCTTCGGTCTGTCTTCAAATTGGACGGGTTTGGCAAGGTTTCAGGTGCACTTGCAGTTTTGCTTCTTTGATCCACACACAACGTTTATCTTTCTTAGTAGTTCCCTACGTTCTAGTATTCGAATTCCCGATTCGAAAGACACTACAAACAAGTTAACCTATAGGAATCTTTAGCTACACACGCGCACGCACATATTTACTTGATTTCGGTAGTAGTAGTAGTGGGAGTGGTGTTTTGATCCTTCTTTACATCAGGTGCTTCTACGTTCCCCGTAGCAGCAGGGGACGATCCGGTCGGAGCCGTTGCATCCGATAACTCACTGCTGCTTTTGGCGGCCGGCGAAGATGCTTCTTTCGGGACACCGTCTGTGGTTCCCCCCTCCTCGGTGACTTTTGAGTCCTTCTGTAGGGTCGTCGTAGTTGCGTCATTCTCCTTCACTGCGGACCCACCACCGGGCGTCAGGATTTTGTCCGCATTTCCTTTTGCATCCGCATCGGACGGAGACGCATTATCGATTTCTTCCTCCGACAAAACGGACTTGTCTTCCGGTGTACCATTTACTGCTGGCAGCTTCTCGACCTTTACCTCCTCGTTACCCACCTTCAGCGCACTGAGTTCCGCTTTCAACCGTGCTATTTCCTCCTGTGCTGCCTGCAGCTGTTCCTTCAGCGGACTGTGCTTTTCGGTCATATTTTCCAGCAAAAAAGTGAGCGCATTGTCGGGCCGCTCTTGATTACACTTCACCAACACTTTCGTTATCGCGTCCAGTACACCCTGGCGGTCCAAATACTTCCGGAACTCCTCCTTGGATACATCGATTGGCTGTACAGGTGAGAGAGGGATGCGGTGGAGTGGTAATGTATTAAAAGGACTTCATTCAAATGGCGAAGAAGGGCGAAGTAAACCCAGAGGCAAAAATCGATATTTTGCACGTGCCTGCCTGCCTGCGACTTACCTTGTAGTTCCCCATGGCGTCTTTTTCACTTTCACGGTGCGGATTCGACAAATGTTCGCAGGAGAATGAACCAGAATGCTAAAAGGTGTTGCGAGAAACGCGAACAATACCGCACGATCGATGACCGAGCACTGTTTTTTCCCCACAGGAATCTTATCACTGACTATCAGTGTAGGGGAGGCGATTCCAAGTGTATAAATGTTATTAGGGGGAGTTCTATCTGCCTATTTTCTTCCGCACAACGGTAGCGCCTCATCAAAATAGCAAGGAAGTTTGATTTTTTTACCTTTCATTCTTTTAATTCGTTTTTTGCCGGTTTCCGTAAAATACTTATACAAGCTTTATACAGAAAAAATACAAAATTTCATCACTTATTTTTGACTCAATATTCAAAGCACTTGCTTCAAACCGTGTCAAATAATACATTTATTGATTGGTTGCAAAAAGGTGTATTAAAAGCCATTTCTAGGGAAAAAAGTCGACAAAATGCTTTTATTAATGTATAAAAAAAGTGTTTTCACACAAACCCACACTGATAGAGAAGTTTTTTGCAAAGAAATAAATTTGACGCTCTTTTCGACACTTGATGCACGTCAGAGCTCACCCTAAGCTCTGCACTGTGATTGCGTCGTGCAAGCTTGAGTGCAAGGTTTTCCTGCTTTTATGCTAGTTGGTGTACTTTGCAACAAGATCCACCACAAGACTTTCAAATTTAATTTAGTTCTAGCAACGGATGAGTAGGCTACGTGAAAGGACAATCGCTACAGTCTTGACGTCCCATTTCTCATCATGTTACCCAGAAAGTCTTGTGCTCTGTTTTCGTAGGATATGAACTCTGAGCTATTTGCGATCCAGATATTTAAGGCACGTGGCACCACTTCAACTTAGAAGTTAGTCTACTCTAGCGACCGCATTAGATGGATAAAATTAAAAGGAAACAATTTGTATATGGAGCTCCGCACACGCATGTTCCGACTTGGGAAAGATGATTTCCTGATGGTAAGTTACTTTCCCAAAACCTCTCGTAATATAAACTTTAAAACTTTAAAACGGTTAACAAATTATATTTTATTGCATGTATAATAGAACCTAACAGTTACAACGCATCTCTCGTTCCCAGTGCTCTACGCAACTTTTTCCAACATTTCCCCAACAACCTCTTTGCTCCTGTTAATCGTCCCACCGCAGTCGAGTTGGCTCGCATCCATCGCCTTCGGTCCGATCTGTTCGGACGATTGTTCGACGTTGTTTTTCGTTCGCTCCTGCGCCAATTCCATCCGGTAGGGCAGCCATCTTGCATTCTGTCGCTTGACGGATGTCGATCGGACTATTCGAGCCAGTCGCTTCACGCGGGCAGTTTGTCTGTGCGGGGAAGTCTGCTGCATCTGTACCAACGGTTTGAGCAGCGCGCTCACTTCCAACGTCCTGGGTGCGCGTGTTGTGCTAGACACGCTGACCGATCGGCACTGACAGTTGTTGTTCAAATCCACCAGCTGGCAGGGAGTGATACTGCTGACCGTTGCTGTGTCCATCGTCCGGATTCGGCTGTGTGGCGACGTTTCGGAGAACAGAACAAGTATGCTTTCGATGCAGCTTTCCAATTGCTACTAAGAAGGACTGCAACCAACAAATCCGCCTGCAGTCCATTGTATTGCTATCAGTCAGGACGCTCCTGCACGCTTGTTGGTGGAGTGGAGGGCGCACCATTACCAGGGCGTGTGTTTCCTGCTGTTGGTCGTTTGTGCTGCTGTTGTTGTTATTATTATGTTGTTGTTATACATAGTTTTGTTACTTCTTTGGGTTGCACCCAACGAGTTTTTAACTGCCCTATGTACCGCAGTCGCTCCCTTACACACATACACAACACAGTGTGCATGCAAAACAATATTTATGCTCGAGCAGCAGCAGCAGAAGCAGCAGCAGGAGCAGCAGTGGCAGTGTTGCACCTTGCAACCGCGCCCATCGAAAAACTCGAAGCCTCACCGTTAACGGTGGTTGTAGTGTGTGGCCGTTGCAAGTTCCCGCTTCCCGGGCTCCCTTTAACCACCTTCCACCTGCACCCTGTTGGAGCAGAAAGAAGATGGCATCCCGATTGGTTGGTTCGCAAGTCTTGCACGGTGAAAGCGAGTAAATGATAAACAGATATTGGCCACGTGAGAGCGGTGGCCGGAAGGGGGAGGGGGGGGGGCGAGAACCGGGCACCAGCTAAGAGTAAGAAAATAAACACAGTAAATAATAATCAACAAAATAGTTCGCCTGCAGTTTGCCGTTCCCTCTCGAGCAGAGACCAACGGCTGCCGGCGAATAAGAAACTACCAGTGCAGATGGGAGAGTTGAATGCGTGTAAAAGAGCCAACGATACGCCGGGCTTCCCTTGCCCCGCTCGGGAAAAGCGGAATGGCTGGGGTAAGGGATCTGGGGACTCGTTTATGTTATTGCAATATGTGGAACGATAGTGCAAACCGTTGCCAGCGAGTGTACAGGAGACAGGCAACAATAATACAACACGCGCCAGTACAAGGCTTCCAGTGCCCGTGCTTGCCGAGCGCTACCTCTAGAAGTACATTCGCCCGGGGAACGCCTTTTTAGCTCTCCGGCGAAAGCTGGACCGGGCGCAGGCAGATTGATGGCAGCTGTACAACGGGAATACACATCCCGCCATCTTGTCTTGCCCGCCAGTGTGAGGGGAAGGGTAGTAGGTAGTGCAGCAAATACAGGCGGAGGGATGGTGAGGGGGAGGGGAGGTTGGTGGTAGGGTGCAACAACTAACATTGCTCCAAGATGCAGCAGCGGCATGATCTGTGCTGCACATTGAAACAACGGGCAGAAGGTTTGGTGGCTCCTTTATTCCCGAGAAGCCGCTATTATTGTTGTGGAAGAAGCGTCCCGAACACGAGCACGAGAACTGCGGACGCTCCCCCTGTACACGTGTTTTCCCCCCATTTTCATCTTAACAATAATGTACACTACACAATATACAACGATGTACGGGCGGGCGCACACCTACATCGCAACTAACACTAGGAATTAATACTACTACTGCTGCTACTACTACTATGAACTCTACTACCACTGTTGCGCCATGATGTGGTGGCTGTCGGTTGGTTGTGTTTTATTTTCCCTCCGCTTTACAACCGAAGAAAGCGACGTCGTTTTCCACGACCTGCCTCAATCGTTACCAGCATACGGTAGGGTATTTCCTTTCATGTCGAGGAGTACATGCGTGCTGGTGCGTCTTATGTACCACTACTAATGGGGAGGTAGCAGCAGCACGTTGTGCCCGATCCGTTCCGACACGATCGGACCGACCGAAGCCTTCGGGAAAGGTTCGTCCGAAGTTATGTAACGAGAACATGTCCTTGCCCGATGGAGAAGCAGAAGGAGAAAAGTTAGTCTCACCGGTCGGGCAGTCTGTGTTGGGACGTGTTGGCTGCTGAAACGCTCTTTCGCATTGGTGATAGCGTTTGTTGCTTTCTGTCTTATTGAATGGAACAAAGTTTAATTGGAATATGAATTGCACCGGTGCTGATTGCACCGTTCATCCAACGATAAGAGTTCAAATCCTCACAAAACCGTTTTGCCCCAAAAAATGACGGACTGACTAACTACGTGGAATAAAAAGTCTACTATGCCAGAAATGGCCAGCATGACGTAGGAGCCCATTATGCCAAGGAGAATTTGTGTGAAAATCGCATGAATCCAGGGATCCTGGGAAAGCAGCATCTAAAGTTTTTGCTGTGTATATGGGAGAACTTGGAAGCCATTTGAGTTTTCGATGGGAGTAAATTTTGATGGTTTGAAATATATTTGTAAGTAAAGTATTCAGAATACCCAGCTAGTTTGTTTTGGTGTTAAAAAATCATAACGAGATTAAAAACTTGAGTAAAGTTGTAGAATAACAACAAAGATTATTCGAATTCTTTCTGGGTGACTCGCAAAGCTGAAATTGAACTAATTGCATTGAATTCGTTATTCTTATCAAGTAGAGAATAGAGAAGCAAGCACACAATAAGAACTAAATTATGGTGTTAAAATACAAGACTGACCCAAGACATACATTCAGTGAAAGTCACTTGAAATTATTTTCCATTTTTATTGCTTTGCTTTCAGTTCTTTTCCGGTGATCTTTTCTTACGTTTATTGTTCTATACCAGAGGTCTCCCAACTACGACTTGTGAAGTAACGTTGAGTTTTATTTCAATTGATATTTTAAAGTCATTTTGAGACATGTTTTTTTACAAAATCGCCCAAAATACCTTTAAATGTTATGTCCATAAAACGAACCAATAAAGAAATATTGCGAGCATAGCAATACATAATTCTTTAAATGGATCAAACCGTAACCTTATGTGATGATTTAATAAGTAAGTGACCCTCAACTTCCTGTAGTACAGTGACCTTACTTTACTACTCAAATCGTCACAAACTTCATTTTCGGATTGTTTGCTCATAAAACACAACACCCGTTTTCTATGCTTCTCCACACACCAACAGATTTATTGGACGTGCTTAAGGAAACGTTTTGTGCTGAAAGTAAAGAGAGTTTGAGTTATGCTGTAAAGAGAGTCGCTGATGATGCGTTACGATTGCTGGAAGAGTGCTGTTGGGGTGGCTGTATAGGGTTAAATGATAGGACGAAAAAACAGATTTCCTGAAAGATAAGATCACTTTTAGTCGCAACCGTTACCCGCGTTTGTGTTCTCCGTCGCATCCGGCACGTCCTGGCTGATCTCCTCGCTCTTGATGCTGGGCGATCGTTCACTGTTCATATCGTGTGATGGTGCGTTACGCTGGAACTACTCTACGACCAACCGGAGGCAAAACGTCCTACTACCGGAATCGAAACCGTAACCGAAACCAGCGCAAACTACGGACACCGCGTTGTACGCGCGAACGCTCGCAAACCAACCGACCGTCGGCAGTGTCGCTCGGCGTCCGGCGACACACTACAACACAACACAGCGTCAAAACATCGACTGAACGGGATAAAGCAACACAAAACATGCTTTATATTAAAATGCAACACAACACACCACACAAACCGTAGCTTTTATTTTTCCCGACCCCTGACGTATGCTCCGCGTCGCCCCCGGAGAACACTCGGCGTGCTCTAGCGCTGCCGTTAAAGGCGCCGTTGCGGGCGATTGGGTTACGGGGGATGAAGAAAATGCACAAGAATTCGCACATACACCATGGGGGGATGAGGGGGGAAGATTGGAAGAGGAGGGTAGAGGAAGGGGGCGCCTGTGTTTTCCGAGACTCGGGTTGTGTATTTGTGTTTATTTATTATTTACATACACATCGCAGCGAGAGATGAGTCGCAAATGCGGCTACTGCGACTACACTAAGGCTGCTGCCGGTGGTACCACTGCTGCTGCCAGTGCTAGGCCAGTAGTAGCTGGCTGTCGACTGCTGCCAACACTGCCATCCCTTGTAGATGTGTGCGATGGCCGGGCACCAGAGCAAGATGGGACGCGCTTCGTTCTTGCGCAAGCCGCGCCAGAGTGCTGACAGCAGCCCGACAATGGAGCACGTGCTAGAGAGAGAGAGAGAGAGAGAGAGGGAAATAGAAAGATAGAGAGAGAGAGAGAACCCTCTTCTGGGAAGAGTGAAATACACGATCGGGTAAGTATTTCTACATAAATACAAATTAAATACAACCCTCCCTTCGGGTCGGTTTTGTTGTGTGCGCTGGCTGCGCTTTCCTTTCCGCAGCAGGGTGAAGGTTTTCTTGTTGCGGGGGGAAGACCACGCGGGTGGCCGGTTTATCCTTTACCGGGGGGAGGGGGTGGGCTGCACGGTGCCTTGCAACAACCAAACCCGTGCTTTGGAGTGCATCCGGCGGGATGGGTAGTGCAATGTTTCTCAATATTTTTCCTGCCCTACACAACGATCGTTTGTTGTGTTAATGGCGTACTGGCGCATTCCTCCCCGGCACAGGGCTGTACATATGTATCAGAATGCATCGAAGGTGAATACATACAGTTGTGCGCCGAGGGAGGGAAACGTGCAACACTCCCGGCTGACGACGCCGACCCGAGAAGCGGCTGTGCTGCAGTGGTGTGGAAAATGTTTTTCGCTAGTGTTGTGTGAAGCAGCAGCAACGAAGATGTGCATCGTCGCGATCAAGAAAAGGCACGGCAAGAGCCGCCTTTCCATTCGTCCCTGTTTGGCACATCGATGCGCACGATGCAGTTCGGCCCGTACCGAAGTAGGCGTGTTGCTCCGGTGCATGGCTGCAGCAGCTTCTTGCAATGTGGAGCGAAGCATTTCCTTACGTACGGCAGAGAAAGCTAGGCAGCGTTGTGCTTCTTTTTCGCATCCTTCGTTATTGTCCTTGCACATGCACTGCATAAGCAATGTACTGTAAAAACAAATACCAGCTTGCGTTATGGTTGTAACTGTGCATCCACCGGATGGGAAACGAATGAAACGAGTTTTCCCTGCCGCAGGTTCGAAACTATAATTTTCTCTCGCTCGCTGCTACGAAAGCCACTCCTTTCCGGGGCAGCAGCATTTGCTATGATTGATTTCATTATTTTTATTGATATCACGATGAGGTAGTATCGTTAATGGCGAAGCCAATCCCTGCTGCTTTGTTGCCCTTATTTCATTTAAATTGTTTTCCAGTAATTTGTAGCTTGTAGCCTGTAATTTTCACATATATTTATGGTTGATTTTAATGTATGTGCGTCAATTTATAGCCAATTTACACTTTCATGCATACGGGACCTTAATGACACGATGTAGGGAATAAATTATTGTTTCCAAAGGAAAGTAAAAGTCTGTAACAAACCCATTACCCATGATCGAAGTGGAAAACTGACTGTAGTGTGTTGTAATTGGCTATTATTTATTTTTGTAATCACTCTCAAACATTTTTTTCGCATGGCTGATGACCTGAACGGCTAGAAAACATCACATTACTGTTATACGCTGTTGCTGGAAATATAATTTATTTTCTCACAATAATAGTTTGTTATCGCCTTCACATGTCCTAAACTACTTAGTCTGATTTTGCTTATATCTGTTAGCTGAAATCTAGTTGTGCAAAAAAGTAAAATCTTCTAATTGTCCAGTTTGATTTCGTAAAATTTTTATGCTAAAATATATGTGTTATCAAAGGTGCTGCTTCATGCATCTAAAGCAAAATGATAATGCTATAACTCTAAAAAAAGATTTAAATTATCAAGAGGGATTGAAAAGACAGAGAAAATTCGAACAAAAAGAGCGAAAAAGCGTTGATATAAACATCAAAGCAAATATGGATGGTTGGTTTTAACCAGTGAGGTGAACCAAAGTGGGACACGTTAGACTTGGATTATGCAAATCAACGTATCCAAACCATAGCAAATTGAGTCAGTGGGCCTTGCTGTATATGCTCTAAGGGGTAATTTCTTAAACAATTTAAATTAATTTATAATTAAACGGCCCACAATCGTTCGATTGTTACAATAGCAGTTTGGTTGATTTAAATTTAATTTAAAATAAAAAAGTCAATGGAGAAGCCTGGTCTTTCACGTTTTATAGACATATACAAAAATGTTAATGTTGAAAACAGAAGGCTAGGTGTGTTAAAACACCGAGATTCTTTAATTGAAAACCTTAAATTTATCACCACAAAGGCTGTCAAACAGACTTAGAACAGGCATAGATCTTCTTTTTTTTTGCGAAAATACAAAATATACTCCATAATTTCTTTAGCTACATTCACATATTCATCGAATGTTTCCTTCATGACATTTAGCTTAAATATATTGTTCTTGCATATAATTTGAGCACCCGTAAAGTGCAAATATTGGCACTGTTTTCTTTCTTTTTGGAAAGAAAAGATGAAGTCGACATAAGTTTAAGACACGCGCTCGTTGCATTGGACAATTGAACCGCGCTCGAAAGAGCATACTGTAAACACAAGATTTTAGAGGTCAAAACGAGATTCATTCATTGATTATTGTAAGTGACCATTTCCAGATACATTAGATTCTCGTGCTTTGAAAAGTTGTACCCTGGAACCACTCCGGTGGATTTAGTGAAACTGTCCATATGCGCGTCCTCATAACTGGGGAGGCAGACTCGCTTGTAGGTTTTTAGCGAACCATGTAAGGGAAGCTAGGGATGACATAGTATGCGATGGAAAGTGACCAGTTTTTCCTAGGTTGAATAATGTTGGTCGTCTTAGAGGTGTGTATGAGGGTCTCTTTTAATTCTTTTAATTCTTTCTCGTTGATTTCATCACATAAAGTCACTATAAGACTATTATTAGCTTAAAGATACCTCCATCCTTCTCAAACCTGTGTTGGGGCAAGAGGTGAGTAGATCAAGATTTTTTTCTTACCATTAACATAAGCTCAAGCAACACACAATTTGATAAACACAATTGTATACTTAAAATATAGTTTAGAGTGTAAACTTTAGACGCTGTAACCTTTGCTACGTGTTTGGTATGCTGTTCTTTTCGGGTGTCACAGCTTTGTTGGGAACACTGATGTGTTTTGGCTGTTTTTCTTGATTTGAGTGTAACCACAGCAGGTTCAATACTGCATTTTGGAGATGGCAGCAGTCTGAATGAGATTCGATACAACGACGGGCCCAATATGACAGGCCCATGACGTTTCCACTTAGACCACCGAGCCGGCCCATGTTGTGCTATTCATTTCATTTTAATATTTCTCTATTTTTAAAGACTTAATTATAATTGCAACAATCATAAGTCATCTAATAGTATGGCCCAGTCGTTTCTGCACAATAAAACAAACATAACCCTTTTGTTAAGCATCAACGATGGAGGCGCATGATGTTTTACTCTATACGGGCTGATAAGCAATGAAAGGCTTTACAAGAAGTGATTTGGTTAAAGGTTCACTCAACAAATGCATTACCAAACTTATTGGAAAAAAACGTTTTATATTAAAAATTGTAGTAAAGGGAACAAACTGTTTTAAATTCATTTCATTCAATTTTGTTCACATTCATGTGCCCTTCTTTAATGCCGATTTTATTTATTCAAAAACCGTGCAGCTTATGAATCCAATTACACGCTCATCGCACGGACGAGGGCTTAATTAGCTCAGGTAGCTTTCCCAAAAATATCTCACAACCATGCCAGCTGCTGTTAATATTGTTCAGACAATCATATTGTTGAAATTGTTCAACCGTGCAAGCAATTTACACTCCACCCGGCATACCCGACCCGGCTCGAAATTCAACCGTCGAAAACCCGTTTTTGGTTTTATGTACACGTCTAAGCTTTCCACACGAACGGCAAGCTTTAAATGGCTACAAGCTATTAAAAGCTCTGCCGTCGTTTGTTAAAGCTTGCTCCAGCATTATGTACCGGCTACGCTTTTCCAACCACTCCCGGCCCGGTTATGTACGCGTGCCGGTTAAGGCGAACGTCGAGCAATCTCGCCACCGTCACAGCATTGCGCTGAGGGTGGCCTTAAGCGTGTCCAGCTGTTTTCGCTGACGGTTGCCCTTTTGTGCCGTGCGGTTGACGACGGCCAAAAACCAGTCTTTTACATAAGAGCGGCTACCCCACGCTTTGCGGACGGCGCAATAAAAAAAAGGTTCTTACATTATGGTCCTTTTCTTTGCGACTGTCGCACGGTATAATCGTGTGGCCAGTCTGGATACTTCGGAATGCTTCCGCCGACAAGTTCTCGGCTCTCTCTCTCTCTTCCCCTCCTTTTGCTTCCCAATGAAGCTTGCTTTCTGCGAACTGTGGGGATGCTGACAAGTGGGGCTGAGAAGTGGTTTCCCATTCCGGAAGACAAACAAGCAGCACCACCAGTCTGGCTAGATAGATTTGGTGCGGAGAAGAATACACGTACAGTGGCGTGAACAAGACACAGGAAGTAGGAAAAAAGAGCGAGAGCCCGGCATGGCAAAGCGTCGAACAATTGAGCCGGCTGGGAAAGGTGTTGCCGTACTTTCGGGATCTTAATTTCCATACGGTTTTCGGGGCAATCGATAAGTAAATGAAATACGGCTGGAGAAGAAAGGAAAGTTTGCCCCGGTCCGGACACTGTGCGAGGGTGCACCAAGAGGCTTGTGTGAGACGCATGACAGTCGATTGGTATTTGGATTGATTTTTGCGTTTTATTATTTTTACCACGAGTGCTCCCGAGAGAACTCCTGAGCTGCCAATCGATTTACCAGCGAGGATTATTACAACAATGAAATGGTTTGCTTTTGAATGGGGTTTTAAACAAGGGGAAACATTGTGAAAGCAATGAAAGCAATTTCTTGTTATCTTTTTTGTGTACATTTAGGTTGAGAAAGTGATGAGTTGTTGTTTAAAAATTTATCCTTTACTTTTTCGTATTCAAGCAATCAGCTTTTACCTTTCAACATTAATTATTTTTTAAATCTTCTCTTGTTTTTAAAACTTATGCACATCATAAATTAAGAAAAAGAAAGATTTGCAGCTAACGATTAACTTTAGGCACCCTACAATTAATGGAGCTGTGAGTTCAAATTAAAAGTCAAATTACTTGTGAGCCTCTCAACTTAAAACTTCCCTCCAAAAAATAAACCGACAAAAAACAACCGTTCCGTACAGTTTGCCCAAAGGATCCTAAGGAAACATTTGTGCCGAGTTTTCCACCGCCCTGCGCCGGATCCGTTTGCCGTGTTTGAGTGAAGAACAATTACGGAAAGAAAAAAATCTCTCCCAACAACAAACACCCGACAAAACGCATGTAGTACGTTCGCTCATTTCACATTAGAAACAGACAGCATTGCGTAAACAGGGGAAGAAACAATTTTCCTCTATAAACAATGGAAAATTATAGAAAAACACACGGCAAAACTCTTCATTTCCTCGCTTCGTGCCGGTGCTTCCCCTCCAACGGGCGCCTCTACCTTGAGACACTGACAGTGTCCTTTTCCATTCAGTTCTCACACTTTCATACAACAGATCAGCATACACACACACACTCACACACTCACACACACGGAACTCGTCTCATCCATCCCTCTTCATAGCGTGGCGGGGTGAGATGATGTCCGTTTTCCGTTTCTGGAGCCGGTTCAAAACAGCAGAAACGGAAACACACCCGACCGGTCTGTGCCTTTTCCCTATACCTGGACCTCTCTGACCAGCCCGTAATGGGGCAAGTGGTCAAGCGGAAATAAATGGGTAAACAACGGTTCAACAGTGCGACCGAGTCTCGGAGCGCTGTGGAACAATCGGTTGTAATAAAATAAAAGCGTAAATTCAAAGCACTGGCCGGCTGCTGGTGGACGCCACCCTTCGCCCAGAGGAATATTTCCCGAAGCGAAATGCGTCCAACGAACGAAGCAGTGCATGACTGGGTGTGGAACAGGAAGGAAGAAACAACAATACAACGGGCGAGCATCAACATCAACACACTGGCCTTCGGTAGGAAGCCCTTTTGCCCGTCGCCCCAAAGCGAAGTGTTGCGCGTTCGGTGGCGTTGTCCGTGCGTTAGTTGGCGCGCGGAAAGAAAAACAACGTCCGAGAAGCGCGTCGATGGAAATGAATGCCCCCTGTTTCTGTTGCTGGCACCGGGCGAGACCGCCGAGGGACGAGGGTTATCGTCTAAAATAACAAAAATAGTCCCTTAAGTCATTTTCCTATATCATCAATAGAAAATGTCTTTCTCGCATTGCCCGTTCATCAGCGAGGTGGACGTTAGTGGTCTAGCTAGCGCGTTAGTTTCGAAACACATTGGCTGGATGATTGGACAGTAGTGGACGCATCGTTTGCTGATCACTCAAGAAATTTTTGTACGGCATTGTCCTGGAAAAGAAAGAGTTCGAAAACATAGAAATATTTTAATACCCAGAATAATGTTTATTTAAAAATATCTTATTAATAAAAGAATTAACCTACATTGCAATTACACAATATTTTTAGCCAGGACGAAAAAAAAATCTTACAAACTAAAGAATAGAGACTTCAAGGCTAATTTGTAATTGTTTTTAAAATTATGATTATTAATAATGATTAAGCAATACGGCCTGGTCGTTACTAAGAGATAAAAAAATATTATCAGTGATTTACAAAATTATTTTAATAGGGTTTTTTTTAATAATACAATACGAATAACTTTCAAGACAAACATAGCATAGCAGAATCGCTTCATATGACAACACGAGCAGCCATAACACAACCGTGACA
Organism: Anopheles epiroticus; assembly: GCA_000349105.1. Taxonomy (NCBI): domain Eukaryota; kingdom Metazoa; phylum Arthropoda; class Insecta; order Diptera; family Culicidae; genus Anopheles; species Anopheles epiroticus. Next base: position 638,199 of record KB670613.1, read on the forward strand.
GTTAATAGCACAATTGATGCACATGAAATACCCTTGAACACAGTTTGGAGTAAATCACTGAACTTCATCTGTCGTTTGTCAAAATTTCTCTGAATACCATTTTTCTTCATGATCTATTTTAAAATATTTGCTCCTGGTGTGTGCATAACTGTAACACAAGAACCAGTCAAGGAAAAGAAGCATGAGCATGTCCATGTTCCGTTGCGACATTCGATACGGAAGTTGACGGAACGGGTTGATGGCCATCTCGATGGTACATGTTACCTTGCTTCTTGAGGCCCGCACTCGATGCACCGTGGAACCCCAGTGCACACATGAAGGACATAGTTTTCCCGAAACCACTGTGAACCACCGCACCGCCAGCGAGGGTTGCGATTGCTCAAAATCATGTCACTAACAATGGTTTGAAATGACGGTGAATGGGAACACACACATACAGCAACAAAAAAAAATTGAAGACACAAAACGAAGGCTCCTTTTCAAGCGCGGGACGGTTTTATTCAAACACAGTATCACCTTCGGGGCACTCTACTGTCCACTGTCGTCATCGTTCTTGTCTCTGGAATTATTTTCCGCCGTTGACGTGAATGGGATGCTCGCCTTTTTTTTTATTTTTTGTGCGATATTGACCGCCACGACGGCTCCGGGTGGTGTCTTCACTGTGAAAACTCGCCCTTTTCTCGGAAACGCACCGGCATCCACGCATTGTTAAATGGCCGAGCATATTTTCGCTTAATCCATATTCACCCTTTTTCCGCTCTGGCGCCGGAACTGGAGAGAGACAGAGGAAACGGCCACACCTCGGCCACCGATTCCAATTCAAATTCCAATGGTCCATAATCACCTTAATTAATTTTCCAACACACCACAAAATCTGCACAAACTGACCAAAGCGGGAAAGTGCTGCCGAAGGAGGAAACAAACACAGTGTGACGCCGGAAAAAAAAAACTTTGACACGAGAAAATGTGTTTCCCTCTATTTGTCTTCCATTACCTGGGAATGGGGTGGGATGCGTACAACGGTCAGTGGAAGAACAACATGCATGACATTAGGGGATCGAGTTGCTTCAGGATTTCCTTCACCTCGTACGAGAGCTTGTGTGTAATGGAGGTCCGGCAAAGCGACATCAACCAAAAACCTCCGACTGTGGAACGTTTACTTAGAGCTCGTGCACAAGGATACTATGTGAGTAATGAAACATTACTGGTACTGGAAGGGAAAAAACACCCATCGGAAGAAAAACTCTCACAGCTCCCGGGCTGATGCGGGAGTCGATCGCACAAGAAGGAGCAAATTTGCTGCGGGCAAACCATTCGGGTGAGCTGGAAGGCAAACGAAAAAAAAAACAAACGCTCGACAAAAATCCGAAAACTGCTGACACTTGCTCTAGACAAATGGACCCTTTTCTTCTCGTACCACGCAAAAGGGAAAGATTGCTGATTGGATAATTTCATGTTTTTCTAGGCAGAAACATGCTGACGGGCCGGTGGACGGACAGCGAAACGGCAGCCACTGGATGTTAATAAATTAAACGATATCAATCATACGTCTTGTGCGGGGTGACGATTTGAATTCCACAGATTTTTAAATGCATTGTTTTCTGTGCACAGTAACATAGGTTTGATGTTGAATTTTCATTAAATTTCTGCGTTCTATTGTCTGGCAACACTGTTTTGCTTTTCTATTTACTTATAGAAAGTAGCCAGTAGTTTATTGTAACATGCAGCATAGCTCTGGAAGAAAATCTTTTTAATATTATTTGTTTTTATCCTGGGACCATAGAAAATGCTTTAAAATGTTGAAATGTGCTATTATATCTTCTTAAATACCTGTTATCTTGAAGATGTCATCAACACTTCTACAAGTCATCCAAGATCATTGAAAAAGAATCTGATATATAGAGACTTGATCAAGAAACATTCACCAAATACAAATACATTTATGTTGAAACGTTTATATTCTTTGCTTGTTATATAATGGGCTCTGAACACCAATTGATTAAGTCAGTGAAGTCAAGGATTCATCTCAAACTAAGCATTCAAAGGCGCAAAGTCTAAATACCCTCGAATGCACGATTCCTGGAGCTATGAACAGAATTAAACAAAATTCAACCATTCAGTTTTATTGAAGGTACGTCCCATCTTATCTGAATACCAAGCACCGGGTATGTCCCAGGACCCATACGTTACCCGAAAACACAAGAACCACCTTGTCATTGTCACTGCCAGCAAGGCAATGTTTCTCCACCAGGAAATGCTTATATCTGGCTACCTAATCATCCGTTCTCGTGTGCCCGCTTTCGCCCGTTTCGAATGTCCCTCAGAGAGTGATATTATCTGGTCCTTGGAAAACACTCCACAGCCAAAGTTGTAAGCCGTGTTAGCGAGTTCCCCCGTTTTCCTGGGGAACGCTCCCACCCCTACGACGGTTGGATCTTCTTAGGCTTCATGCCGGGGCAGAAAAAGCATTCGCAACACAGTTCGTTGTTCCAATTGATTTTCCGTATTTTCCCTCACATGTTATTGCCTTTATGTTTATCGCAGCATCCCCCTGCCACTCGTACGTCCCCGGTCGCTGCTTACATGGCACCGTTTTATGACCGATCCGTACCAAAGTTACACTCATAAAACATTTCGGCAGAAGCCAATGGTGGTTTCGTTGCGTCTTTGGACAAAATGAGTACTAGCGAAAGCGTTTTATGAAATCCAAAGTTTTAATTCTAAACATTAGCGAATCACTTTTTACAAATCGTCATATTTGCTTCATGTGTAGAAAAACATAAAAAATATTTTTAAAATCAATTTACCCAGCGAATCGACCATAGTTCCCCGCTCGGTACAAACACTGTGGAGGCAATCTGTACATACGAGCATTTTCCGTGGCAGTTTATTTTTGCTTACAGTAGCTGTATTTTATTTTTTGCGCCCATTCACCACACCACATCAGCGGTAGTCAGTTCCCTTCTGTTCGGTTTGTTTTTCCCACACCGAACCCCCTCGCAAGACTCACTGCAGCAGCAGAAGCAGCAGCATGTACGATTGTGGTTTGCGTACGGCTGGGTCGGGTGGGTTTGGGGCGGCATTGATTGTGTTTATTGCCCCTATACGCCACTGATGGTTATGATTGAAGGCTATTTCGGTGTCATCGATACAGAGTGTCATCGTGGCCACGCAAACTGTAAAGCCACAAATGGGGCGGCCCCATAATCGAATACTGTCGCGGCATAATCGTGCGAATAAAATTATCGTTAGATTTTGAAAGATTTGCCGCCTGTGGGCTGTGGTATGGGTAAGGGAAATTTCGATAGGAAGGGAAATCTCGATTTGGAGCAAGCGGTATGTAAAGTAGGAATAACAGCTTCGTTGCTTCGACTCTGTAAAGCTTCTTTTACAATTGTTTAAAGCTCAAAGTTGTTCGTTGACAAAAAGTATAAAATCATTTCTATAAGTGTTTCACCAAAGAAAATCCAATAAGAGCACTCAAATGACACGGTTGAAGTGCCGACAGATGTGCGTCGGAATGTTTGCCCAAACGTCCAGTGGACTGACAATGCACTACGTAATATTTCGTCGCCATTGTTTGCTTTCGATACAATAGATGACCCATCCGTGCACTGTACACCGGCTTATCGGTTCATCCTCTTGGCTGAGCTTCTGAGTATCTGAGGCTGTCACAGAAAACAAAAAAAACGGCCGGCGACGGCTGGAACAACAAGCCCAATGTCGATTAAAGACAAAAAATCCCCCAAAAAAGTACTTTTCCAAAAAAGAGAAAACACAAGCGCACAGTGCACACACTCTGGTAGCTTATGTATACAACCTATCGGGGGTAATAACGCCACCAAAGTGGTGTGGTGTGGTGTAGGATGGAAATCCAACCCCGAGCTGTCGTCATCAGTCAGACTTTGCCCCTGAATCGATGGCATTTGACAGATGGGTAGTGAAGCAACGAACCCACGAGGACTCGCAGTGGAAGCAAAAACAAATAAATAACAGTTTTTGATTGGAATGCAAACACCTGGCACCCCGGTACTTGGGTACGACCAGGGGTTCGATCATCTTGCATCATGGAAGGAAAAATTCTACCTCCAAAAAAAAAAAAAAAGCGAAACGAAGGGAAAAAGACAAACTCAACCTTGTAGCAACAACAGTTCCTTACACCAACCTCCCGTGCGAGGTTAGAGATGAGAGAAAATGTTTTTCCTAGATAAGCAATAACAAGAAAAGATCAACTTCCCCCAAAACCGTTGGTCACTGCTTGCGAGAGGGAGGGAGGCTGAGAGATGATGAAGCAAACCGGCGAGTTTGCTTGAATGGCAATAAAGCTCTTACTGTTTGGGTGTTTCGAGCGATCGGGAAAGAGAAATCAAAATAACTACATTCGAACGGTTTGAGAGCTGATGCCGAAAACATCATAACTTTTACTCCCAAAAACCACAATCAACCTTCATTTGTATCGTAAAGCTATGGGAAGGGGAGGGGGTGTGGTTTGGTGTGTGGGTTCTTCAAGGTGCAAATTTTCCAGCCGGATGTTCAACAAAATCAAGCCCAATATTGATGCAAAAAGCGTGGTGGCAAGGGCTAACGAGGTACGGTGGATGGAACGTGACGCGAAATAAAAATCGTGCCGTGCTTTTTTAATGGCTGCTTAGAGTGTTTGTTGGTGGAGAAAGGGAAGTAAAGTGCTTCGGCACATTTAAAAGTGAAAGTTGTGGTAGAAGATGAATTATTTTTAGACAATTTGTTCATCAAAATCCTTTCATCTCATTTTGACTATTATTTTATTATTAATTTGTGAGAAATGAGGTTTATTTCCTTCGTTATCTGTTTTTCATATTTCTTCTACTTTGTTATTTGTTTATTTTTCTTTTGGTATTGATCCATAATACGTCAGAATTATATTTTTTTTTGGTTTATATTTATATTTCAATCAATTTTTTGTTTTTTATTTTTGTTAAGATTAGAATAGGACTGACAACTTTTGATTTCATTCTTTCTTGACGAAATTCAATCGGATTAGAGACTTTTTTTTATAGAGCTTTTGTATTTATATAGTTATTAAAATATTTTCTACAACACAACACAAACAACTTGATAGTTGAGTAATATTTACACGCACATTCAAATTCATTTTTACGATACACTGTCTCCCCATACAACCAAAACACGCTGACTTTAGGTCCTACCATTGCCACCAACGCTCCGAACGGTACAGCATCCAGCACAAATCCCTGTTCTAACAATGCCAAAACCTCCCTCTCCACGGATAAGCGGCGGGAGCAGAGGGAAAAGTATTTAAGACATCGCAACAACACCGCCACACCGCCGCTCGCACGCCAGAAATCAGGGGGGGAATGGTGGAAAAATTCATGAAAATTACCGATCGTTCAATTTATTGCGTCTGGCGCGGCAGCCGCTGGCGTCTTCGATTGTCTTTCGCGCCGGCACCATCAAATGCCGCGACAAAGTAGACGAATGGGAAGGGCGGATAGAGCCGGGGGAAACGGGGAGGGGGGAGGGGGAAGTAACGGGCGAGTCCGTACCCTTACACGCACACCCGGAATGGGCGAAACAACATGAATATCGATCGAAATTTCCTGTCCACAGCTTTGCCGTGTTGTGTTCGGCAGTTCGCAGTCTCGGGAAAAGTGAGCAAACACTTTCTACTGCCAAGTGATGATCAGATACGTGGGGGGGGGGGGGAAGGGATGGTACAGGGGAGGGAAAAAGCTCCCTAAAAAGCTTCGCGGGTACATAAGAAAATGTTGGCGAGGTATATAAGACGGTGCCGGAACAGTGCACAGGGTTTGTGCTTTTTTATCGATCGCCCGCAGACGGTCGACCGTTGTCGTCGGTCTTTGTCGTGTTTGCCCTTCCCGGCATACCGTCCCATCCGGCAGGAAGCCGAACGTTGGGCGAAGACTTTGCATTGGTGTAGCCTTAAAGTAAACAATCTCCGGTTGGTGTTGCCCTTTCGCACAAACGCGCCGAGTGTTGGCCCTTCGGCAGACGCTTTTCAGCTGGAAAGTGAAAACTTGGCTGAAACAAAAAAAAAGTATAGTGGCCATCACACACACACACACACACACACACACACATAAAGTGGGAGAGAGGGGGGTGGTGGGGAGAGATGCTAATGTATTTCTCCCACGATTTACGGGATGTGCGGGTTGGTGTCTGATTTTTGGTGCGTCTGGAAAATATATTCTTTCCCACCCAGCTTGTCCTCCCGCACGTTTTCTGGCGCGCTCCCCCACAACAAAAAACGGTGTGGTGCGTTCATGTGTGAATGATTTCTTCACCTATCTCTCCCTGATTCTAGACCGTCCCTTTCCTCCCCATCCTTCTTTGGTGGTGTTGAATGTAGTGAGGTGTTCTTTTTTCTTTCGGTATTTCTTTCCTTCTTTCTTCCACGCCACGCCACGCGAGACCAAGGTAGAGGAGGGTGGATAATTTTCCGGTGCGTTTTATTATTAACTGACCGTGCTTCGGTGGTTGGGCTGAAGGTGTGGAACTGGGCAGGGGCGGTGTGCGAGGCTGAGGCGTTTTTTTGATTGCGTGTAATGTTTGCACGGGTGGCCGCCCGCTTGTTCAGACCGTACCGTACGCAAAACCGTGTGCATAAATTTTACTTTTCAAGCGGTTTTATTTATTTTTTGCTGCCGTCGAGGGGGCTTTTCAACAGATTTCGGGCCCATCGAGAGGGTGGAGTGGTGCCTTTTTAAATACCTTAAATAAATAGCCGGCCGGGCGGGATGTGTATCCCGCCGTTTGTGGGAACGTTGCTGAAGTGCGGTTGAGCGCACCTACCTCAAAGGATCATGGGTTTTATTTCGGCTCGGTTTGGCCGTTCACGATATGATGCAGGGTCTATCAATTTCACTTAATTTTCGCGGTATAAGGGAATGTATTTGATTATAAGGGTTTGCGCTGAGCTTTATCTATTTAGGAAACATAAATCTTTATGCTTTTCATTTTATGGCAAATTATGACGTCATTTATATTTTTATCGTTTTTCTTAATCAATTTCTTTTTTTTTTTGTTCGACCGTAAAACTTGGAACTGTCGTAGGACGAGTGATCGATCAGCGATACGAATCGTAAAGGAAAGGGGTTCAAAGCAGTAGGAGATAGTTGTTGATAACCTATAAAACTGACTGTCATGAGTTGGTAGTGTCGCAGACTTCCTTAAGTTGAATTACCAGGAACAGTGCTTATAAAAAGCTTCTTATGAAAACTTTGTGAAAAACATCTAAATCAGAATAATCAGGAGAATCTGAGAGTGCTAGGTCCAGCAGTTTTTGGATTTAAAATTACTATGAATTATTATGTGCAATGTTTGTTCCGAGGCCTTTAAATATGATTTCTGGATCTGTATTTAAAATGGTCCGGTAATAAATACACCATAGATCTGTCAGAATTTCTGAGTTCACGCAGTCTACAGCATTGTTACTCTGATTGACAGACCATTTTATCCTGATCGAACAGTTGATCAACTCTTGATTCATTTTGCAAAATTATATATTCATAAATATCTTGTTTAGTGGCAAATAACAAATATCAAACACATGCTTTTTTTTATTTCATCAATTTCGGTTATTTTTTTCAAGCTTCTAGAGTATTAATTATTAATGTACTAGACGACAAATCTTCAGTCGTGTGAAAAAGTCAATGTTAAACGAGTTTATTAAATCCTCAAATTCAAATCTTGTATCCACCCAAGGCATACACTGCCAGACCGCAAAAGGATAATTGCTGCCGAAGGATCGATGTCATACATAATTAATGTATTGACAATGCTTTCCAACGGTTTATTGATAATTTGCCACCCTTCGTCCTTCCCCTGCCCTGCCCGCCACCGAGACGTATCATTTTGCACAAAATTTAGTCATTGTTCGTGCCAAAAGTCTTCCGCCGTCCGCCGACCGAGCTGTGTAACCACGCGCCCAACCCAACCCATCGTAGACACACAGTACAAACAGTGGCCCGACGGTATCGCACCGCCGAACCGATTGAAGAAGTGGGCCCGGCGCACGAGCAGCTTCTTCAAATTTTCATGCCACCAAGGATCAAATGTTTACCTTGTAATAAACGTGATTTGCCACCGAGCGTTGCCGCAACAAGGCCACAGCCACGCACCGGTACAGGATGGTCCTGATCGGTGTAAAGCCGTCAAGGCAATTCGAAGTGAAAGCCAAACCCACCTTCACAAACCGTTTTGCCTTACCCACGGACGGGGGCGGTTTGGGCCGCGGTTCCCCAAGATGAATTTATAATTATGCATCCGCAAGCGGAATTTCGCATTGCACCGCGGGAGATGCTGGCGCTGGTGTCTTTAGGTTTATTATTCTTTGTCTGTGTCCTTTCTGTATCTCTTTTTTTCTCTCTCTCTCTGTCTCACCCCCCATCTCGGTACGGTTGCATGACGGGACAGGGTCGGTGGATGTAAATTATAAATGAGATATTCTTGATGAAATTATGGAAATAGCGACGTTTAAAGTTTTTGGCATTTGTGTGCATACAGTGCCTTTTTATCCTGAGGATGTTTTCTCTTGTTCGGTGGACGGTAATGCACGACATTGTCTGCGTGACTGTTACCTTAAGGCGACAAAAGCGTATCATGTTTAGAGATTTGTTCAAGTATTTGATAACTCTAATTATTTACCTTTAATTAAGCAGTAATGTTTAGAGTATACCGTGTTCAAGTTTTAATAAATCTTTTACAAAAACAAATGGATAAACAATTATTTTACACGTCCGGAACAACTTCATTGCTACACCTGCTCCGACGCGACTTGTCACTCATGGGCCGCATGCACTCACTCCTCCGAGAGACAGACGGCAGTCAAACAGCAACAGCTGGAGAAGGCCGATTTTTACAAAAATGCAAATGCGACAGCAAACGAACACCACCGACAACAGCTCTCCATAGTGTCAGGGAGCTGATTTCCTTCACCACGATCATCGCGCCGTTTGTTGATTGCTGCGTTGGCTCAATTACTGCGGATCAAGGATGTCGTACTGATGATGATGCCGCTGCCGCTGCTGCTGCTAGGGGAGCATTGGTATGCAGCTCGACAAACGGGTGAGTCTGGGGGAATCTGTTAATATCGCTTTACCGCTTTGCAATGCCCCACCGCTATGCTGCAGCAGAACAGCGCATCCTATTGTTCTTAATTAAGGAAATAACTCCGAGCAGATTGTGAGCACATAATCAACTTGACGCAGGGGTGTCTGGCAATTGGATCAACTTTGTGGCGAGGCGAATGAAAGATGAAGCGATTTTTTTTTGCTGATGCTGATACAGTGTGTCATTGATACAGATATCGTTTGTAACGTTGTAATTTGAAGTATTAGGAGAATTGTTCCTGAATTGTGAAGGATTTGAATGATAAAGTGTATCAAAAATAATAGCCTATGCTCTGTGAAGTAACCACATATGACTTGAGGTAGATATAACACGATAACTGCATGGAAAAAAGTAGTCTATTTATATCCTATAAGAATGTTCCAATGTTTGCTTCTGAGATTCAATTACAAATCAAAATGTGAAAGGATTGAATTTAATTCTTATCCTTTGGACTGCATTAATTTACAAGTAAGCACACAGCTGACTTAATCTGTTGAAATGCAATAAACCTTGTGAGCATTTTTCAATATTTCATAAACTGAATTAACCCGCTCTGTATGCACACACAAATACGAATCACTCCAAAACGCTGACCATTCGGGGACGGTCCACTTGACGCTGGATTCGCTGGATGATGCCTCTCGCATGCTCTTAACTTTCCAGCACTCCAAATAGCCACTCGAATAAAAAAGGGACACATACCAGGCCACGTTTGGCCGGGGCGGAAAAGGTTGCGTCAAAAGTTTACGCTTTCCATTATCGTCCGGTAAACAATTGTTGTTTCACCCGTTCGTTGGCGTTGGGCTGGGCATGCTCTCGAAAATTTTGTTACATCGCAACTCCCGCAACTTGTTGTTGTTATCCCACCCGTGTCGCTGGGGCCGGGTGGGATGCCATCAACTCCTTCGATAATGGAACCTGCCTGCTCAGCGAGGGGTTGGGCGGGTTGGAAGTGAATTTATGAATCAATGTTTGCACATTTCTCACGGCACGAGCTCGATGCCACTTGTGCCAATGGATGGAACGGGAAGACACAGGGGAGGGGAGACCTGTTTTCATAGCGATGTGCAAACTTTTCGCACTGTTCCTTAAGAGTGGCAAGCCCGCGTGCCCAGCACCCAGAGCATTGGCAGCTGCTGATGATTTACGAATCAACATTGTTAAGTTTGTGTTTTGGGGGTTGTTTGTTTGCTCGCTAGAGCAGCTCAGACACAATTTGGGCGCTGTGGAAACAATGTTCCTGCTGCATGGTTCTTTTCTCATTGGAGCGTGTAGTTTAGTTAAACCTTTCAGTGCTGAAAGCTGAAATTTAAATGTCTTAAACTATTGATTTGTGCGTGACTATTGAGACCTCGATGTACGCAAATCAAACTGGATTGAGTTGTTCCACACTCAACGATCTGTCTCCACATCTCCTAACAAGTTGAGTTGCAAATCCAAAATGCCACCTCCCTTGCTCCCTTGCTAATCGATCGCCACCACTCCTTCGAGATGCCAGCAGTCAATCAAAGTCTTACAGCCGTCCGTGGTCGCTAATTATGCCACCGATATCCGGTAATTTGTACGTCGTCCGATACGTCCTTCCGCGGTGACATATTGTCGTCATCAGTTATGCACCATTAAAACCGTTCCCACTCATTCCCTGCAGTGGAAAATACATCTCGTCGCTTTCTTTGGCTAGCTTAGGCACACAGACTGTCGAAATATGTCCCGGCGTCAGTGTCGGTGGCAAATTGATTTAATTGAGGAACAACGTTCAACGGACGAGCCGCCACTTCCAAAACATTCTGGCACTTCTCGCTTAGGTGTGTGGAATCTTGATATCCCATACCGTTGGGAACTCGACTGTTTTTTTGGCGTCGAGTTCTTGCCATCCCCATTCCGCGTAACGCTCTGTGGTATGGTTTTGCAAGTAAAATCGCTTTCCGAGGTGGATTAGTAGCAAGGCCCGCAAGCCTCTCTGCTGGATTCCGAGAATCCAGTACGACCATCGGTCAATATCGACACCAGCCGATGCCTTTTGCCACACGCTTGCAACCACGCGGCGTAGTGGCGCTGTAAAAAGGTAAAAATATTTGCTTATCCATCGAAAGGATTGCTGTTGAACGGGAACGCCGTTTTTTCTTGCTCCATTGCTAGCGCCACCGGTTTTCGGTTCTTCGCGGCTCTAAAAGACCCTCTAGTCGCTGGTCGGCAGCTTCTGGACGGTGCCGGTGTTCGATGTTTATTTGCGCTTGTCGGAAGCTATTTTGCACTCATCCAACTTCCAGCTCGAGCATAGTTCCGTGGGCAGAAAGGAACCGGTGCGCCGATGTAACGCCATCGTCGATCCGCAGCAGGAAGTACATTGTTTCACAAACGGTTTGTTGACGCAAACGATGAGTACCGAAACACTCCACAGTTCTCGGCGTTCAGGACAGACAGGAACGTCGGGACGACTACTTTCCTCCGAAGCTTCGGACAACTTCACAAACATTGCAACACATGTGAGAGCCAACAAAGCTGCTGCTACTGCTGCTGTCCGGTGACGGGGCCGGTGTCGATGTCGATATGTGCCGACGTTCTTTTGAGAATAATTGAAATTTCTACCGCCGGGTTCGGGTCGACCCAGACTGCCCAGCGAGTGTGTGTGTCCATTAATCCCGTTTACGGTCAGATCTCACTCACGAATTCTTTCTCTGGGATAGCTGGCCGGGGGACAGGGCTCAGGAAGCAATTATTATTACTTGCCCTATCAATTGATTGTTTTGGATTGTGTGTTGAACGTCCCAAACTCTTTCTTGCTACCCTTTTTTTTCCTCGTTTTTCATCGGCAGCAGCAATTTTTACCAATTTTTGGACACACAGAGTGTTCCGCTGTACGTTCTGTTTGTTTTTCAATCTTTCTCCTTAGCTTCATATGCTACAGGAAGGGGCAAAGTGAAATGCTTTCTGCCCCAGCGTCGTGTTTACATGTTTGCATAATCTTTATGCCTTATCAATGGGACGTTGCAAAAGTTTCAATTTCATTACATTCGGGCGTATTGTTGAAACTGATTGATGGATGCGTTAAAAAGAAGTAGGCGACAACAGTTGAGTTGATTTTTTATCTGAAAATAAAATTAAAATTTAATGAATCAGGGACGGGATACTTATTAACGGAAAACAAGGAGATCTGTAATAAAGCACACGTAACAAGTAAACGAAATTGATGAGTCTATTGTAAAAACACTTGAAGGTTCTAGAGTGAATAATATCTGATGTTAATTTAGTGATCTGTATGGGAATTGCAGGTATAAAACGAAAGGCTACATTTGCCGAAAGCTGCAGTTGATGAGTTCGATTGTGACATCCTTTATTTCAGTCGCATTGGGAAAAATAACTTATAGCAACCTCATCGTGGTAGAGCGTATAAAGTGTGTTATGTTGTGCCAAGTCTTCAAGACAATCAAACCCTCCGTCCATATGTTTGATAATAACGCTTCTTTTTAGGCTATCTGGACTGCTTATTTGTTACAGGCGATCTTGGGTTTCGAGGTTAGATCCTTCCAAGATTTGTGCATACCGACTATGGAACCGCCTTCAAGCATGTGAAGCGAACATTTTTAATTCTTCTCATCACTCCAACTGGGCAATGTCATGTGCTCCGTAAAGGTCGGTGGTGTCGCGTCCTCTCGGTTTACCTCTTCCAGAAGACTGAGGCAGGGAGATATCCTTTCATGCCTTTTTTCAACGTGGCATTGGAAAGAGTAATAAGACGAGCAGGCATCGACACGAGAGGTACCATTTTCTCGCACTCCATCCAACTCCTAGACTTCAACGACGATATTGACATCGATGCGGTCAACAACAGGACGGCTGCGGAAACTTATGCTAGACCTAAGAGGCTCTGCGAGTTGGTCTTTAGATCAACGTATCAAAGACCAAATAGATGTATCGGAGTAGGTTCCAGTAATAATGCACGATGACACTCTGGAGGAGATGGTTTCCTTCGTATACCTCAGAACTCTGTTCACATGTGACTCTGATACGTACTTGGAAATCGGACCTGTTATGGTCTACGCAAGTGGCTTCAATCTACGCAAGTCGAGTCTCCAAGCGAACCAAACTGACGCTTCAGCGAACTCTAGTAAGGTCCGTTGTAAGTAAGGCTCAACGGACATGAGATATGGACCTTGCTGGAAGGAGATCTAGTGGAGTGGAATACGTGAAGTGGATGGCACATGGAGAAGATGGTGGAATGACGAGCTGCACGAGCTGCTGGGTAGACCTCCGATTGGAATCCCGGTGAAAGTCGGGGGACTAAGATGGCTAGGACATATCGCGAGGAGGCCTACTAGCTTCCCAGCTAGGGAACTCATCGAAAGAGACCTAACAGGCACACGGAGGAAAAAGATACAGCTAGTACGGTGACTTGACCAGGTCGTGGCGGACTTGCGGATAATCAGAATCTCAAGTTGGAGGTCTGCAACACAGGACTTGGCGTCATGGCGCAAAAAGTTGTTCGCGGCACGAGACGACTTACGGCTCTTGTTCTTTTTATTACTATCATCACTCCAAATGGGACTAGATGATCTTCAAATGGCATCGAACAGTGAGCAGTTCGTATGATGAATAATTTCTAGCATTTTAACATGTGCACATTAGAAGAAACATAACGTTAGACTTTTACAAGACCTGATGGTATTTGAATGCTATTTTACAGTAGAATGTAAACACTATTCTAGCAAGCAACTTATTATCACTCAACGAATGTCAATTGTCATCAATATTAAGCAACGTACTCACCTTATTTTATACTCACCCTTGCATACCATCTCGTAGCTGACGAAACTCAAACCCACAGAAACATGTTTATAACGTACTTTTATTCCGCGCTTTCCAATGTTATCATTTCATTATCATTTCCCAAAAAATTTAGCCCACAAGTTTTACGGTGTCACACAACTAATTCTCCAGCAGTTTATGTATTAACGTTCTAGCTCGATATAAGTTTTCCACCTCAGTATTACTGCCACACTAAATGGATTTGGAAGTAGCACAAACGATCATTACCTGTTCTTCTTTCCCTACGATAATACAGCTCACGCAAGATATCGCCCTCTCCTTACCGAACTACCAGAAATTCTAAACGGGATTTTCATCTGCCTGGGAGCGGTGGAGGCGATGGGGGAAAAACCGGTGTCCTTGCCAATTGAATGTCTTAGCTTGTTTTCGTGTTTCTCTTTTTCTCTTCTTGCAACTGCACTTTTTATATATACCGATCACTACGAATATATATCTATAACCGATGTTGTATATTATCTAATCAGTCTAGATTAATCACCAAGGTTTTTTCTTTTCAGCAAAGAGATTCTGTGTGTATGTGTGTGTGTTTTTTAAAACTTTCCTTTTCATTATTATTTTGATTATCTATATGGGAGGGGGGGGAGGAGGGTCTTGAATGCGCCAGCAGCCAGTTATGATGCGCGTATATTGTGGTTTTACCGCATAGGTTGTCATAAATCGAAATTTGGTGGTTGCATGTATTAAGTTTATATCGAGAGTATGGTTTCAGTTTTCGCTACGCGTGGTTCAATTCTCTCTTCGTTTTGATAGGCATCAATTTCTGCTTCAATTTTCAATATGTTCATTTAAAGTCTTACAGGTTCGTTTGCAATTTTGCATTTGAAATGAATGCGACGCGTAGAAGCTCGCGCTTGATGCGAGCCAAACTGAGAGGAATCGAATTGAAGATACAATAAACGTTTGAAGGAGAAACTGTGCACCGGCAAACGCAAACGCAGGTGCCCTGAAACCCGATTCCCTTTCTTACCTCATGTTAGCTCACGTAAAATTTTATATTTCCATCACCAACCGTAGCACCCCTGTATTGCATCCGTAATGATGTACGTATGATGTCGTATAATCCTAATTTTAAGTCTTTACTGCAATGTGTTCATTACAGTCGTATCAGTTCCAAAAGTGTTTAAAGCGAACGTGTACGTCATCGAGAGAAATTTAGAAAACCTGCCTCCAAGTCTTTCAGCCTAGCAGCCGCTCGCTACCTCCTTCTACTCCTGGTAAGCCTTTTTGTCCACGTTGTTGTTATCGTCGTGCAGCGTGTTGGCGTTTGTGGAACTGGCCGGAGAAAAGGGCGCAAACTTTTGCTCCTCGTACAGCGTGCCCGGAGTTCCCGGCGGCAGCGGACTGTGTGCGTAGGCCCGCGTCTCGGCCAATGCCGGGCCGCTCGCACTGCCCGAGCCCGACCGACGCAACATCCAGTCGGGACTGGCCATCCCCGGGCAGCATTCGTCCGGCGTGCCCTTGCTGCCATTGTTCAACGCCAGCGCCCGTTCCATCGGGTCCTGATCGTCCAGCCCAAGCGTGCTTCGGATGCGTCGGTTGATAGCCTCCGCCGTCAGCGTGTAGTTGATCGGGCTCAGCAGGTGATGGCCCCCGCCGTACGGATCCAGCGCAGAACCACCTCCATTTCCACCCCCACCGGCACCTCCGGCGCCATCGAGCAAAGAGCCGCCTCCGGCCATCCCGTCCACACCGCCGAACGCACCCCGAAGGCTTTTCTCGAACGAAAGATATGCATTGTCGTAGTAGTTGGCGGCCACGGCCGCCGCTGCCGCCGTTGCTGCGGCAGAGAATTTTGCCTTTTTCGGTCCCGGCATCAGGTCGGTCGCTCCTCCCGGTCCAGGGGCAGCTTGAAAAAAGCTCGGCAGATCCGTGTGCCGATGGGACCGCTTGCGGGTGTAGTCGGGAAGTGGGAGCGGTCCTGCACCTGGATGTTGATGGTGGTGCTGCTGGTGAAGATGCTGGTGTGAATGAGGATCCGCTCCCGGCGACAGGGGCGATGGTTGGCGAAGATCCAACGTTTCGCCCTCGGGAAGGGCAGCTGCCCGAAACGCTGACACCAGCTGACTTTCCAGAGCCGCCGCTTCCGGTCTGCGGGCCGGCAGCAAGATAAAAAGTGCATGTAAATCGTGAAAACACAAGTGAGTGGATGAAAGAGATTTCCTCGATTGGAACAGAAAGAACCCGAGAAAAAGGGAGAAAAAAGCAAATGGACAGTTTGGGAAACGCTTTGTTTTATCACACTTTACATCTCGCACACACACACACAAGCAAACGAACTGCTGCAGCTCCGGGTGATGATGCCGTCCAACGATGCTCCGACGAATTGCTCAATGGTTAGTGATAGTGTGGGCGCGAAGATAATGCTTCACGCTTACAGTACAGTTACCAACGATAGACAAATCAATCAATCCCAATTTACCTGAAGCCCGGTCAACATGTGGCATACATACTCACGCACTCGGCGAGGGACCAGTGAGAGCCAGCGGGAATTGAAGTCAATCCATTCGATTGGATGCTGTGGGATGGTTGCATCCCGGCTTTCCTCGTTGTTCTCATTTGCTTACTTACTGTTGTGATGCATCCTTTAAGCGCTCCGCGTGCACCATGTGCTCAATCAACTGTGACCAACATGCTAGGTGGGGTAGACATCGGAACGGAGAAGATTTTACAAGGATAACGAAATTTATTGTACAGGCGAGCCTTTTTGATTGTGTGAGAAACAAATTTTGAAATGATGAAGAAAAGCAAAGAAAAGGTTGAGGAAAACGCTTATAATTACTAACAACAACTCTGGTTATTGAATTTAGGGTATATGGATGGAGAGATGTACTAGTTACGTTTAAGACGGGTCAAGTATCGGTTCGAATTTGAACTAATTATTGGAAATAGAGTTAATCCTACCAACAAAAAGTATTATAGACTGCAACTCTCTTCTCGCTTCTTGGCGCAACGACTTTGTAGGTTATGTCTGTCTTTTCTAGTTTATTAGGCTTGTTGATACCACGCATTTTCATGATCATTATGGAATTGCTAATCTGCTACTAGAAAGACTAAAACAGACGGTATTCTGTACAAAAATTTAGTTTTTCTTTATTTCGATTGTTTGAGCATAATATAAGTGGTAGGTAACTAAATTTCTTATTAAAATGATCACATCTCAATTCTTTTAAAACCATTCAATAACAATAACCGAACGATATAACGATACAACTGGTTATATCGAATTTAATCAGTGCAAGAGACATACTCGTTAAACGAAAAACTCGTTATGCGGGTTCAATACATCCTTCAAGTTATTTACACTACAAGAAGCGAACAGATGTACTAAGACAAATTACGTTGCTCGATATACAAGAATTTCAAAGGGTATCTATCAAACATATCGATGTACTCGCTAAGTGAAAAACTCGTTAAAAGATACAGTCTTTATAAGAGGGTCCACCGTAACTTCAATCTTTTTGCTGAAGGCATAATAACCTCCACATCAACCATCACTTTACTCATCCTTATCTTCCAAAATTAAGCAAAAGGAAGTAATTAAAAAACTAAAACGATTTCCACAACACTTAAAATGTATCACGATCAGTTTTTAAATCTCTTTTTTGCAAAAAACTTAGACTTTCGAATGCTTTTCACATTGTTTGAGAGAATGCACTTCACGTTATTTCCTCATATTTGGTGTATCAAAAAAACTTACCTTCAAATTTCAAAGTGTGATTGTTGATAAACATGGTTTTCATATGACTATCAAGTTCCATTACACCGGAAATTTCATGTGATAAATCATTTTACCAAGATACCTTAGAATCTACACAACCTATTCCAACAGTCTTTACATTTTAAACCTCGTTTTCGCCTCTTAATTTCACCGTTAAACTGTTGATTGTCTTTTGCGCGAGTTTTTGGCGCCATATTCACCAGCGCTTCAACACGTTTCTGTCTTACAATCGTCAACGAAGTGCTTGAAACGTCCAGAACCCAGCTTAACCGGCCGGTAACGAGACCCACACTGACCACAGTAGCTACGTTCCATCAATTCCATCATACAGTTCTCCGAGGCAAGCTGTCAAACTTCGTGCCACGAGTCCTGTGCCCACGGATTTCCCCGTTCAATTGGCGCATGCCAATAGCGACGCCACCTGCTCCTCATGTATCGAAATGATACCGAACGGAACCGAGCTCGCAACACATTGAATGGTGAGTGAATGAATACTGTGCGTGAGAAAAACGGACGGAAAAGCCGAAGCCTTCGGTTGCACCAGAGGGACGCAAGCTGTGGCGCAAACGATCAGCAAAACAAACACGGCCACGTGCAGCGGGAGGATTTAACGATGCATCCGCGCGAACACTGACCAAGCGCGAATGCAACTCCTCCTATCTTTGGGTGGGATTTGTCGCAGTCTCGTGGAAGCGCCACCTTCTGGCTGGCTGCCGGAATGGCTATATAATATTATGCACATTTATTGTTATTATTTGCAATCTGTTTATATACACATAGCGTCCGTCCGTCAAGGCGAGAAAAATAAAATGGAGCCGAAAGCCCTGCTGGCTGTGTAGCCCTGGAGACAGTGAGATTGGGCGTTTCTCCGTCCAGTTGCACACATTTGTAATGAACAGTTTGCCGTAAGGTTGATAGCATTGTCTGTTCGAACAAAAGCTCATGAATGGCAGGAATGCAGCAGAGCAGGGAGCGATATTTACGATAACGTTGGCATTTCGATATAACCGAGCAGCAGTGTGAATACTTTCACGATTTTATGCAAATATGTTTCATTCAATTAGAAGCGAGGTGAGTCACCATTTGCAAAATGTTCTGGAGAGGCTTTCTCTTTTCATTACGGTATAGTTTTAATGACAAAATGCAAGTAACAATATCACACTTTCTTTCATTCAAGAAGCTTAAATAAATCCACTGTTTTGTTCTACTAAATCACCATTTTATTTACCTCATTGTCTCCCTTTCAACTCCAATCCAGCTCCTTTCCAAAACACACGAACAACACGAACCCTCCAGCATGCCTGCGAATGAAAGGATGTACAGGACAAGGATGCTTACCTAATACCGTGCCACCAGGAAAGACCGAACCTGCTCTGTCCGTCCGGAATCGACTCCCAGCCTCGATCAACTCAAGGACCCGCGTGATAAAATCCGGCTTGAGGGGATAAAAAAAAGCTCGCTAAACCGCGTCGAAAACCGTCGAGATTTGACCGCCCGAAATCTGCTCGAAAGCACCGCCAAACAGAGACTGAACGCGGTCCCGGCACGGACTGGCCGGTTTTATATAGTGCGACCGTCCAGAGCTCACCACGGGCACGTTTGATGGCCGATTACGATCGTTTAAGCCAATTGCTGCGATCCATCATCAATGGCAGGAGAGGCCTCACATGCATCCGTCGAACGTGCGGTTTATAGCCGCCCGGACGTACCCGTTCGCGGATCGTTAAGGGTAATTGAAAAATATACGACTAGCAAACACGCTGCCAAGTAGCAGGGGGGAAAGGGGAAGGACAGTAACCAAACACCATTACCAGTGGTTAAATCTCGTCTCGCCACTGGAATACAGATTAATGCACCAGTTCCTGCGTGTGTCCCACAATAAGGGGGTGAGTGTTGCAATCAAACGGTGGCGTGCAATTGCCCGACACAAGAAGAACGCCTCGCAACGGTCGCAACAATGTCTAGCAATGACTCACAAGGTAACAGCAGAAAGGTTCTGTTTAGGTCTGTTTAATATTAAACAGTTGTTTATGTTTGCATGCTAAATATAACAAGTTTGTTTTATGAGATGCAGCACAAGAGTGCTGTCAGCTGTGACATCATTGTGGACTTTCGTATCGTTGCTGGGTTAGATGACTATTAGGTATATATTTGGACTTTTTTAGGATGGCAACACGCATCACATGTGGCGGATGCTTGCTAAAGCGATTTGGTGCATGCATCTGCACGGAAGAAATTATTGGTGATAACGTCAAACGAACTAAAAAATACTTTGGATATTTTAGGATTCTGTTTAGTCTTGTTCAAAAACAGGTTAGTTATTCCATTATCTTCCTTTAATACACATTACTTCTATTGATACTCATAATAATAGGCTTACTAAACCAACTAGAGATACAAACGGTAGCATAACAAAAACAATACAGTTTTTTATATTATATTCAGTTGAAACTGGTTTGTCAACTAGATACTCTTGTTATCAAAGAGCCAAGGTATAAGCTCACCATCGTTGACTTTGCCTGGAACTTGCCTAAATTTAAAAGTAACTACCAGACTTTATAGCGTTGTTCCGGAAAGTAAGTTCTCGGGAGCTCAAGAAGTTAGGTTTATACGTTAATAACATAGGCATTATTAGATCTAGATGGCAATTCAACATGCCAAATACCAAACTGATGACTGTATAAATCCCGATACAGACAGATACTTTGCACGGATAGCTTACCAAACTTTTGAAATCTCCTAAACCTAGAACAGTAGATATTAGATTGAATAAAATCTTCAAAAATTGATGGCGGTAACCTTTAGTTCGCAATGTACTCTAATCAGAGATATTTCTCTTCTTCTTCGGTGGCACAACAACCCAGTAGGGTCCTTTTGACCTTTTGACAGCCCTGCGCCGTTACCACTGAACCACCGAGCCGGCCCAAGAGATATTTCTATAAGTACAAAAAGAGACAAAAAAAAAAGAAACAATAACGATATCCCTACTTCCAATTGAATGACCTACCTAAATAACCATCCAAAAACGCTTGGGCGCCAAACCTACAGATCTAAAAATAGCACGTGCTACTCTTCAACCGTCCTGCACTGTATTATCAATCGACAGGAGCAACAATAGTGTCAAATGACACCACAAACCGCAATGCACCACTATTACTAATGCTCGCACAGACCGGGCAGCGACACGCATCGTAGCAACCGGCGTCCATGCCACGCCGAACCCTTTATTGACTTAACTTTTCCACTCTCTCTGTCTCCCCACAGCTCAGCGCTGTGCCGGAATTGCATTCATCGCTGCTGCACTTTCTAAGCAACGACGACGACCGGTTGCACGATGGCCAACGCTGGCTTGCCGGGGTTCCGGGGGTGGGTTTAGCCGGGTAGTCAAAACAAAAATAAGTAAACATTGTCCCAACCCCTAATGAGCGTATCAGCGTGTCCTTGCAGCGCCGACCACTCGGCGGAAAAAGCGTCCCTAAAACCCGGAAGCCAATGAAAGTGAAAACAAAGCACGCTGCCCGTGCTTTCCCTAGCAGGCGGGGAGAAAATGCCGGTACGCTGCTTCGACTTTTCCACCTCTTCTTTTTGCACTTCCTCGCTTGCCACAAAAACAACAGCGCCATGGTAACGGCTCCGTACCGGATGGGAATGGTTTGATCGAAACGCAATAACGCTGCAGTTGCGGAGTCCTCACCAGTGTGCCAGGCACAGGTGCGGGTTCAGTTTCCGTTCAGACGGTGCGACAGCCGCTCGACACCTGTGTTTCTGTGCCGTGGAAAAGTTGCACCATCGGTTTGACAGTGCGAAAAAGAGGCTTCTAATCGGCGATAGTGTGCTGCGCGCTTCCTAAAACAAAACCGCAAACGGCCACAATGGATGACCGCACGATTGACACAATTTTTGCCGGCTCGATGGAGAACCTGCCACCAGTTAGTTCGAAAATTGTGCGCATCTTTACCAGCTCGACGTTCACAGGTAGGCAGCAGACACAGCAGGGCAGTTATGTAATCGGGGGGGCGTCGGTCAAGCCTGAAGGTTGTTGGGGGGAGGATTCTAAAGGTGTCCTGTGTGTCCTTTTTTTTCGTCACATCCGGTGCATTCGTTCGTTACAACCAGATACAACCATGGAGCGGAACAATCTGATGGCAAAGTGTTACCCAAGGATAAAGGACTACTGTCGCGAGAAGCACGGTTTGGAATTTCAGGTGAGTGCCCATTTAAAGTCCTTTAAACTCTACAGGACATGCGAACCTTTTAGCAGGATGACCTACGTGGGGCTCTAATCCGAAGAAACTCGTTTCCCCCCAAAAATAGATCATATTGATTTATTGAACAGCTCGCGAAGTGTCGCTTCATTTGCACCGCTCCAAGAAATGCCTTCACACATAGGCGAACCAGCCTTTGCCGCTAAGAGCAACATAAACTGTTGTTATCCTTGCCTGCCTGCGACCCCCTTTACGTTAATGTATAGCAACATAACAGTGCGACAGGCGCAGGAGGGGGCGGGTGCGCACAGACAAGCAGCTTTTTGTGATGACGGCAGGGCACCCCTAAAACAAATGACGTCAATCGTCTCGTTCACTCTCTCCCTCACGCAATAAAGTGCGATTTTTCCCCGACAGCTGAAAGAGTGTGGGGGGTAGGGGGGGGGGGAATCAGCATGTTGCCTCGAAATGGGTCAATAGTGTTTGCGAGTTGTTTGAACTTTTCCGCCACATACTTAACATGCGCAACCTATATAACCGTTGGCAGTTCCCAGGTTGTGTTCTTTACGATGTGGAGGGAACTTTTAGCCCCCATGTTGGGCGTATGTCATGCAGTATAATGATTTACTTACTGCTGTAGTTGTAGCTGCACGGTTTATCACTCCGGTGCCAACTTGCAGCCTGATGATGACTCATAAATTGTAGCACAGATATGGCGTGTGTCACGCAGG
>KB670613.1:665808-697233 GCA_000349105.1 Anopheles epiroticus
GGTACATTCTTTCCTCAGAGACGGGTAAAATATTAGTGTGGAACAGGGTGACGGAACAGGTGCTGGCAAGGGATACGCAGCCCGGCATACAACAGATCAACTTTCTCGAGCATGGGGCAAAGTATCTAACCGTTTCTTGCCCGCAAGCGACGAGCGGTTCCAGCTCGGCGACCAGCGGATCGGGACCCGGTGCAGGGTCAGGCCCGGACGATAATGGCATACAGGCGCATGCGATCGTACGCAGTCTGCCCGACGGTGGGATCGTCTTCTCGTACGACTATCCGGTACGCTTGGTTCCTGGACTACCGTTCCGCTGTGCAGTCATTTCCGCCGACGGTCAGCACATCCTGTGCGCTTCAACGGACAAAAATGGGAAGGATGCGATCGCCGTCTTCAACGCGGCCACTGGTCTCTTCATGCATCGCATTTCCCTTCGGACGTGCAACATCAAGGAAATCGTTTCGCTGCTTCCATTGCCCCACAAACCGACGCAGGTCGCGGTACTGACGAACGAGAAGGGCAGCATTATGGACATTAAGACGAAGAAGCACGTTCGCTCGATTCCCAAGTGGAGCGGCACCTGCACGACGGACGGCAAGTTTGGACTGTACGCACCGTCCCGCGGTGGGCTGGAGCTGCTCGAGCTTAAGAAGGGTTCCACGGTGAAGACGTTCATCCCGAAGGTAGCGGAAGGTGTTTTCACGGTGATCTGTATGTTCACCTCGACGGATGAGTACGTGCTGTACTATCACAGTGGTCGAAAGACGTTGCGGGTATTCCGCACAAACGATGCGGAAATGATCGCCAACTACCGCATGCAGGCGGAACTGACGGCAATACGAAGCACCTCGGACGGTCGCAGCTTGGTGCTCGGTACGGTCGACGGATGCATCTCCGTGCTGGCTATTGCCGACCCGAAGAAGGACGAAATGCAGCAGTTCCTCAAGGAGCTACCGTCACGTGATGCAAATGTAAGACGAGACAACTATGATATTCGATTCGGTTGATCGAGACAACTATGATATTCACAAATTCTTTTTTATCTCTCCTCTAACCCGACAGTGGAAGAAAAAGCTGGCAAAGCAGAAGGCATCCGCCCGGTTCAAGGCAGCAATGCGTTTGGCTTCCATCTCAACCCGCTTCGGCACGCCGATGGACGACGAAGAGGAAGAGGAGGAAGACGACAATGCTAATGGTGGAGAAAAACCTGCAACCGAAGGAACGACACCGGAACCTGCTGCGGTGACTGCAGCAGATTAAGTATGGTGACAGCGGCAACGAAAACGTTTTAGAGATCCTGCACAAAGATGTTCCCTTTCATTAAATTGTTAACGGCACTGTACGGCAACCAAGTTGTTACCTTCACAACCTTTTTCCTATTTGTATAAATTCAGATTCAGATTCAGAAGCAGTTACACAAGAGATCGATTTATAAGAAATTAAATGACATGTTAAAATATATTGTACTCTTTCACCTTCTAGCCAACGGAAAGCAACGTTTTTGTATGACATTTGATGACTTGCTACTAACATTCGTTTCGGATTCGACAAACATGTCTAATTAGCCATCCATTTTTTTACATGAATTAATATTATTCAAATATATTTTTTTTATTTTCATCAGGTTAAGCAAGTTTTGTGAGACTGATTTACGTGTGTTGAATTCTGAATCAGCATTGCTGTCTCTTTTGTTCTCCTTTCTGTTTCTCGTCACCCGCCAGAGACACATTCTTACATTTCTCGTAATTGATTTGTGTAATCACAACACAGGAACGTTTGAAAGTGAAACGCTTGGTGTAATCTGATATTGCAAGATAACACACGCACACACGCACGCGACGTAAAATTCATAAACTATACTGAATCGTTTCTCTCGCGCTAAAGCGAAACTGATCACTATTATCTTTTAGCCCTACCACGCAGTAGAAAAACTCAAACAGAACATACCATTTTCCACCTTTTCATCTTCTCAAAAGTATGCATTTCAACCGTGGAAAAGGTTCTTTATAACGTGTGCCAGAAGAAAAAGGTCGTGGGGTAACGAAACATTGTAACAAATATCGTAACGAATCCCTACTAAGGCAAGCGGTTTTAAACTTGTTGCGCTGAAGGTTAACTATGTGGGCACGGGAGCATGGATCTGTGTATGTGGTTTACGTGGTTTGGTGTATATGTAGAACTTTTTTCCTCTCTTTTGTTTATATATTTGCCAACTATGTTATCCTACCGTTTAGTAATCCGCAGCGTAATAGGATGGGAGGTTTAAGTATTAGATGAATCGGCAAGTCTTTTTTGTTCCTTTTCTTTTAAAACGGGACCTCTCCTTAGGATGCGTGTGATTTGTGGGAATTCGGGAAACAATAAGGTACTCAAAGGGCTATATTTCAACTCAGCTTCCTCGCAGTTCGTCTTTTGCCGCGGTCAGACAAAACACCGACAGAAACGAAACCCAAAAACAGGTAATTATATCTTGCTGCTCGTTTCTCTTACAACCTGGCCACCAAAAAGAAACACACTACACGCAATTATTTACCTAGAATAAGTTAAAAACGCAGCTCAACATAACTTTACCGCAATTAACGTTAATAGGGTAAAAATGGACCTTACATCTAAAATATGCTTCGGGAAGGCGAAAGAGTGCGTGTCACCTACTGCGTGTCCAAAAATACAGACCACAGCAGCAGTAGCAGCACCTCTCGCACAGAAGTGAAGTGAGACAACTCCTAAACCCTTTTTGTCGCTTTAAACGTTCAGTCGTAAAATCGAACAAACTATCAATGGAGATTGATGAATGGAGTAGCATCTTGGATGCTGTTGTGTGTGGCTAATAACCTTCGCTTGTGCGCTAGGCATGTGTTGTGATGTTTTTTAGTAAAGGAAGGGTCTATATGTCACTCTGTATGTTGCTTTTTCGCAATCTTTCGAAGGGTTGTGTTGATGGCTGAGGAGGATTATATTGTGTGGAGATGAGTATTTGCTTACTGTCGGTCCTTTCCGAGTGAAAGAACTCTAAAGGGACGCAGAACAGGGTAGAGAGATAGAGAGCGATATAAAGATAAAATATTATCCTGAATGTAACAAAAGATATGAATGTGTTTTCTGTGCAATGGATTTACGATCGATGGCATCTGAACAATACCATCGCGAAAAAAACAAACACCATTTACACTGCCTGCAGTATCCGAATGATCCTAAACGGTCGATTAGAGTATACACACGCATCTCTCACACTGACAACGCGCCTAGAAACTGGGTTTCGCCAGCCTTTCACTTATGCTGCTTCAGCTGCTCCAGTTTTTGCTGCAACAGCTCGCGCCGCTGTGAAGTCGTACCACCAACGACCGGTGTGCCGGTAAGACTGGTGGTGGTGGTATCATGCCCATCCGGTCCACGCCGAAAGCCGAACTTGCTGCCCTGCATTTGGTTTAAGTTCAGATTCTCGTCCGTAATCACGCCACCGGTTACTGGCGCACCACCAAGCGTTGCCCCGTCAAGCGATAGTTGTGTGCCGGTTGCGCCCAACATACTGCCGCGAGTCGGTTGGCCACCGACAGTTGTTTTTTTCTAGAATGCATTCAACAACAGTTCGCTCATTAATGTACGCTTTAGGAAAGGCATTAAACCCACAAACTATATTTTATCTTAGACGTACACAAAACAAAAACTTTCTTATAAAATGATTCTCATCTCTCGTTTCGTTATTCGAGTTTGATTTGAGTTAGTTGACCAAGAGGTTGTAGTGAGTGATAAACAAAATGCATCAAAAATAAGTTTCGTGCTGTTCAATTCCGTGCTTTCGATTTGTTAGATGATGATTTTGATTGCGGTAACCCTGAAGCTAATCGTACGGACAGCAGTTTTGCTTCACCACTGGTGTTCGACCCAACAGTGGGCATACTACAACGCTGCCGGACCATCACTCCACCTCGCGGTGCCAAATTCTGGTGAGGGTTGAAAGCGCAATCAAGAAGCATAGGAATGAAATGAACACCTTTCATTGATTCAAAATTTAAAACAATGCTTGATTACGACTACGGAAGCATGGACATGGATTGGGAAGAAATGTTTCCACTTACCAGCAGGTGATTCAGTCGATCCATCCAAAACTCCGGATTCTGTTTGTTTTGAGGACCACCTGTGGGATAACCAATTAGATTAGACTACGATATACGTAGCTTACATAAAGAATGCACTCACCTTTACCACCTTCGGGACCGTTTTCAACGCTAGCGTTCACAGCAATATACTTCTGGTACTCCGAACCAACCACCGGGTTATTTCCGTCCCCATCGCCACCAATCATGCTGCCAGTGCGCATAGTGGTACTACCACCGTGATTGTTATTGTCACTGTTCATCGCGTTGTTCTGTGCGGTTGCCAACATCCCGGCCGTACTCGGTCGCAACGAAGGGGTACTGCCCATCTCACCGTCTCCACCCGTCGTGCCCGTCGCATCCTTGTTGATGTTCTTCAGGATGCGCAGTACGTACGAGTGTAGCTCCGATCGCGTCGGGATCGTGTTCAAATGCTGCAAGATGGCATTGCCTTTGATTTTGGTCATGTTGTGTATGATGGTTTTCACCGTACGCAGCGGCATATCGGATGGGCGCGTTTGCCACCACGTCGAGGGCAGGGTAAGCATAAAGTCGTGCACCTCTAGCAGTACCGCTTCGTAGTCGAGCTCCGCCAGCCGATCCGGTATGACCTTCACGTTGCGCCAGATACACTTCATCTGCAGGTCGGTAAACTTTGGCAGACAGCTCGTCTGGCAGGATTCTTTCAGCAGTCGGATGAGGGCACAGTTCATGTAGGTAAAGTTGGTACGATCCAGAATCTTCAAACAGATACCATTTACCACCTTCACGAACTGCGCATCGTCGATTCCGGTCACCAGCCGATTGTCCGCCATCAGACCCAGCAGCACCGAGATGATGTTTTTGATCGAAACGATCGTCAAGTGCTTGCCGAGCGATTTGGAGGCGAAAAACATGAAGATACTGTGCAGCAGCGGTTGGTAGATGTTCATCGATTCTGCAATCGGTTTCTGTTGGATGTTCTGTGGAGAAAACACAAAATATTACACTAACCGTATTGTGGGGGATAAGATTTTAAATCGTTTTAAAATACACACCTTAAACTGCTGCAGTACGCTCTGTATGTACATTTCCTCGTATCCTCGCAGCACGGCCTGTTTCTCCGGCGATTGCATGATGTCTGTGAGCTCGTTTAAGGCGGCATGTGCAGCGTAGCTGTCTGTGTTGGCAATTCCCCGAATGATGCGCACCAAGTTCTGATCCATCTTCGGGAGCGCATCCGTCAAACTGTAAAAAAAAGGAATGCATTGCAAACATATCATAAGTGTCTTTACAAAACATCTAATTTCGGTAACATGGTGCAACTAAAGGTGTCACATGATTATAAAACATAATGAGAAAGAAAAGAAAACACCATATCCTAATACCTTGGTCCGACGGGAGGCGCAGGTTTTGGTTTGGAAAGCATTCCACTACCATCTAGCGACGGTCGAATACTGGACAATGTCGTGTGCTGATGGACGGGTGATTCACCCGGCCCGCCAGTGCCGGTCGTGAGCAGGTTGCGCTGCGTTAGCTGCCGGAACTTTTCATCGGGATATGATACACCGTTCGCTGCAATCACGGTTAGCTCGTCGAAGATGAAGGAATCATCCATCGGGCTCAGGACGGTTTTGCCAAGATCGTCCGCCTTCACCCAGTTCCGCTCGATATCTGCTATCACATTTTCGTCTAGCTTGAACGGACCCTTCACCACCCTTGGTTGTGGAGGCTCGGTCACAATCATTCTACAATACATTGGAAAGGAGGAAACAGTACCCCAACACCCAATCAGTTTACCTTCTAGTAGCAAAAGATTCATGGACAGTATAAAGGACGGAATACTAAGAATCTATAAGAAGAGGACAGGAAATGACAGGACAAGAGGAGACAAGGACATGACAGAACAGAAACAAGCTAGGTTGCCACATATACAAAGGATGGACATTCACGGTACATCAGCGGTACACAAAGCGGTTGATAAGTTAGAATCTTACAAAGTTTCATTCTGACTGATCAAGGCAAACTCAAATTTGGTTCTATCTCCCTCGTTACTATCACATTGTACAAAAGCAATCGACAATAGATTTGAAATGTCAATTAAACACTCACTTCATCGGTACAACCACCGCATCCGCATGCGACGGTACCAGCGTTTCGTCTTCGTCCATCGCGTCTTCCACAGCTCCTTCTCCAGTGACGTTTGTCGGCATCTCCTGTGACACTGGCACGATACTCTCCTTTGCCACGATCGTAGTATCGTTCAGATTGCCCGCACCCGGCACCGGAAGCTTTTTCGCCGGCAGCACCGATGCCTTCTTGGAGCGCTTAATGCGCTCGTCCAACATTGACAGATCCTTGTCCGATAGCTGACCAATCAGCTTGTAAATCTTCTCGCCTGCCAGGAAATACGCCTGCACCACCGCATTCAGTGCCGCGTTGCGCACCGCATTGTCCCGGTCGGAAATGTGTCGTGCGATTTCCTTCAGGGCCACGGGCTGGGATGGTTGACACACCGTCAGTCCGTACGTTTCAATCAGATAGCCCAGTTCGTCCAAACATTCCGCACGCTGGCGAGCATTCTTCGACTTTAGCGCGTCCATAATGAACACGAACACCTTCGCGAACGGGTACAGTAAACATATCTGCCGCAACAGCGAACGCACACCGTTCCGTACCACGTCCTTCGGGTCGCCTATCTTAATCAACAGATGAGGAACGAACGAACTGCCCTCAATGTCTGCCAGCATGTACTGTCGGTCAACCAGTCGCTGGAACACCTGGTTAAGGTACTCCAGCCCTTTCAGCAATACCGACGGGTTCGTGTCATAGAAGCGCAGCGAGAGCCACTTCATTACGAGATCCAAGTTGCAGATCAGTGCTTCCTCGTTGGTGGCCAAATCTTCCATCAGCGCATCGATCACCTTCAGATGGTAGCGAAAGTCCTCGTGGAACATGTTCACCATCAGCGCCTTGTTCACGTTGGCCGTTTGCATCTGCTCCTTCAGCAGCTCGTAAAACTCTTCCCGCGGCGTGGTGAACGTCCACTTCAGCACCTTCAGCTTCTGTTCGTCCAGCAGACGCTGCTTTTTCAGCCCATTCACGGCCAGCAGTGGTGCCAGCGAGTCGGCGTCTTCCTCCTTCTTGCGTGACGAGCTGCCTCCGCTACCGGCACTGCCGACCCCCGCACCACCACTACCTGACTTGTCTGTTCCGGCTGATCCCGCTCCTGCTCCCCGACCACCAGCTCCAGCACCACCGGCCCCGGCTGACTTGGGAGCCTTCAGCTTCAGCTTGCTTCCGGTGCTTTCTTCCAGTGGTGGAGCAGCCTTCGGCGGCGGTAGTTGCTTCACGGGCAGGTTTGGGCGTGCCTTATCCAGTGCTGCCTGTATATCCTTCTTCGAGATGGGCTTCTGTTTGTCCAGAGCCTTTACCATCGCATCATAACCAAGATGAATCATCACGCCTAAAATGGCCTCGTTGGCGTTCTTGCGCACATCCGCGCTACGATCGGTAATGTGTGTGTACAGATGGGGCAGTATGGCCTGCAACTCATCCTTTGGGATGCTCTTCGTGGGCAGGTTTGGCAGTTTCTCCGCCAGCCAACCGTACAGTTCCGTACGCAAGGCCGGGCTGCCCGTTTTGAGCGCATCGGCTATCATTTCCCCGTCGAAGAAATCCTTGTAGCCCGCTTGTTCGCCCCACGTATTGATGCACGTCAGACAGGCGCTGCGGATGAACGATTTACCGTCGCCCAGTCCCTTCAAGAAGCCAGGGAAGAACGCACGCACGTACTGACGACACGGCGGACCCATGGCAATTGCCAACTGCTGACAGATTTCGACCGACGTTTGTGCAATCTTTGCATTGCTGTCGACCAGCCGCTGCGCCAGCACCTGCGGTAAATCCCCAAGCGTTGGTTTAATCAGCTTCGCTTCAGCAATGATGGTCTGCAACCGGACCAGACCTTCGTTTCGCGTTTTCCAGTTCTTGTCCGACAGTTCCGTCAGCAGTGCCTCCGTTATCTGACCCGAAATATCGATGCGAGGGAGCAGATCGTTCACATTCACCATAGGGACCGATTCCTCATCGGCGCCACAATCGCCTCCCTCCTCATCCTCATCATCTCCACCGGCCGATGCTGCTTTCGCGCCAGCTCCCCGTGTCGGGGCCGGAGGCTTCTGACCGGCGCATCGCTCAAACTCCGCCATAATCTGCTGCTTTAGGGCAGGCTTTTCGTTGTCGAAGAACATGGTCAACGGTTGGCCCATGAAAAGGTACATTGTACCGAGTAGTCCAATGCCCGCGGTACGCACTGCCGGATTGATGCTTTGCACCGCTTTTCGTGCACTCTCCAGCAGTCCCTTCGCCTCGACCTGGAACCCAAACTCACGGAGCGCTGTCGCAACCCACACCAGCACCTCTTGCTGCACCTTCGGCGACTTTTGCTGTTCAAAGGCAAACTCCATCACACGCTGCACTGTGTAGTCGAGCCGGGCGCCACCTTCCGCTATCGCGGTTAGTAAGGCGGCCGCACTCGAACCATTCTTCGCATCTCCCAGCTTTTCCGTCACGTCCGTTACCAGATAGTCCGCCGTGGTCGTCGTGATACCGTACCGCTCTACCACGGTTCGCGCTGCGTCGAGCTTACCCTTCAGTACCTGAAAGTTGGTATCCTTCAGGCCGGGTTTCTTTGCCAACGAACGGAGCAGGATTTGCGATAGGCCGGGTTTTGCTTCCAGACCAGGCACGGCCGCTGCAAACGATTCCACCGCGCTCAGGCGTGTTTTCCAGTTGGCATCGCCTAGCCCACCGAGTGCATCGGGCGGCAACAGCTCACTCGCCCGCTCGTCGATCTCCTCCTGTGACAGATCCTTCTCAGTGTTTGAAGCAGCAGCAGTAGTTCCCGCTTTTCCACCCCCACCAGCAGCTCTTCCACCGATGGAGCCACCCGTAGCACTTTTCTTAAGACCACCACCCGAAACCACCTTCTTCACCACAGTAGCTGTTGCGGGACGCTGCACAGCGGCGGAACCACCGCCACTACCCGACGAGCCAACCTTTGTCTCGGAAGGGGCCTTTCGAATCGCCGTAACTGCTTTGGCCGGTGCTGTCGCGGGTCGCGGTTCTTTGCGAGCTGCCGGTATCTTCACCGTGATTACCGCCCGCTCGCAGCATTCCTTTATCTTGGCCATCTTCAGAGCGTCCACCTCGGTCAGGTACGGGCCAATCGTTTTCTCGCCTACCAGCTTCATGGCGGTTCCGATCGCATCGGCCGAAGCGTCGCGCACTGCCGGATCGGGTTCGTTCAGCGTTTTCAGTAGGGCCGCTATGAGTGGTTTGAGAATTTTTTTCGACAGTGCTGTCGGCAGCGTTTTGGTGAACGAGCGGGCCAGGAAGGAGGCTGTTTCCATCTTGACGCTTGGGTTTTTGTTGCCCAGCGCTTCGAGCACATCCTCCAGAATGGCTTCCATCGTGGTGGAGGGATAGATGGCATCGATTGCATCGCGCAGCGCCGTTACTACGTTTGATTTTTTCTCCTTAAACTTTTCGAGAATTGCCGGAACACAGGCCTACAAGCAAAACACAGAGGAAAATTAATACTAACTTCTGTTTACGGGACGCATCAGACTTACCCCAGCGTAGGTGTTGAACTTCTTTGCAAGTCCCTTCGCCAGCATGGCCAAACATTTGCCACCCAGTGCCACCAGCACCACATTCGTGTCCTTGGTAATTACTTTCTTCAGCGCACGCACCACATCCCCGTAATCGCCCGGCTGTAGCTTTGGGTTCTGCAACAGCGTTTCGAGTGCTTCGAGCGATTCCTTCCGTTCTTGCCACTTCTTAGCCTCCAGTTTGTCGTAGAAATCCTTGGGCAGTTTGGACAGAATGTCGACCGGATCGATCAAATCCATCGGATCAATCTCATCGGCTCCATCACCACCATCCGCTCCGTCTCCATCATCTTCTCCCTCGACCCCCTCGACGGCCGAGGCGGCAATCTGTAGCTGTTTTTCTTGCTGTGAGCGCAGATAACGCACCGGCGTGGCTTTCTCGCTACCAATCTTTTCAAACTCTGCGTCCAACTCTGTCAGCAGAACCGCCGGTAGCGATGCAATCTGTGACTTAAACGCTGCCCCAATCCACCGGTAAATCTCCACCGTGAGTGCCTTCGATTCGTCGCGCACCGTCTTGTCGCGGTCGCTTAGCAGGGCGGGCAGCCGCTTCACGATCGGCTTAATGTTGATTACCTTGTTGCCAAACTCGCGCAGCGCCAGCGTGATCGCAGTAACGCACGCGGCAACTATTTTGGGATTCTTCTGCTCCGTACCCTTCAGCAGTTCCTCCAGCACGGTTTCCTGCTTCTCGATCTCCACGTACATCAGCGTGATCTGTACCGCCAGCTCCTTCGTCTTGGTTTTCGGCGCACCGATGCACTTGGTCACGATACCGCCCATCACCTCGCCCACCGTCTTGCCTGCATTGCCACTGTTCTCCACGAACACGAGCGTCGTCTCGAGGCCTTTCTCTTGTGCGACCGCATTGCTGTCGACGACAAACTTCTTGATCAGCCCGAGGTACTTATTCCACTCGGGCGACTTTTCGTCGTCGATGGTGCGGAACAGCTTTGCCGCCTCCTCATAGCCGTCAACGCGGGCCTTCCACAGCTTGTGCACGCAGCGCTCGTCGATCGGCAGCTTCTTGTATTCTGTGTCCTCCTCCATAGCTATTCAGGGGGGTGTTCTCTTTCGGTTCTCTTTTTTTCTAAATCAACGTCTTAATTACTTATCCACCACAAGCTCTCTTGACGAAGTTGAGGTGATTCGTCGCTTCCCTTCCCAGGCCAATCGCACACTCGCACTATAAACCCAGATTTACACGTACAGGTAGCGATGGCGGGTCTGAAAACGAGAAGGAAAGAAAAAAAAAACAACGGAAATGTATTAGATTCCCCCCATTATCATCATCTGTCTCTCCTGGCAACGAAACAAAATGCCGTGAGTCGTTGTGCTGGATGAAAAACGGCCTTTCTTTTTCTTTTGAGGTCGTGCATCACCTTAATACATTAAACGCGACGATGATTGATGCAGTATTATAGAGCGCCACTTGGGAAACACAACGACACAAAAGCCAAACACTAGTCCCCACAGGCTTTGTGGCTGCTGCCTGTCTGCCAGGAAAGATGCCCAAAACTTTCTCTTCGATCTTTCACATGTTGTCGCTGAGGTCTGGCTCTGCGATAGATCCACTGCAAGCGATTCAAATGTAGCAGCAGTAGCAGCAGCTTGAGAAATAAAGTTCCGAGGTTACCTCACTCACCGGAAAAGACCATTTTAGCTTACCAAGCGTATGGGTGGTTTGATGGTCGCACACCAAATCGAGCAATATCAAAGTAGGCAGTAGGCGCACACGATGCGTCGTCAAGTTCATGCTGTTTATCGATTTTACCCTCGCCCCCCTTTTGCCACAGACAGGAAGGGACGAATGGTTTCACTTCCGAAACGGCGCGATTGTGAACGCACTTTTCATGCCATTAGGTGACGCATCGATGGCAATCTTCCGCCGAAATCACGTTCTTTCCCAACTCGTCCTCACCTGGTGCGTACCCATTCGGTGAACAGCGACCGATTTTCAACCTATTTTTGCTGCAATTTCCACAGACGGAACACATCCAGCCAGCAGAAAAGCACCATTGCACTGCCCTTTCGCTCGCTCGTTTGCATTTCCTCTCTTTCTCCCATGACAAAAACATGTGTGAACTGTCCAATATCTCTCGCTCGATCTTTCTCTCTCTAACTCTCTGCTGGCGTTACTCTCTTCGTTGGTGAACGATTTTGTTCGGAAAACGGAACCAAATCTCGGGCATACGCTCGCGGCGCATTTTCCTGTCTTTTCGGCACCTTTTTCCTACTTCCCCCACCTTCTCCGTATCTGACAAAATGCACGAGAGGCACAAATATTTCATCACTCGCCTCCATCATCGCCCTCTTGTCTATCGTTGCTGGGTCTTATGAAAACAGAGCGACACCGTTCCTCCGGATCTTGACGTTTCCGTTCTCCCGCTCTTCCTCTCGGTCACCATCAGCACTATCGTTTGCGTCTCGTATCTTTCCCGCTGAAAAGAATGGATTGGCGTTTCCACGAAACTAAAGACTTACCCAATTACGATTCGTTTACTTCTATCGGTGTCGCACTGTGTAGTTTCTAATTCCTCGCCCTCCTGTTAGACAGACGCATTGGGCACGATTGAAAACGCTGCTCAATCCACTGCAATGTACCATGGACCGCCAACTCCACTACAAATGGCGTTCCTCTGGATGCGGCGTCAACGGGGTCGACCACTCTACTCGATCTGTGACTGAGGAGCTGCCGATGGGTACTGTATGCACTCTCACACAGTATGGCGTTCTTGGCGTGGTTGGAAAAAGGTAAAAAAAACGAACAATTCCACAACACCCCCGTGCGGGGTAGCACCACCCTTACGACACTTTTCCGCGGCAAATGCCTTCACTAAACAACAAAACACAAAAAGCGACAATAAAACAACGGAACGAATTCAGTGCGAAACCCCCGTGTACACGCACTGCGCGATCTACGGGTCCTTTGCTGTGTGTTCGTTAGCGCAGTGTGTGCGTGTGTGCCGTTTTCTTCAAACGCAGCAGGCTAACGTCGGCCGAAGCAGACGACAAGAGATGAAACGGCTTTTTGTGTACAGGAATGGCGGGAGAGCGAAGGAGAAAGAGCACAAAAGCGAACGCGCAATCTTTTAAATCGATGTCAGATGCGTGTTTATAGTGTCGGATTGAGAGTTGTAAATACAGTGTCAAATTTCTGAAACACGAACGAGCCGTTACAAATACCAACGACTAACAATCGTCAGTTAAAATTTAGTAAATGTATTTTATGGGTCGGCTCAAGCATATTTAATTATATTAACTGTTTCTCCTTTCTGTCTTAAGCAACACAGACCGATCATTTAAATTCGTCACAATTTTATTGTACGGATATATCTTGCGCAATTTGCTCTCGATTGACAATCGATCCTTACTCCCAGCTCCTGTTTTACCGGATATGATGACGAGTCGGCCAGTACAATTTACAATCAATAACACTGGATGTTGGAGCGGAGAAAACAGCAGTAACCATGTTACTGATAACACGCGTCCGTTGTATTAATTCGAAACCCCGATACGATAAAAAGCACCCACAGTCCAGTAGTAATGGCAAGCGAAAAGAAATGATAAACAAATGCGTAAAAAAGGCAACGAAAGATCAAATCAAAAAATTAGTAAACAAAACATCACGATCAACATGATCGAGAAGGAAAGATTCAAATGTGCGTGCCCGTGGGCGCTTTACATCTTGATGATATCTTGTACTGCGGCCGCAACGGAACGTGACGAAATGCCAAACATATCCACCAGTACGGTGGGCGGTCCGGAACGGGGCAGCTTGTCGACACCGAGATGCTTCACGACAAAGTTCCTCTGTTCGGCAAGTGCAGACAGTACAGCTTCACCCAGTCCACCTTGCCTGTTTAGAATAGCAAGCAAAAGAAGAGAATTATTAGAAAAAAAAAAAAAAAAATCCATATGACGAAAAGAGACGATCTGCTTACTTGTAATGATCCTCCACAACGACAACACGTCCTCCGCACTGGGCACCGTGCTTAATGATTCCCTCCTGATCAAGGGGTTTCACCGTGAACGGATCAATCACGCGACAGTGAATTCCGCTCTTTTCTAGCTCTTCGGCAGCCTTAAGTGCCTCGTACAGTGTAATACCGGCGCCGATCAGCAATACCGAATCGTTGGCGTTTTGTTTCACCACCTTGCATTTGCCAATCTGCGGGACGAAATGGGGAAAAATAATTAAAATTTCGTAGACATTTCGCGTGGCAACACTCATACCTCGAACTTTTCGGTGTTATCGTAGATTACGGCGGTGTTAGGACGCGACGTACGGATGAAGCACACGCCGGGCGTGTTGGCGGCCATCTCAACCGCACGCTCCGTGCTGACGGCATCGGCCGGATAGAACACGGTACTGCCCGGGATCGCACGGAACATTGCAATGTCCTCCAGTCCCATCTGGCTCGGTCCATCCTCGCCGATGCTGACGCCACAGTGCGAACCGACAAAGTTAACGTTCGTCTGCGAAATCGCACCCATGCGGATCTGATCGAAGGCACGGGTGAAAAAGGTGGCAAAGGTGGAAACGAAGGCGACGGTACGATCGCGACAAGCGGCACCTATTGCCACACCGACCAGGTTCTGCTCCGCGATGAAGCACTCGATGAAGCGCTCCGGGAAAGCCTTGCGCAGCTTGTCGGAGTAGGTGGAGTTCTTCGTGTCACCATCAAGCGCGATGACGCGATCGTTGTTCATCGCAATCTTGGCCAGTGCAGTACCATAGGCGAGGCGAGTCGCCACCTGTTCGCCCTTCTGGTAGGCGGGCGGTGTGGCCAGCTCGATGCCCTTAATGTTCACCTTCGGTGCGCTCTCCTTCTGCGGAGATGGTGGGGCAAGCGCGATCGGTCCCGGGTTGCGGATCAACTTCTGCAGATGGGCCACAACATCGGCGGCCGTGTCACCGAGCGGCTTACCGTGCCAGTTCTCCAGATCTTCAATGTTCGGGAAGTGCTTACCCTTGTACGTCTTGGCAATGATGGCCGTTGGTCGGTCCGTGGTGGAAGCGGCTTCGAAGAACGCCTTGCACAGTTCCTCGACGTCGTGCCCATCAACGACGATCGCGTTAAAACCGAATGCATCCAGCCGCTTTCGATACACCTCCATCTGGTGCTGCAGCGACGTGGGCTCCGACTGGCCCAACCGATTCACGTCAAAGATGACGCACAGGTTGTTGAGCTTGTAGTAGCCGGCAAAGTGCAGCGACTCCCAGATCGAACCTTCGGCCGACTCACCATCACCGACCAGCACGTACGTACGGTAGTCGGCTTTATCGATGTTCTTGCCCACGTAGGCCATACCGCACGCCACGGCTACACCCTGACCGAGCGAGCCCGTGCCAACGTCGATGAAGTTGAGACGGGGGGTCGGATGACCCTCCAGATCCGAGTCGATTTTGCGGAGATTCAGCAGATCCTCGACCGGAAACAGGCCAGCCTCAGCCCAGGCCGCATACAGAATCGGAGCCGCGTGGCCCTTGGACAGTATGAAACGATCCGAGGACGCGTCCCGTGGAGCAGAGAGTTTGTACCGCATCGTGTTGAAGAACAGCACCGACATGATTTCCGCAATCGAGGCACATGATGTAGGGTGGCTGTAAAGGGAGGAGGTGAATGCAAAGATAAAATACCTATTGGCTTTATGACATCAAATCAAACAACTGATCTCAAGTGTAGTCAACCAACACGGCGCCATGCGCCCTATCACCGCACGTAACGTAGTTGAAGGCGTTACGACAAACACAGCCGTAAAGAAACGGCGTTGTCTTATCCCTTCGCCTCTACCGGTGGCCTGTTGGACAACATCAACAGCAGAAAACGGTGGGGCGAGTTCGGTTATCAATTGTTTATACTTGACTCACTGAATTTATTTTGCTCTTTTTGCAACTTTACGGCAACCTTGAGAGAAACCGCAATGGCAACGTAATCGAAGCATGCACGGAAGCAGACAGCGGGCACCTTGCGTCATTTACTGAACCTCTCTTTTTTTGCTACATTATTCCAGCCCAACTTCATGGGACTCGAAATCATGTGGGGCATGTGTCTGTGGCATACGTTTGACCTCTTACTGACCTTCGAAAAAAATCGAATCGAACCGTACACGCGTGCACGGTGATCGAGAGCTTAGATCGTTGTGGATCGTTTTTTTTTTTCGAATTAATGGTGAGCTAGCGGTGCGTACCGCCGTTGCCACGACAACGCAAGATGTGACTTCGATGGTAGGGACATTCTAAAATAAAATGTGCCCACCACCAACGCGCGCTTTACCTTTCACCATCCGCTGTGCACCAGGGGCACGGCAATGGAGAAGGACGCATGGAACACGAGTAGCACACAGGTTAGAAATCCATCATCAATCGTGCGACCCTGTAATGCCGCCGTGTAATGTCACGTGCAGAAAACGAGAGAAGGGGTAACAAGGGGAGGTACCGCCAGTTTGACCTGTTGTGTTCGATTTGGTTCGGTGCGTTTCTCTGATCTCATTTTGATTTTCTTACGCCCTTCGCTCTGCTGCACGTGGTCCTACAAAATCAGCAACAATATGTTGTTTTATATGCTGCCCCTCTAGCGTGCCGCCCTGCTCTCTTTCTCCCATCCTCAATCGAAACCGGCATTTTAACCTCTCTCTTTCTATCCCAACGCTATCCAGTTATGAAAGTATTCGAGAAAGCGGTGAAAGGGGTTTTCATCATGCTCTGTTCCCATGCCTTTTTGCCTACACATACGCACTGTAGCCCCTTTGCAAAATTTGTCACCATCGCTGCCATTTCTCTACAAGCTGGAGTCGCTATTATCCGGTTGTCCCCGCCACACGCTGTCGTCCCCCGCACTTACCCAGATTTGGACGCCTGCGTTGCGTTGATGGAATCGATACGCAGCTTGTGAGCGATATCCTTCAGCTCCTGGATGGTTTTGGCTTCCGGTTTGTGATAGGTCGGCATGTTGGTCGGTTTGGCGTGGAAGTTCACTAGTGCACTGTATCAAAGGAGCCCGCGAACAGACTGTCGATTTCGTTCTCGCTTCGATGAAGTTTTAACCTCTACTAAACGACCCTTTGCGTGCGTGCCTGTGCCTATCGCGCTGCTCCAGCTCACCGAGGTACAGTGCGTGACACGCGATGGAGCC
This sequence comes from Anopheles epiroticus, assembly GCA_000349105.1. Classification (NCBI taxonomy): domain Eukaryota; kingdom Metazoa; phylum Arthropoda; class Insecta; order Diptera; family Culicidae; genus Anopheles; species Anopheles epiroticus. The sequence continues at coordinate 682,696 of KB670613.1, forward strand.
TTGCGGTTGTCACGGTTTGCATGGTCAAAATCAGTTCCACGCAATATTTCATCTTGAGGCGCGATGCGCTTTGAGCAGGTTAGCAAATTGCACGAAATTAGCGCATAATTCATAGTAAAATGCCACTTGGAGCCTTTATTCGTGGTGATGCATTTTGAACGAGACGTACTGTAGTTCCACTGCTGGAACCAACACCATGCGGTTACATTATGGGCGCCTTTGCTTGCATGATTTGCCGGTACGGCGAAAGCGCGTCACAACTACAAGCGCAATGCATGACTCGTGTGATAAAAAAAAGAAACGCATTTACATCGTCCTCTGGTGCGGCAGCCGGCACTGAAGGAATAGGGGCTCTATAAGGTTAAGTTTTTGTTGCCTTTGGAGATGTTGAAATCAATGTCTAGAAGGGAAGTTTATTTTAAGATAGAATCTTTCCAATAGGCTGGCCCTATTTATAATCACAGACAGCCCTTAATGGCTTTCAGCAGAAATTATTTGTTTTTTAGCTTCCATATCGCGCAACAGCTGTTCTTACCCTTCAACTGTGCTGGAAAAGGGCTAAACAATGTAAAGAATTGTTTCGTTTCCTTTAAAATGGTCTCGAATGAAAACTGATGTATAATGAGAACCAGAGAGCATTTAGAGGCGGACAAATGAATTGTTAAGCAGTAATTCTGGAAAGTATCAAAGGGCTTGACATCCACCCATTTTGCAAAGCGTGTTTCAATATGCTGTTCTCATTTTTAGATAGCGAAACTAGTTCGTTGGAAATTTTACACGAGTTTGAATGCATTAGATCATTCTATTGTTTAACCACTCAAAAATTAAATTTAATCCAAAGAAGCAATTGAAAACAATACGGCCTCTTCATAGTAGTGTTGCTTGTTTCGGAATGAACCTGGTAGGCTCGTTTCGTTCCTCAATCGGAACGATCGAAAGTAGGTTAACATTATTGAACCTGGTAAGTTCGGTTGGAAAATACCTACCACCCCCTTCTTCTCAAGTCATGAAAGGATCAACTAACCTGCCCGTTCCGTTCCGTTTTATTTTCCAAAAACACCTTGTTCCGTTCAGTTCAGAATTTTTCATAAATCAACTTCACAGCCAACTAGAATCCCTGCAGAAAGCAACATAAACGTGCTTTCACCCTTTCGACAGGCCGGCACACGTAAACAATCTTCTGACGTGAACGATGTTTTGATTGCCTTCACACAGCCCAAAGTTGCAGTGCAAAAAGTGCAACCATGGACATTACGTCCCTCTTCAAGGCATCCGTGAAAACTGTCCGACTTAAGCTGCCACCTCAGAGCATCGCGCAGCCCGACAAAAACCGGATACTGCAGCGCAAGAAACCAACGCCCGAGGTATGGGGTAGGGCCAAAACGCTCAAGCAGCAGGTAACGCTGTTGCGAAACTTTCTGGTCGAGAATCGGGCGGCGTACATGCAGTTGGCCGAGCATCTGAAAAATTCTGCCCCACAAATGACGAACGAGGAGCGAGATCTGATCGATCGGGAAACGGAGAAAACACTGGCCGATGCGGCAACCCTCATCGCCAGCCTGAAGCACGAATGTGCCGAACTGACGGTGAACAAACAGGTGAAGGAATTTCTCAACCTGGTGGTGGACAGTTTATTCGAGTACGCGAACGGTATACGCAAAATTGCCCAGGAGCAGAAACAGTTCCGTCAAAAGCGCCAGATCGAAACGTTGCACTACATTAAGCTGCAGCCGAAAATGAAAACGGACCCGTACACAAAACCACTGGAGACGGTAGCTTTGGACAAAGAGGATCCAGCTCCAGCGAATACGAAACGGTCGGTGGACAATTTAGACAGTTCGCGCAACACTACCGATAAAACAATCACGCAAACGATGGAGGAAGACATGCAGCAGGATAGCAGCATGTACGAGGAGTACGAAAGCAACGATCTTAGCCCAGAGGACATACAGATGTTTGAGTCGGAAAACATTCAGCTGTACAACGAGCTGAAAGGTTTGTCGGAAGAGGTCGAACAGATCCAGCGCAATGTGGCTGATATTACGCAGCTGCAGGATATCTTCACAGAAAAGGTATGGAGTAGACGGCATTTTCGTTACCTTTTCTATTTAATCTCACGGCTTGGTTTTCTCACTTGCTTGTAGATAACGCTGCAAAACACGGATATCGATCGTATCGCCACGAACGTTATAGGAACGACGGAAAACATGAACGATGCAAACGAACAGATCAAGCAAGCGATTCAGCGCAACGCAGGGCTACGGGTGTGGGTACTATTCTTTTTTATTGTGATGTCTTTTACGTTACTGTTCTTGGATTGGTATAATGATTAAATATAAAGGACGTGCTAGAGTTATTTAAATCAATCAAATGCTTTTATCTTAATTAAAATTAGAGAGAAATCTGCTCGCAAACCCACCCACGATCTCCCATCAGCCGTTGCACAAGGTTTATATAAGCGAAAAGGCCTTTCGTTACCAACATGCCTTTTTCTCCATCGCTCCTTGACAACGCATAAACGTCAAGTTGGCTGTCAAAAGTTGCTCTGTGCCAGGAAAAGGGTGCAAAATTTGCCTTTCGTTCGATTACTTAACACACATTGTTATCGGTGCAAGTTTTTCCTCCCGTTCCGGTGAATAAATATCGAGTGAGTTCATTTGTTTAAGTTGTGGCCCCCAACACCGTACGCATTGACTGATTCCGTTTGTTTCATTTCACCTCACCCGAACGCCAACCAGAAATGCTCCGTTTTGCGGCTGGCCGTGTGCTGGGCGGACTTCGCAGTGCCGCTGGACTGAAGAGCAGCCAACCGATGGTCGGTGCGATGGTGGTGCGCCACTCGCACAGCAATGAAACCGACGAGGAGTTCGATACCCGCTATGAGGCGTACTTCAACCGACCGGAGATCGATGGGTGGGAGGCGCGCAAGGCCATGAACGATCTGCTCGGCATGGATCTGGTACCGGAGCCGAAAATCATCGTCTCGGCGTTGAAGGCTTGCCGCCGCCTGAACGACTACGCGCTGGCCGTCCGCTTCCTGGAGGGCGTGAAGGACAAGTGCGGTGACAAGACAAACGAAATCTATCCCTATCTGCTGCAGGAAATTCGCCCCACGCTGACCGAGCTCGGCATCGACACCCCGGAGGAGCTGGGCTACGATCAGCCCGAGCTGGCACTGAAATCGGTGTACGATATGCACTAAATTGGTCCGTCGTGTGATTGGTAGGAATAGGAGGAGGAGTGTATTGGTGCGCGTGTAGCCTCTGCCGCTCCCGAACCCTCCCCAGCGAAGGGACGGTAAGGCTTAGTCGTGGTCGTTTTGTCAATAATAAATAAATACACAGAGAGAGCCAGCTGTTACATAATTGGAACCAACTGTGTGTATTTGTGTCGGTTTCTCGGCTTACTGTGATTAGCACAAATAGCAAATTTGCTAATTGGACTTGGTCCTGTTCTTCCACTCGGTCAGAATGTTTGAAGCACGCTCCAGCGTATCGTCGCGCTTGAAGAAGCAATACCGTACGTAATCCTCGCCGAGCGGCTTATGCTCATCGTTGTAAAATGCGGACGGCGGAATGCCCTGCAGTCCGACCGTTTTGGTCATCCACTTGGTGAAGCGATAGTCCCGGTACTGGTCCGTCTCCTGCGAAAGGTCTACCTTGTCGGTGAGCTTCGACCAGTCAGCCACCATAAAGTACCCGCCCTGGGGAATGGTGGGATGCATGCCAATGTCCTCCAGGAACCGAGCCATATAGTCGCGCTTTGTTATCAGCTCGGTGGAGATGCTGTTAAAGTAACACTCCGGGCTGGACAGCTGATTGAGCTCCTTTTCGAAGCCTACTGCGATTGCTTCCTGAATCGGGGTGGCGCACGTGTACACACAGTTCTGGTGTACCATTTGCAGGTTGCGCATCAGGTTGGCCGGCCCATAGGCCCATCCAATCTTCCAGCCCGTCAGCGAGAACGTTTTGCCCGCGGACCCGATCGTGATCGTACGCTCCCACATACCTGGTAGAGTGCAGATGCGCACGTGCTCGAACGGTGCGTACACCATGTGCTCGTACACCTCGTCCGACACGCACAGGACGTTCCATTGCTTGCACAAATCGGCAATCATCTGCAGCTCGCTGCGACTCATGACCTTTCCGAGCGGGTTGTGGGGCGTGTTAACGATGATCATTTTCGTTTTTTCGTTAAACAGCTTTGCCAGCTCCAGTGGATCCAGCTTCCAGTCTTCCGACGAAATCGTGCGACCCGTGACAGTCTGGAAATTTGAAATGTGAATTGTGAATTGTAAAATTTTAAATGTTAATTGGCATCGTAAGTACAAATCTTGCCCTCTTTGTACGATTTGCAAATTACCGGAACGAGAGGAATAAATTTAGCCACACCTCCGGCGGCTTTCACCATCGGCTCGTAGCAGTCGAAGAACGGTTCGATGATAATGACCTCGTCACCCTGATCCACATGACCTTGAATCGTTGCGTATAGCGCTTCATACGCACCAACCGTCACCAGTATCTCGTTGAGTGGGTCGATGGTACGGCCTACCAGTCCCGAGTACATCCGGCTTAGCGCCTGGACGAGGCGTGGATGGCCAAATCCGCGCGTGTACTGGTTCGCCAACGGGTCGGGACTGTTGGCCGCGGCAGCCAACGCGTCCAGAGCATACTTCGGTGCGTGGTAGTCCGGGAAGCCTTGCCCAAGGTTCAGGGGTTTGTACTGCAACGCCAACTGGATGTATTCCACCCTGTCCGGGAAAACAAATTTAGAATTTCGCAATCAGTTCCCTTCCAACCTGTTGAACGAACTTCAGTTCCCCCCTTCTCCTACCGCTACACCTTACCATACACTCTTCGTTGCTCCCTGGTAGCGCGCTGGAAGGTCGAACTTATTTGTTGACATCGTTCTGGCCGGTAGTAGCGAGCGAATGTACTGACGAGCACAGTGCCCCAGGAACGCACCCCGATGACAGAGCATTCAGTTTGTGTTTTTATGGCAATCTCTCGCCCGGGAGAGGAAGAGAATTATTAACAGTAAAGAAAACCAGAAAAACCACCCGCTCGCGCCGCAACCAAAGTGGTGTTAGACAGGCGCGCAACTATCTTCGCGATTATCAACGTCGTCATGATTGTGCGGTGGAGCAGGTTGCGCGGGTTTTTCTTCCTTTCCCCTTTTGCCGCTTGCGTGTCGTGTGTGTGTGTGGCGGCTTATCTTTGCGCGAAAACGCAGGAACACGAGTTGAAATCTGTTGTTTAAACAATAGGGTTTTGTAGATTTACCGCAGAACAATGAACTTTATTTATCGGAGATGCAGCGGTGGTAAAATTGAATGCGTGATGATATTTTGGGGTTCTTATGAATCTTATGAATCTCATGAATTCATGAATCTCATGAATCTTATCTTATTAAATCTTATGAATATGAAGATTTCAGGTTAAATTGTTAATGCTGATAAAAAAAACAGAAGGAGAAAATTCAAATTATCCTGCACGGAATTGTTCAAGAACATGCGAATCAAAACATACCTTTATTCTGAAACCGATTTCAGAGCCGATTCCAGAGCAGATTCCTGAATTAATTCCAGAACCGATTCATAAGAAAATTCCAGAGTGGATTACTGAACATGATTCCAGACCTACAGTTCGGAATCGATTCGGCTCGAACCAGTTCGGCTCACAATCGAAAAATCTGATTCTATCGATGGAGTCCTCCATCTGATCAGGAAACAGAATTAATTTTGGAGAAAAGTTCCTGTAATAATGTTAATTTAAACATTGTAGAACATAACAGAGCTAGCCGGAGTCGATTCAAAGAAACAAAAATCCCAGCATTTTTCCCATCACTAGTTTTATTCTCCTCTCAGCTGTTCACATGTTCGTTGGCGCTGAGTATTGAACATATCCACCATAAACACTCCCGAGCACAACGCGCTTCATCACTCCGTCCCGTTTGTCTGTTCTAAGCCGGTCGTTACGGGAACGGCGTAACTGCACTGTAGCAAAGTTCTTCGAACGGGTATCGAAAATTCACGAACATACGCTCCTATACCGCAGAAAAACGCACGTGCAGCGGAGTCGAGTTGAGTGATAGTTCCACTGGCAGCGCGGCGAAGCGGTGAAGAACAGAAAACTTGACGGTCTCTTTCGGCGATAAAAACGTTCTAGCGCAAGTTCAACCCCTCCGAGCGACGTGCGTGTTAGCGGAAGTCCTGTTTTGCAGTGCCCTTTTTCTCGTCGTACGGACGAAGTGCAAAAGCGCCTAGTGTATTCTACATAAACCCTTCAATTCCTCTGGAAGTGTATGACAAAGGACATGACTTCGGAAACAGCGTAAGTAGAGGTTGGATTTTGTGTGTGGTGGCGGGTGGTAGTGGAGAGACCGTACGGCAAAAATGTTCTCGCCGTAACCGCGATAAAACAACGAGGTTGCGCTTTCATCGTCAGAGGATCTTGGTTCCCCACGTTTCCTCGTGCACGTGAAAATGAATGTGTGTGTGTATATATGTGTGTGTGCACGACCATTCCCGTTTCTCTGTCGTCATTCTTTTCCAAGTAAATTCTCCTTCATCTCCGTTTCTCCTATTCATTCCCCCATTCCCCCCCCCCCTCACCTACACTCTTTGTTAGACCCGGCGTCCATTTTTATCGATTGCCGCCCTTCTCGTCTGTACCGTGCCGTTCCACCGCGGTCAAACGAGAGGGTGACGAAGAAAAAGAGCGGTAAAGGTTGTAACCCTCCCACCTCACCACTTTCCTGTACATAAATTTTGGGATGTTGAACCGGTGTGAAACGGAATGGCCTAAACAGACCTCGCCGACATTACCAGACGACACACGGCACAAAAGGTCGCAGCACTTCCGCTCGTTCACAACCCATCGAACAGTACTTTTAGACAAAGAGGAGTTAAAATTTCTAATCGGGTTTGCATTTTCTCCGGCCGCTGTACGGTGGTACGGTTCTATTTTTTCATGCTGCTGCTGCTGCTGCTGCTGCTGCTGCTGCTGCTGCTGCTACTTCCCGTACGCCCATTCGATGGATATACGCACAACAGTGTGCCACCGCCGGCCGTCTGGGCCCAACGAAACGATGTCATCTTCCTCACACTCAACGTTGAATGCAGTGAGCCGGTGTATAAGTAAGTGGTGTAGCTATAGTAACAGCGACTGTACAAAAATAGTGTAGTGGTGTGTGCAGTGCGCGCGACCCGAGCCGCCGTATCGCGGCAACGACGACACCATGGTGGCCGCTCTGATTTTCTGACGTGTTTTTTTGCTTGTCTCTTTTGACTGTTTACCACTCTTCTATCACGCAACACCACCCGCCATCACATTCACCATCAGATTCACCGAAGATTCGATGAGCTTCAGCGGGGTTGGCAAGCCGGAAGGGAAGAAGTATGAATTGAACGTAGAGTTTTTCAGCAAAATCAACCCGGAAAAGGTGGCAACGAAAAACATCAAACGGTGTATCGAGTTTGTCATTGCCAAGGCTGAGCCACAGGAAACATACTGGCCACGGCTGCTGAAGGACAAGACCAAGCCCCACTGGCTAAAGGTGGACTTTAACAGATGGGAGGACGAAGGTTCCAACGATGAGGAAGGTAAGAATGGCAGGTCTGGTCAAACATTTTATCACCTGTTCTAAACACTCGCTTTCACTCACCCATTCCTTTAGCCCCCGACTCGATGGACCTTATGCAGATGCTCAATGCGTCGCAAAACAGCAACAAACTTTCCTTTGACGATCTAAGCGACGAACAGGAGGGCGAAGATTCGGATGACGAGAGCATTCCAGGGTTGACGGACTCTTAAGCCACCTGTCTCTCCGGTTGACCGGTATGTGTTGCTGCTGTCGCGCCGCTGTTGCTATTCTCCTTCTCCTTGCTGCCGCTGCGCGTCAAGTCAAATGGGATGTGTCGTGTACGCGACAGCGAACGCGTGCCAGTATGATAAGCATCGTTTTTAAGCCTTCTGTTTTAAAATGAGCCATCCATCTCTCGCTTCCGAGCAAGCGTTATCCCAAAGGTAGAGCGACTAATAAATTCCGATTTTTTTCGGAAATTGCATAGGGGAGTATCCCTTGGCTCACGCGGCAGCAGATACACACACATACATAAACTAAAACACACATACACACAGGTTCATTGAAAGGGTTAGCGGTAAAGGATTCAAAAGGGCACTCTCGTCTCGTCTCGTCTGTTTCTACCCAGGGTGGTAGAGAGATAAAGTGGGTGGAATTGGGAAGAAACTAATAAGCGAAAAGCATAGGGAAAAGAGAACAAAATACAAACACCACCAACATCGACACGCAGCGACTCCCTATTGCTTGTCTTGCGTCAGAAAAAAACATCGCAAGAGACGAGAGTGGAGAGTGTTCCAGATACAGTAATACTATAGAAATTATCCTTAAAAATAACCAGCGGACAAAACTCAAGTATGCAATTAAAAAACAAAAATACAACCAAATGGAGTTTTGGGACGAAAGACAACAAGAAACACCATATAACCGGCATCTAGCGGAGCATTTTTCTCACATGATGATACGCACGCAGGAGGGCATACAGGGTGCGGTAGCGCATGGTGGTAGTACTGGTTTCCGAAAATACGTTTTTCCTCCACGATTTAGTTACATTCTCTCATCGTAGCATTTTGCATTGTTTCTATTAATCACTACAGTTCTTCTTCGAGTGGATCAACCGCTACGCAATGTAATGTATATTTTTGAAATAGAATTCACGTTGTGACATTGAACCAAAATAATGCGTATTTCTTGTAAAAACGCGTTCAGTTCCATCACACGCACTCGATGATGAGTTCAAGGTGATTATGTACGCGTATTAAACATAGTTGCCGGGTGGGCGTTTTACGTTCTCCGGTTTTTCTTTGCACGATCATCGTTACATAGAGGGGATGTTGAAGGTTTTCAGGATGTTCTTCTCCGTCTCGTCGATCTTTTCAAGGAAGGCGCGGAAGTTTTCGTGCTGGCTGAAGCTTTCGATGAACTTGGTTAGATACTCCATCGTGTCGCACTGGAAGATTGGGTCGTTCATCAGTTCTGCCATCAACTGCCTCTCGTCTTCGTCCTCTTCCTCATCGTCGTCGCCTAAAAAGCACCCTTCACAATTAGCACTTCACTCGATTTCTAGTGTTCGTCGGTTACAATCCTTACCTTCATCCATGTGTGTCAGCAGCGTTAGGAACGACAGTTTCGACGCTTCCCCACTGCCCCCATCATCCGCTTCCTCGTCGCTCGAACTATTTGCATCGTCCCCGCTATCGGCGTTTTTGCTGAGCGCATCCTTAGCCTCCCGCAAGCTGGCCAGCTCATGCAGCAGCAGCTTGAAAATCTTCACCAGCACAGGCGTATCAACCCAAACCATCGGAGTTTTCGCAGTGGCCGATCGCGTCCGGCGTCCGGCATTGACGGCCGCATTGGGAGTGGCCGGTACCTGATCCTTAATCATGACCGTGTTCAAGCGATCGTCTTTGGTGGTAACACCGTGCTCGAACAGCTTGCAGAGCGCCAGCGTGGTCACCTTGCGCTCGTACTGACCGTAGAACAGGTGCTGTCGGCTGAGCCAGTTCGTCAGCACAAAGCTCATGGCCGTTTCACCCGTGGGGCCTGGTACGGTGCTTAGGAAGTTCATCACAGCGTCGAGCTGCAGCAGTATCAGATGGGCGAAAATGGTGACCAAACTCATGATCACGTTCAGACTCTTCACCAGCTGCATCTTGCTGAGAACGGCCTTCAGTAGTAGGTCCACCGAATCGCCCAACAGATTGCCGACCTTGGTAATGATCGTAATCACCAGCCGCCCAATAAACGATGCCGTCGATTCCGTGTTCATCGGATTCAGCAGCATGGTAGTGACCTGCAGCACATAGTTCAACCCCTCGCCGTTTTTGTAGCGACAGATTTGCTCGGGCGAGACGGCCAAAAACGATCGCAAGCACTCACCGCCCGCCTGCATGACCGAGTGATCCTCAGTACGCAGGATGCAGTGGACGGCGGACGGGAAGGCGCTTTCAATCATGGCATCGCTTAATGGGGCCTGCGAGTACTTCACAAGCGTTTGCAGCACGTCGAGCGCAATGTCGGGAGCGAGCGTTTGCTGATCGCCTGGTCCCTGGTCGTGGCTCAGAATGTGGACGATCGTTGGGATTATTCGATCTTGCAGGGGCAGCAGACAGAACGGGTTCTGTGAAAGGATTTTCAGTACATCCTGGACCATCTCGACTAGGTAGCGATCATCGTGATACTTCTGGAAGACGGTCATCGTCACGTTGATTACCTTCGGGCATAACGTGCCGGTCACGTTTACATCAAACTGTTTGCGGATCAAGACAGAACGTAAGAGGTTAGATTAAAAAATTCATTATTGAAATTCAAAAGAACTTGCCGAAATAATTGCACTCAAAGCTTCCAGACAAAGGACAAGCACGGTGTTTTGCGATTGCTCAAATAGTCCCACTAATCCATCGAAAAAGTGTTCCAGCTTGGACATGATCAGAACGTGTCGCTCATCTTTGTTGTCCTTTAGATTGCTACAAAATCCATATATTGCGCTGTGTAATGGTAAATGGGAAGAACATAGTTATTTCAGCGGTAATTTCTTAATCCATTTGTTGCACTCGTCATTACCGTGCAGCCATAATTCTCAGCACGATGGGCTTATCCACCGATAAACTGTCAACCGTAACGTTGACGATCTGCTCCATGAACGGTTGGCGCAGTATGTCACACTCGCAGAACCGGCTCAGCAGCCATAGGCAGCGGCCGAGTAGGTACGGCGACGCCTGGCTCTCCATCAGCATCTTGATCAACGCCAAATACTGTCCCATATCGAAGCTCGCCGGATTTTCTACGATCATATCCTTGAATGATCCCACTGCCAGCATGGACGATTCGTGAATTTTCCACCAGTGCGGATTTCCCGCGTTACGGTCCACCTCCGCCACGGCACTGTGCTTACCGAGCGCCTCGGTAAAGCAGGGCAGCAGATGATGTTCGTACTCCCGGCCCACTATCAGCAGCACATCGTGCGCCGTCACCCGTATCGTAAACTCTACGCCCTGTTCGTCCTCGTCATCCACAAACTTTTCCGGATCGTCGAGCCACAGTTGGGCTTGCTCCTCCGTAATCTGCATGTACAGCACAGTAATGTAGACGAGATCAGTCAATACGTTCATGATGGCCGCCTTGTACTTTTTCATCTCGATGATCGTGTGCACAAACTCGAATATTTGCAGTATCATCTGCACGAAATCTTCTACGCCGTCCTCGTCCTGCTCGGTGCCGTTAAACGGAGCCGCCTCACTCTCGTTCACGACGACCTTCACGTAAAAGTCGGCCAGCTGCGTTAGCAGTTGCCAGATCGTGGGCAGTATCGTACCGACGTACGGTTGCACAAACTTCGACATGTCCGAGATCATGTACTTTAGGACTGAAAAGGCACACAAAGTGTTAATTACTGCAGATTGGTAGGAGTCAAGCCAAGGAAACTTACTTTTAATGATCTGCGTTTTGAGCTGAAAACTGCTATGCGGACCGTTCGGGGCGGTTAATCCTTCGATCAGACGCTGCATGAAGTTTGGCAGTACCGGGCTTAGAATGGCCGACTTTTCCTGGCGCGTTTCAATGTTGGTGTTGATGCTGCGCAACAGTGAGTATAGGATTTCAACTGCGTATTTGCGCGCCGTCACGTTGTACTGGTCGGCAGCGGTAAAGATCCGATACACCTCGGAAAGGATAAGCGGAGCTACTTCGCCCACCTGCCGGTCTAGCTCGAGCGTGAACTCCGCCAGTACCTTCATCGCACCGTCGACGGAGTTTTCAGTGCCGCTGAGACACTTTACGATCACGTCGAACAGCTCCTGCCAATCGCCTGGCCAATCGTAGAGCGCAATGTTGGCTATGCAATAGGCGACGACCGATCGAATCTGGGTGGGAAAAGCGGAAGTACTTATATTTTACTGATTCCGAGCTTCCACTAGTAACAGATACATCAAGTAAGCTTTGCGGTTTTAGCTGCCAACGTTTCTTCTTACCTTGCTGTTTTGATCGCACAATCCTTCCGGTAGGATCTGTTTGATTCTCCGCTTAGCCTCTTCGTTCACTAGCAGTGCGGGTGTAGCACCGGCATCCATTGTAGGTAACGCACCATCGGTTCCATCGCCATCCTCCACATCTCCTCCATCAGCCCAGCAATCGTTCACATATTGCTTTAGCATTACTGAGGCGAGCTGCCGTAGACCGATGTGAAGCTGCTGGTCGACGGTAAACTCTGCCAATAGCACTCCATACCCTACGAATAAAGGAAACAGATCAAGTATCACTCTCACAGCTCTTGAGCAGGCAGCCAAATAATGCTCCGTATTTACATTCGGTAAATTTAAGCTGCGCCAGCCGCGCTTCAGCCGATTTCCGCTGGTTCGAGTCGGGATGCAATATCTTCTGCAGCTCCTCAAACATTGCCTGCTTGACGGCGTCCGAGTTCTGGGCCATCTTTGTACAATCGCTGCGGCACTGGAAAATCACTGAATACCGGAAAAATCACGGAAAAGTTGTAAAACACTAGCAGAATGAAGCGCCTCGTGGATTTTTCGCAATCAAAACAACATTTTCCCGGCTTTTCACAGCATGTGCTGTCAACGCTGTCAACCTATCCGACGATCGAGGGAAAACTTTCGAACAAGAACATCCAAGAAAAAATAAATACTGGTTGAAAATTTGGTGAGAAAACTAGGGTACACGACCGAAAAATATGAAACGGAAATAAGCGGATGGTAAAGTTAAACAATTGAGGAAGAAAAACAGTTAAATATATCTGTACCTTGGTTTTCCATAAAAATATCTCACCACTATGTCGCTTGGTTTTATAGGAAGCCCTCATGGCGTGAAGCTGTCAATTCTAGCATGAAGTGTTGATGTTGTTTTTAAACAGTGTTTTCATTTTACCAGGATGGGTAGAGGGCTGCCGGATAGGTAATGCTTTTTCGATATTTTACGACTATTCTAACCTCGTAGAACGTTGTTCGATATCGCCATTCACCTAACTAATGTGGTGCTGTTGCAATACTCTCATTATAGATGGTTGGATTATACCTCCTATGGAGATACGCTGATCGATAGATTCGTTGCGTTGAAGGTGCCGCTATCGAGGGTAAGTAGGGGACGCTTTCTATGGTTGTTACTGTTGTTTTGTTTGTGGAGAAACTGTTTGAAGATTTTCTCATAAGGTGCTCTCTGATGTGGTTGAAATATGAAGAACATTCCGAAGAATTCCCACCAAACGAGGCATGTGAGCGTGGGTTCGATGAACATATAAATTAATCTGAAAGTGAAGAACGACTATCCCCAAACAGTAAACGCGCGTCATCTGTCCACGCGTTTGGTCGGTTTTACTCAAAAGAAAGAGGTCAGCTGTTTGATGTGCATAAGCGTTGACTATGCTGCCTCCCCAAACGCGAAGAATGGATGTAAAGAATGACATAAACATTGTCGGCTGATCCATAACTCACGCGATGCATCATTGGTCTGTAGCAGGGGTCTCCAAACAACGGTTCTCAAAGTCTGCTTGGATTGTATCTAAAATTGTAGTTGTTTTAAGGCCTTTTATTACCAAATTAATTAAACGTTACTTTAAAATGTCATGATTATGGGACATACCAATGTATACATATTGGAAACATAACAAAAAATTCTTTAAAAGTGTCAAATGTGGGCCTTATTAGATTATTTAATCAGTAAGTAAGCCAACATCTACACATATTCTGAAACAAGGCGTACGGAAAAGTTTGGAGGCCCCTGCTCTGAAGTCTGACGATCACACGAGAGATAGTGTTTTCCGATCTCTGTGTGTGTATGTGAGCCTCTGGGCCCTTTCCACCTTCGTACAGTACAACGATGCAGCATCCCCCGCGACAATGTCGCCCGGTCACACACCTCAGACTGATGTGTGTGTGTGTGTGTGTGTTTGTCTGCATGTTGGATGTTTTTTAAATCTGTTCCATTTTGGGCTGATGGCTCTTCCATCTCCGCGAATATATAGCGTACAATTGGACGTGCTGCCGCCTCGGTCCAACTGTCGTCACTGTGCCGGCGGTTAGTAGGGGTTTATTTATGTGTCTACGGACCATGCCTGACACATCACGCATCTCTTCCACGTCAGGCGGCGTTGGCTGCGGTGGCTGTGGCGGCGTCGGCGGGTACACGCGGTCTAGAAAAGGTAAAACGGGGCCGAACACAAAATCCATGTTGCACACGATTTCGCATGTGTTAATTCCGTTTACGCTCACTGGTGATTCATCATTCCTCTTCACTGAGCTTAAGACATCGTCGCTAAATGGTGGAGAGACCTGTGAGGAAAACCTCCGCGGTTAAGAGAAGGCGAAAAAGGAAGAATGAGAAGGGTGTGATTGCTCTTCAGTTAGCCTTCTGTTTATGCTTGCGGCCACGACGAGACATTGTTAACCGATTAAACGAGCGATCAAATTTCTTCCCAGAGAGTAAACAGCGTGTCTGCGGCCGGGTTTC
>KB670613.1:706611-856370 GCA_000349105.1 Anopheles epiroticus
GGGGGGGGGGGGGTAAAAGATGTGGGTAAATGAAGTTTACACTGGTGATTAGTTTGATTAGATCGATCGACTCGATCGACTCGATTGGTTGCCTCTCGACGGTCGTCTTGATGAATCCCACTCGGGACGGGTGTGGGAAACGGAACATTAAATTAGGAGTATATTGCCAATGTGTTTACTTAAGGTAAGCAATTAAAGTAGAGCCAATGATGAACTGTGATCATCTCCGGGCGATCGTATCCTGTCGATGATGCTGCTGCACTTCTCTCTGTAAGTAATGCACACCATCACGACCAGACAAGGGCGCATACTCTCATATCATATTCACTCCGCGAAAAAACAGTTTATGCCATTTAACATAATAATCCTGTGTAAAGACAGTGACGCTTACAATGTATCCCTTTTCTGAACGATCTTTGTCGGTACAATGATAGCGCAGATTACATTGTTCAGTCCTATAGTAATAGTACGCTGATTCTTCATATTCCTCACCATTCTTTGATATCTATGTTTTGTTTTTTTTTTCTCCTTTCATTCCAGCGATTTAATGTCGTCCCCAACAAACAGCGCTTTACGCCGGAAGATGTCGTAAAACGGTTACCCTTGGGCTTGATAATTGATCTTACCAACACGTCACGCTACTACGATCCGCACGATTTCACGTCGAATGGTATTGATCACGTGAAAATTAATGTTCCGGGCAAGCAGATACCTCCGCAGCGAACAGTGGATCGGTAAGGAAACACGAAAACTTTACGCAGCACATCCCTCCGGACAAGCTTTAGCTCTCTGTTATGCTTTTTTCCATTTTACATCGTGCCGGTTAGATTCATTGAAATAGTGAAAGGATATCTAGCCAATCCTGATGATAGAGGTGAGTTATTGCATTCTAGTGACGGTAGACTTGGGGTAGCTCATACGTTCTCATTGCACTCTGTCTTTCCTACCCTTTCCCGTGATTGCAGGAAAACTGATTGGTGTGCACTGTACGCACGGACTCAATCGGACAGGCTATTTAATATGTGCCTATATGATACTGGAACTGGGCTACCAGCCGAGTGATGCAATCAGACTATTCAACGCAAAGCGTGGCCATCACATGGAGCGCGGAAACTATCTGCAGAGCTTACATCAAATGGGAAAAGAGGACTCTAGTAGACAGGGAATGGAACCACCGGCACGGGACGGCGGATCCACCCGGCAGCGAATGGAACCACCACCGTCAAGGAATGGAGTTTACGGTCGGGAGCGAATGGAACCAGCCTCACGGGATGGAGGATACAGTCGGCAGCGAATAGAACCACCGTCAAGAAATTGTGGATACGGTCGGGAGCGAATGGAACCACCGTCACGGGATGGAGAATACGGTCGACAGCGAATGGAACCACCGGCACGAGATGGATACAGACGGCAGGAGATGGAATCAGGTGGTTACCATCGTCGGCAGCGAATGGACTCGCCTGGTCACCACCACCGCCACCGGTCACCACACAGGCCGGAATGGAGAGACAGTCAGGAAAGATGGAACCCATCGGTTAGGCGTATTGTTCGTTCACCTAGACCCACATACAGAGCTCCGTCGTATCGGTGTTCGCAAGGCAATCCGGAACACATCAGATTTGATTGAGGGATTGAGTTGCCGAACAAAGGGATAGAAAGAAGTGTGAAAAATCCTTTCGAAACGAATCGCAATAAACGTTTGGACATAAAAACATAATCAAGAAGAGTTATTTTTTCCATTTTAAATCGGCTAGATAGCGGGAAAAAGGTACAGTTGCGCGTAGTCCCATTCTTTGGTATGAGAAATGTCCGTCCGTTCTCGGCAAGAGATTAGCGAGGGTGGTGGTGCTGTCCGTGCAGTCGCATAATTACATCGCCGTGCGTCAATAATGATGTCACATACCCCAACGGGGTCCCCCTGTTGGCGTTGACGATTGCATTACGCTGTCCCACGATTCTCGATCGTTCATTTAATGTGCCGTGGTGGGCAATATTACACGGTGCGTGTGCACTGCTGAGGCTGACGGAAATTCTCAGCTCAAAGTGAGAACAAAAATTAAACGCTTTGGAGAGTCTTAGCATTGGACCCATGGGGCGGCGATCGCGACCTACCATCCTAACGAAAGTTGGCAGTGGATGGATCGATTAGCCCCCTTAGGGGGGGGGGGGGGTTAGAGGATGGTGGATGATGTAGCAATGCATAAGGGTAAGGCAAATGAGTGAGTGCGATTGTAAGCGATAAGCAAGAACGAAGGGAAGAGAAAAAACAGCGCTTGCGGTGCAGCATAAGCGGCAGCCGCCGGGGCTGCATAGCGAAGAAATCAGACGGCCAGCATCGGATACGACGGGGAAGGAGGAGAGACAACGCCACACGCACTGGCAAAGACAAAACACAAGACGACAAGACAGCGAACTCTGTTGTAGGGTATGATAGGAGCGCGCGCGCTCGCGTACATTACAATAAAGGGCCACCCCGATAAAAAATAGTTTGCATTATTCATGAAACATACAACGTACTCCCCCTCCCCTCCCGGAGACGGGGGCGCACCACAACAAAGGGAAGTTCAAAATACGAGGAGATGAAAGGAGCTGTGCAAACGGGCGTGCGGGCATGGAAAAGACCGTTGGCAGTTTGGCGGCTTTTGGCGCGGCACGAGAGCGTGTGTTGTGACATGTGAAGCGTTAGTTGGAGAGAGGAGCAGCGCCCTTCTGAAGCTGAAAAGTGAAAAAGTAAAATATACACACACACACACACACACACACAATCTTTCCGTGCACACAAACCATCCTCATCATCTCCTCCTCGCCCCAGCAGACCTGAAAAGAGAGAGTGAGAGAGATGGAGAGAAAAGAGCCAAAAGGAAAAACAAAAACACGTTGACACAAAAGTTAATGAAATTGACGAAAGCAATGAGAAAATATATATATATACATATGAGAAATGCATGTTGTAACGGCCAAGGCAAACATCACTCAATCAGATAACGAGATAAATGGTTAATGAGTGTGATCGAGACGGAGGATGATATATACATATCATCAGCAGCGCGCGTATGGTGGAAGGACGTGCGTGCCCTCCGGAAGACGATGGCGCGGCTGTGACGGCGGCAACCGACAGACGGCTACGGGGTGTCGGGAAAGATGTGGGGGTGGAGGGATTTGCTCCTCCGAAACGGAAAGTTGGAAAAGTAGAAAGCCGCACACAAGCGAGTGTGAGAGAGCCCTTTCCGCGTGTGTTTGTGTTGTGTGGGGGCGTCCGTGAGGCGTGCTGGAAATTGAAGTGCCATTCGCCCGGTGACGCCCTTGGCAGTTTGACATTTCACATTTTCGGGTGAATCCCGCGCGCACTGGTTGGGGAAGGGGAGTGAGTTGTGAGCGCCAAACGCAAATGATAATGGATGGGTGGGGGAGAGATGCACTCCCAAAATGTCAATTGTCCGGGGGCCCCCAGCGGATTGAGATTTTGTAATGCAGTCGCTGTCGAATCGTTTCGTAAATTGGCTTCAGTCTCGAGAATGGTTCCCCTCGTACGCTCACTGGCATAATCCCTACCACATGAAGCTGTAGCAAAAGGGCTGTTGATGATGGGCCCTGTCTAAGGTGGGGAAAGCAAGGAAAATCCTAGTTGCGCACACAAGTGAATGGCAAAAGAGACTTTCGTTTTAATAAAACTTTCGCAAAATAATTCGCTGGCAGTGTCGAAAGAGTTCGGACCAGTAACGGTTCGTCAAAGTAACGGAAAACAATTGAAATGGTGTAACAAAAAAGGCAAGAAGGAGAGAGGTGGCCTGTAGTAAAATTTTATTACAGTTTTTAGGAAAGTTTTCTTTTAAAAGAATTATACCTTTCACTGTACGCTTTCTAATTTTGGCACGTGCGGTTTTAAAACAAGATAGCGATCTAGTAGCGTTTTAGCGTGCCTTCCCAACATGTCCTCGATAGTATAGTGGTCAGTATCCCCGCCTGTCACGCGGGAGACCGGGGTTCGATTCCCCGTCGGGGAGGAGAAAATGTTTTTTTATGTTAACCGTCAACAACACCGTGTGGAGAAAAGAGAGAAGAACTCTATCAGAGATAGAGAGATATGGCGTTTTTGGCGCTTTGTGCTAGTGTGGTCCCAATTATTTCTCTTTCTAATCGGCCATCCATTGTAGTTCGATCCTATTATCAGTTCCGCTTCGTCTTGTCAATTCATCCCTTCTTGAAAATTCATTCATAATTCTCCCATTCATCATGCTGCGGTCAGGGCTTTTGGGTAAACAGAGAACATCGATTTATAAAGCATTTTTGTCGCAGTTCTTATCATTCTTCATTTGTCGATTGACAAAAGACCCTCCCTGACTGCATATGTGTGATATGGTGGCAAGGGTTTGTTTTATATTTTATGTTTTTCATAACAAAATAAGAAATGTATATCACCTACAGAAGTGTTTCGAAACACACGCGGCCATGTTACGTTAAATCTTTCGTCTAAGCTTGAGTAAAATGTAAAACAAGAAGGCGAAAGAAACCCACCACTATGAGCACACACTGGCTGCGTAAGTGTTTGCGTGAGCACTCGTACGCAATAGTATCGACGAACGTCATTTTCCCACAGTACCTTGGGAGCTCGGTGGGATCCCCGGGTTTTTTTTTGTTCGTTGTTGTTTTTTTTTTTTCTTGCTGCCCATTTCGAAGGGCTTTCCAACGCATCGTGAGGCACGGTTCGAGGGCAGGCAGATGCGCTTTTTTCGGGCGTCGAGTGTGTGCTGGCCGCCGAAGGACCGCCGGTTTCGATTTAAGCAGACCAAACAGAGCAAACAAATGTGTGCCAGGAGGAGACCGCCGCCACGTACCACACCCATGCCCCATTACGGGAAGCAAAGGAAGGGGGGGTGGGGTGGGTGGGTGGCGGAGCGGGGAAAGTAAGGCTGAGTTTATCGAACCAATAGAACTTCCCAAACCCAAAGAACGGCGTACGGATGGGTGGAAGGGGGCTGGGCTGGGGGGCACATACATTCGCTACGATCAGCATGGCAAGGAAAAGGCCACGGAAAAGGCCACAGAGGATCACCTCCTATCCCCTCCCCCCGTTGGTCTGGTGTGGCGGTGTGGATAAAAGTGACTACAATGCCGCTGGATGCCCGGTGGGGTTGGGGGAGTGGCGGTGGGGGTGGTGTTCAGGCTGGTTGGCCGGTGGTTATTTAACAAAAAGGGACAAAACAATAATAGACACGCACAATCGTCGCGTTCCACAAAACAACAGCCCATCGTCGTCTCCCTCGTTTGGCATTCCCTTCCCTGTGCATGGCCGACCAGTGTGAAGCGAGCGGACATTCCCGGGGACGCGCGCCTGTGTACATGGGTGTGTGCAGCGTGTGTCCCCTGTGGGCCCATGTGCTGCTACCCACCGAACAGCCAACCCATTTGAAGCCGCACTGTTTGACGATTTGATTTTGTAAGGCAAATATTTGCCCAAAGAAGCACCGCTACATAAAACACCCTCCAAAGCGCATAAGAATTTCCCTATTAACCCTTTCACTCCCTCGGTTGCTATCTCTCTCATACGAGCGCCTTACACCACTCTTGTTCACCTGACCAGCCGGGTAACAGAGCTTCCTTTTCCTTCGTGGACTGCAACGTTATTTTCCCCATGCAGAACAGGTTTGAAGGGATGGATGGCAAATGACAGAGTGCTTTGGGTGCATCATACAAAAAAAAACGAGCGAACTTGTTTCGAAGCTCACAAACTTATGACGTGCGTTGCCTAGAAACTATAAAGATGGAAGTAAAAGTTTTTTTTGCGACGAACTAACGCACGCTAGATCGTTTAGTAGAGGATGATCTAAGGATTGGCA
Source organism: Anopheles epiroticus (assembly GCA_000349105.1). NCBI lineage: Eukaryota > Metazoa > Arthropoda > Insecta > Diptera > Culicidae > Anopheles > Anopheles epiroticus. The sequence goes on from KB670613.1 coordinate 712,449, forward strand.
AAGAATGTCAAAGTGCCGAGTGAGCTTAAAACAGTCGCGGAGTGTTATTAGTTTACGAGCAAAGAGTGTGATGTTTGATATTTAAAAGCAATACAGAACAAAAACAAAGCTTATTTAATTGGCCGATTAACAGCATGGCTGCTGTCACGGGTTGCAAATCTTGCGATACGACACGGCGTACCGGTAAATACCATTTATGCCATATATTATACACGTACGTCTAACCTTCGTACTACGGGAACCTGGGATGCGATCAGCGGTTGACAATTGGTACTAGTTTGCGTGGGGTTTGGCTGGCGAGGTGTGAAAACAGGGTGTCTGGTTTCTGGAACTGTGGAGCGGCGCTGTGCTGTGTGCAGAGCTGATTATAGCGTAAGCATGAAGCAAACGAGCAGTTCCTGTTTTAGAGAATCTGTTTGGAGAACAGAGCCTGGTTTAGATGACGCTGCAAGTGTGTGTCTAAATATGTGAAGTTCATTCCATAAGCCATTTAATCATTAGTAGAAGTACTGGAGGAACGAATGGACGTCTAGTTCCGGCTTGGAAACTCGTCAGCCGCTCGTCAGGGAAGAACCATGAAGGATTGGAGTTGGTTGGACATGAAAGACAGCAGGGACTAAGTACTCTTAGGAAGGAAAAACCTTCTTACGTTTTAGTATATTGGGTTCTTTGATCTACAAGTTCTCATCTGGTTTGGATGATCATAAATCTCAATCATTTATCAATTCCTGGTAGTTTCAGATATATGGAGTGATGTATTTAATCCAAAAGCAACATGCAGAAACTCTAAAATTCTGCGTCAGTATCATTTTATTTTTATATAGAAGGAACAGGCTACGCGATACCTAAGCAGGCTCGTATAAGCTCCTTATATTATTCCAACGACACTCGAGATCCTCGTAAGTAAGTTTTTTAGAGGTTGTTTAAAATTATGTGGAAATGTCCGTCATTAAACCTAACATAATGGTTAAGCACATGACGGCGATTTATGACTGTAAGAGATTTAGGACACTTTTAGCGTAGATCAAGACTGGGAAGAAGTTTCTGATAGAGGAACAACTCTGTTGATGATATAATCGTCCTCACACCTTATACGCTTCCATCAACTAGCCGCGTGTCAGGTTCTATATTCCGAGGCGGATTCCTTGCCACTTCATCTTCGTGCAGGATTGTTGCCACAAAAATGGTTTCTTCCGTAACACACACACACACAGAGGCAGACCCGATAAGAAGGCTTGCTTGCTGTATTTTATTGCGCCATGGTAATTATCACCTTCTAAATGGCGTCTTCCTCTAATTCTGTTAGCCCCGGGAACTCCGCAGGGTTTCGTTCGCTCGGAGCGGAGTCGCCAAGAGGCACGCCGATAAAAACCCCTGCAATAAACTTCTATCCAAACCATCGAAAGCGAACTAAGATTGAAATGGCAGAGCAAAAGCCAAAATCAACAACAACCGACGAAAAAAAAACAACGGAGGAAAAAAATAGTCACAATCCCCATGAATGAATTCTGCCCCCGTCCATTGCGGCGCTGGCCCGTTCGAGCTCACCCTTTTTGGTCTATATTTGGCGTGCCGGGGCCAACCATAAAAATCTTATCAAAGATTGGCAATCGTACTGATCACACAAACGTGCACGGTGGAATGTTGTTGTTATTAGCTCTCTCAGTCTCTCCTGCCTGCGGCGCCCAAGTGCATTATGCGGCAACAACCGTATCACTCCAGCACTCCCTCGCCCGTCCATGTCTAGGGCGATATGTGGTTCTTTCTGGGGATTTGTTTGCTTCCGCTTGCAAACATTCCTGTCCCGTGTTTTGAAATACCCCCGGGGCAGAGAGATTGAAACTAATCCTGACACTTACTCACCTTTTGGCTGTAAATAGTGTCTCTGATCCTTCCGACCAGTCACAAAAAATGGGAAGTTTTCGGAGCTTTTTGGCCGAGGAGGTCTCCCGTTGCTGCGCGATGGTATATCCCCCGGTGCTTTATTTGTTTATCTCTCTCACTTTCTCGCTATTTCTTTGATTTACAATCGGTCGTCGGACGTTTGACAGGCCCCGCGGCCGATACGTGTGCTATCTGCAGCCGAGGGTGAGTAGTAGGATCTTATTGGAGGGAGCAACAGCAGCAGCAACAGCAGCGGGGGCCAATAAATGATTGATTAGCGAATGGAGGTCTCTCGGGTGATCGCTCTGGGCCCGACCGGAAGGTAAGCAGCGGCATGCTGAAGACCACCGACAATCGGGAAGAAACAATCGGGCCAATACAATACACAATACTATTGTTTTGCGCATCTTTGCCGCATTCCTCCGGTGATAAAGACGCTCGGCGATGGGAAAAGGATTCCATCGCAATGAAAATTCCACATCTCACTGCCCACAGGTGGCTTCTGGATTATCATGCGAGGTATTATCAAATCGGGCGGACATTCCCGGGCGATGACATGGTCGGGCGCGAACAGAAATTCCATCTTGATCTGTGGTATTATTTGTACAGTGGCTTTTCGGGGGAGCGGTCCTTCGATTTGAACCGGATTTCACGCGTGATTTATGGCACCCAAGATTATGTGAACATTTAATTTTGTTGTGAGCAGGATATGTGTGTCCCAGGGTTACTTTGCGTGAATCCAAACTTGGATTTAAAAGCTTGATGAATTCTTCCAATAAGCTGAAGAGCTTGATTCTCTATCTCAAGAATACCTCCACGATCGTATTAAAATGCCTGACGATTTAATAACAGTCTTTGGATTTGCACCTGCAACATGTACATTCACTTCCATTTGCATGAGTTCCTGTGTGTCTTATCGTCACTCCCCATTGAAGGAGAAGGGGAAGGCTTCGATCAAGACAACATTTGTTTTGACGCCGAAAAATACCACCTCTTTAGTGCCATTGTATGAAGATCAGCAAAGGCACAAGAACTGAAGTAAAAAAAGGAAGAAATCGTCAGCTTCCGATCTCCGATGTGGACCATGAAATTGAAATTTAATGGGCCACGCCTCAGCACTGCGATTATCTGGCGGTGCTGCAGCTCGGTTGGACGCGCGGTACCCTTTTTGTGTATGTTGCAAATGCCCGCTGGGAGCAGCAAAATTTTGTGTGCATATGCACAGAGTAAAGTCTCTTCCTTCTATCCCCCGCGCAGTTGCTTCCTTTTCGCTGCAGAAAGATGCGAGAAAAGCATACATGCAAATCAGCATCCCTTCGCTCGCCGCCCGTAACAAGGTGGGGACCACCATAGGACACACGAGCTTAATTCAATTATGCGATCATATGATCGGAGCCGTATCCTTTGTGAGAAGCTGCGTTGTGCTTGTTTCCTTTTCGCCTTTACGTTGGGTGCATTTTTTTTGTCGGATTTTGCCCGCGGTACTTGTACAATGTGGACTTTATTACGAATAAAAGCATGCGCTCTAATGACGGTACACGGCGTAACAAGCTAAAACCTCTTGGCACCTGCTTAAGGGAAGAAATGGTAGCCTTCAGTGCGGGAAGACAACGCCAGAAGAGTGCATGGTGCCCGCAAGCATTGCGCACAAAAAAAGACAGATTTTGGAAGTGAGTGTTTTGCTTGAGCATCGTTGGGAATTGGTCTGTGTTTGGGGATCTTGTACGTTCGACTCGGTGGTAGATTGGAGAAACACGCAGAAATGCCTCAAGGTATTAGCCGTTTTTTTATGGAATGCTTTGGAATTCGGAATTTTTAAGAACAGTCTTTTTTCCAACGAATGTCTGCAAAATGAAAGGACCTGTTGGACCTGGAATGAGGTAAGACATTGTTGAATAGGTCCAAGATTTATTGTTTCAGGAATTCAAGATTGAAAAGCATCTCGCTCTGGATAACCTGAAGTAGATGCTTATTCTAAAATGAAGTCTTTCGTTATAGACAGCTCTAATCAGGAAGATGAAAGATTTTCTCTGGTTTAACAACATATTAAGCTTGATCTGGACAATGGAACGTCATCAAGCACTGTTATCTTCTATAATTTTCGACTAATGAAACACTACATATACTTTCTTAGTCATTCTTCTAAGTAAGGCATATAAGATTGGATCTTTGTTATGGGATGTGACGTTATTCATGGACCGTCTAGCTCACAGAAATATCTTGTCATGCTTACATGGGTTTTCTGCATCGTGCCAAACTGACTTCCATGGTCGCATAAAAATGACGCGAAGATCTAATCCGAGTTTCAGGATTATGCCTCTTCTTGAAGACTTGCTACACCAACCAAGTCAGAGTAATCCGACGAACACTATCATAGGCACCAGGCTAATATCAAATTAAGAGTTTAATAGCAAACGTGTCAGGCACACATCAATCATACCACCCATCATCTTCCAGGCCAGGCGCATCTGTGCGATAGGCCACAGATAGAACTGCCGCTGGTGGACACTTGCCAACTAATCTAAATTCATTTTCCTCAGCTTCGTGTCGCTTCTCTAATCGTAATGACTATGCAAAAACTGCAGATAAGAAACACGTTTAGCGGAAGCTGCACAACTGGGCCACCAGAGCGAGCCCCTCCAGCCCATCGCTGTGCACGCATGAATGGGTGGGAAGCGTTATGTTTTTGTTAATCAAATAATCCGCACTGTTTTTTTACCAGCTTACAACGTCGTTGCGCTAATCGCTGCTGCATGGGAAACTGCGGCAAACGATTCACAAAAAGAAAGGCCAAAAACAATTTGCCGATTACCGATGCTAATTGATGGGAAGAGGCTGGATGTTTAACGCTCCAGCCGGGGAAGTCTGATGCAAGTATCAATTTCTGGTTGTTTTTGTGGAGCCGTACGATAATGGCTTGCCGATTCGGTATAATTGTTATTAGAGGCTTTGCATTAATCAAACGACAGTTTTGGCAAGTTTGTTGTGATTTGCGTCAGACGGATGGAGAACCGATCAACCCACCAGTATTGCAAAGGCATATCAAATGAGGCGGTGTCACGCTTTGATCGTGAAAGGCACGCGTGCAGTTTCGCTGAATTTTGCTGCTTTTTTGCTGCAATAACGCGCGCCCGTGCCCTGATTGCATCCGTTGTGGCACTTTAACAAGACAAATTTCTTTATTTGATAAATTAGCAAAGATTTATTAAACAGCTTTATGATGGTGGAAGGAGGAATACGCGCAAGCGATCGCTTTTTGCGCTGCACGCTGCAGCGGACAGCAAGACATGCTGTAATCTTTTTTTTTGTTCACTGGCTGTAAATTAAGTTCTCTTTAACCAACGGTAGACAGCTCATTAGAGCGTGCCTCTTTAATCCAGGTCTGTAGAATGAACTCGCCAAACCCCCATTGCTTATTGTCTGCCCCGATAAACTCAACGCCGTGTGTGCGTGTGTCCATTAGCAAGAAGGAAACGAACTTCCAAGACGTGGCAGCCACGCGATCATTACGTAGAAAAAAACGTAATCCCGATCGGATAGAGATAAGATAGAGCCGCGCGTACCAGAGTTTTTCGTTGAACTTGCTCTTCCGTCCCATTCCGGTCAGCAGAATGAATGACAGTCGTTAAGAACCGACGCGAACCGCGAGTTTTCGGCTACGCCGGTCCAGTTTAATATGGCTTCCTCAAAACTGTTTCCCAAACGATCAAGCAAACCACAACCGGGATGGAGTTGATAGATGTACAGTCGGCATCACCAGCGCACACATTTTATCTACTTCTGCACCTTAAGCTTCATTCGCGCGGAGCAGGTTAAACGAAACGTTTATCAGAACAGCTCTTTCGGGGCGTTTATTTTTTAGTTTTTTGGACGTTTGGATTGATGATGATGGTGCCAATGGAATGTATGCAAAATATCGAGAGGTAGATCACGCTTCTCGCTCTTAAGACACCATGTGTCGGCGTTATGAAATGTCACCTGCTTCGCGGCGGGGGTACAGTTGTTTGTTCTGTGTTTCGTTAAGAATTCCTGTCCGTCGCAGCTCCACCACAGCACAGCATACACCGGTTGACCCAATCAATCAGCCCTGGGTGATGGTCCTATAGGAGGGAGGGTTTGGTAGGGTTGGAGAAGGCAGAACTTGTCCCGCAGATTGTAGGGACGCTGCTATGCTGCTTCGTGTGCAAATGTTTGCCCTGGAGATTCCTTTCGCCCCGCGAGGAGCTGGTGGAGGTTACAGTGGTTACTGTTAATGTGTGTTTGTAATGTTATTTTCATGCTACTCGCCGTCTCCGTCCCCTGGGGGGTAAAAGGTAAAGTTTACGACAGTTGGTGGCACTGAGGGTTCTCGTATTTAGCTAGTAAATAAATGAGCTAGTAAACAAAGAGACATGATTTTGCACAAAATTCCTATTAATATTGATAAGCCGCGCTGTGATGGATACCTTTCTTACCTTTGGTTTTACATTCTTTCAACTCACTGTGACGCACTGTGATTTGGGTGGATGCGAGGCTTAAGATCAGCGGACCTAGCACATAAAATTCTTCCTACGGTTAACGAGGTAAGACACACAGTCGGCATGGCATTGCACACTAGCAGGTCGACGGCGTAACACCGAAAACACGCAGGTTCTCCGGCTCGGGTCAGGTTCCGTTGGAGGCTGTTTGCCATTCGATGGTTGGACGGTTATGTGTCAACAGTGTCAACGGGGCTGGCAGGCTGGCTGGCTCGTGGAGGAGGAGGTAAACAGCGGCTCTGTGCAAAACACCGGGTGAACACGCGCTCTGGGTGATCGTTGGACAATTTTGCCATCACACCATTCACACCTTCGCTTTGTCACACGTTCACCGTGTTGGCAAAGAATTATAAACAACCGGCATCCTTCGGGCACTGGCGCCAACGGATATCGAGGTGTGTCGGTACCACCGTCAGGTACATCGGTGGGGCTCCTCCTCTTGAGTAGCTTTACTTGTGCTCGCGTGCTCCTCACTGCTCAGAAGAAATGTCTTGATGCTAGCACAAAAACAAAAGCAGATAGACAGAATGAGTCAGTACTACTACTACTCCCCATCGATCATAACCCATCTTGAAGGTTATTTGATATTTTGGTAAACGGTCTATCGGTCTGCGATTGCTTTGATTGAACATGACACAAATCCCGGAAGTTTGCTACATTTGCGACCATCTTAAGTCTCACGCCTCAATTTTCAGCCAACTTCCAACTTTGTGGCCATCTGAAGAATTGATTGGATAGAGTTAAGCTACCCTTAAGCGATGTTCTGTAAACGCACTACATCACTGTACACCAATACTTACATAGCAACCATTTAGGCCACGTTCTACTAACTCTCACCCGAGTTTCCGGTGAAGCCTGATAGAGCCAGCAAGGTGGCAGCTAATGCGCAACTAACGCATAGTGCAGATATTGTGCACTTGTTGATAGTTTGTCGAAGCTTTCCAGGACACGTAGCGTACGCAGCACGTGGATCGGAACACCCGCGCACAACATTCACCCGTTTGTTGTTTGTTTAGCAGATTCCATATCGAGGCTCGGTATAGCCACGAGCTTGCGTCCGTCCGGAGCCGTCGGGAATGAGCCGGAATCCAAAACAGCAATTACAGATGGCGGCGTTTTAATTGTTGCCGATCGCTCGCAATCGCTCGCCACACTGGTGGTGGTTGGTAGAAGCAAAATGGCTGCCGTCGGGTAAGTGTCGCCAGAGCTACACACCTGTACTTTGCGGGACAAAGACAATGGAAGGCAGCAAAGTTTTGGTTTTGGATAGAACTAATCGCTACAAGTGACTAACAAAGTGCTTTTGTTTTCTCTTTCATCAAACTTCGAACCTGCGAGTCGTTCGAGATGAGGTAAGTGCCATGTTCTTTCCTTCCTTAACTTAATTCTGAACCTCTCAAGTGTTTAAGGATCTTCTCAAGTTGTGTCTGTATACGCTACCCACTTAAAGCACGCATTGCGTTCACATTGCCTTTGCCGAACTAGTCGTCCCAGCTGACCTAGATTCCCGAGACTGAAATGAAAAGTTCTTGTTTCCAAAAGACTCCCCTCTCCCGCTCCCTGCCGAGTGAGGCAACAAAGAAACAATAGCGTCCAAGAAACAAGAAACGCCCCAAAAGCGTGAAGAAGGAAACACGCATCGCTTTAATCGTTTTTTAATGTGACAAAGAGTTGCAGAACTGCTAGGCAAGCTCTCTTCCTGGGCGAATGGCCGGGAGGAAAGAGAGAGAGAGAGAGGATGACGCGCCATGACATTTACACCGCAGTGGTATCGGAGTGCTTGATGTGGGTGTTATAGGACCTTTCGGCTGTGCACGTCAAACTGTGGCGCCGCACATCCCTTCCCCGAAGGACTGCGCGGGGTAAGCGAGAGGTCTCGGTTTTCGGGGTAGAATTCCCCCGTTTCGGAGGGGGGGGGGGGTGGGTGAAAGGGCGCCAGAGCATGCTTCGATTTGTAGTTGTCAACCATTACTTCGTGCTTCGTGCCGTGTCGGTCCGTGGCGGCGTTGTCGTTGTCGTTGCCCTGGGTGGATATCATACCTCCTTAACGTATACGCGTATCCCAAACATACACACACACACACACCAATTATGATATCGATGTCTGATGGGGTAAGGGTGCGTGAGATAGACGAGGGGACGAGCAGGGGAGGGGTGTGTAATCAATAAACATTAGTTTCAAAATTTGACACCCACCACCTTCGTAGCGCGCGGCTCGATTAATATTTCATTTCCGCGGAGGGCTGGGGGGGGGTCTCACACACACACACACACACACACCCTTCCCGAGAGATACGGAGCGGCATGGGTGCGACTTTAACAAAAAAAGGCCCCCAAAAACGAAGGCCCCCGCCAAGCTGTCAGGAGAGTGTCACAGGAGAGCAAAACAAAACGAAAAAGAAGATCGTATTGAAGGATAAATGTGGTTAAAGCAGGGGACTGTTTTCGATGGCACTGTCCGCTGGGTCTGAGCGATTCCCGGCTAATTTATTTTTGCGCTGCAAGGTCCCAAGGTCCGACCAACAGCAGCAATAACACGTGGAGGCAAAACCCCGTCCAAAAGGAAAAGAAAAACAACCAAGATAACCGTACCGGCAAACCGTTCGCGCGAAGCGAGAAACTCATCGGTCCAGGTCTGGGAGGCGCCCACCACCCGCACAAACACACACTGCTAGATGGAGAGGGGGAGCAGGGCTAGGGCGGGTGTCTCGGAGATTCCATATGGTTGGGCGGTTTTTTTTAGAGACGCTGCACGCCTACCAAGCGCCATCAGTGCGGTGCCGGTCAGCTCCCATCGATGGCGTTGATATAACTTAATCTTATCGTGCCCCAGGCAGCCGATGGACGAGACAGACGGGCACGGGACGGGGAAGGGAGGGGGGGGGACATTGGAGGTGTTGTGCATGCGATAAGGTCCACAAGTGAGTGCGCCTCCATCGTAAAGGGAAACACAGTAAAACCGGAATGTAAGGCCGGGGGGCGCCAATAAAGACAAGTTTCCCTTTTTGTGGCTGCCTTTATTGAGATGGTTAATAGAGTTGTTCAAATTCGACACCCTGAAGATCCTGCGCATCATCTCCAATGGTCCGGCAGGGAAGTGAAAGGCTTGAAAGCTTTGCCCTTCGCCCTCAGTTTTCGAACGTAAATCGAATCTTTCACTAAATGCTTAATATGTCTTTCACTTAAATCATTGAAATTTAAACGTTCCATTAATTTTCAACGCTAATGATAAAAGCGAACGAGTGTGAAACGCCAGCCACAAGCAACTGTCCCAGCTCCCGATACATTAGTAGCTTCAATTAATTTCCGCATTCTTTGCTTATCGCGCCCTGCATCAGTTGTTGCACCCAATTTCACCCGTCTTCCATGCTTCGGCGCCTTTCCCTCTGGTTCTGCACCGTCTCGGGCACTTCAGCTCGCTGCACAATAAGACGGACACACGGCACACAGAAACATACTACTGTGGAACCGCAACCATGGCACAAGAGCTTCTCCCGATAATGGTGTATAGCAGCCCCCCCGTTTCTGGTGCTGGTGTGCTTGCCCTGCACTTGCTAATGTGAATCATGCCACAAGCATCTGGATGGGTTGCCCCATTTATTTGTTCTTCATTTGTTTTCACTCCAAATCGTCCTCCACATTCGCAACCCCGATTTCTGAGAGGTGCCGTGTGTGACCTAGGCTACAGAGTTGCACTCATGGTTCCTCCTCCTCTCGGGTTTAATATAAATGATGTTCACCGAATGCTCTTGTGAAGGGTGCGCTTGTGCGCTGCAATCACAGGATCCGAACCTGTGCTGTCGTGTGGATTTCCTTTCCATTTTTTGCCCGCTTTTATTGGGGACAATTGGGGATGGCTCACATCATCGCGGTGAGGTAATAGCGTGCGGTTGTGGTTGCCCATTATCTCATCATCGCAAATTGATTCGTTCGGATACGATTGCTCATGTAGCGACACAAAAAGGAATTGGAAATTCGTATTTCGTGTCTTGCAGTCAAATTGATCACATAAGCTATAATTTTGTGCAAACTGAAGGACTACCCAAGAGACGATATCTACTGGATTTATGAAGATTATCAAGTCTATATATATTGAGGAATAAATAAGGCAGTGTGAAAGGTCTGTTCGATGATTCTGTGAAGAAATCAGAGTCAGAAGCCGGTTAGACGGAATGTCAACATCGAGCGACACAGTGGTCAAATGACAAACGCGTAGACATCTTTACGAGGTTTTACAAGGATCAATTGTAATTTGGATCACGTCTCCTCCTTAGTTCTAGGGCACACTTACATGACACATTAGTGACTTGGACAGGCTTTTTAACAGTTGTCCCTAGACTTAATCGATGGTTTTGAGCCAAACAAGACTATGAAGGATTCCATAAAAAATGTAAAATCAATCTTTGTTCCTCCACTAAGACTACTCGAAACACATTCCAAGTTTTTATGGCTCCACACCCCTCTCAATTACCAGGTTCCTTGTAAGTAAGGATTTACTCAGAAAGCTCATTACGCTTAATTTAAGTGCACTCATATTCACAAGCCTTTAGATTGTACGACAGCGATCACTTCTTGGAAAAAATTCTTATCATTCAAAACGTTATCTTCGTCGCTTTTCGAAAAATCATCTTCTCTACTCAAGCAGATACCTTATCAGATGTTGTAACTACGCTTTTACACACTTGTGGCATTATCCTTAGTAAAATCGCAATCCAGATCTCATGCAATATCGCATCTGATTTTAACCCTTTTCGCTTTGGTGATTCATCTTTCAGTGTGTGGCTAAAAATGGTTCAATTGTCATCCTTCCAAAAAGGTTGCCACATTGCTGTAGCATCGAACGGCTATCAGGGCAACACGCATCTTTCTGCTGATTTTGATAAAGGCATTTCATGTTCAAAAAATCACCGTCCAGGACGGTGGGAATTCCCATTTCCTCCTCCAACCGCGGGTGGGGGACCACCACAGCTACCTTCGTCAGTGTCAGTGGCGACAAGTGACATGTGCACTTCCGGGGTTGGTTTCGGGGGGTTGCTCTAACACGCCACTGTGTGTCGCCCTCGTTTTTCGTCCACGTCTGTACAGTGAACTGTATTCGTCATGCAAGGAGTGTGTGTGCTTCCAGGGACACGAATCGGCGAATGCGATTTCGCATTCACTGCACCGATTCATGGGTCGTTGGTCCCACCAATCGTTTATTGGTTTTTTGCAGTAAGCAAAAATAATAATGAATCTTAATCCTTGTAAATATTGCCGCAACACCCGCGCGCGCGGCTCAGGGCTGGGCGCAATTATCAGACGAACGCGCCTTTGGCTCGGGATCGATGGTTTCGAGAGGCGCACGGGTACTGATATTAAGGCTCTTCGGTATCGGCTCGCTTCAATAACATTCCACCATTGTTGACCTCCTGCATAGCGCTGCATAAGCGCTATTTGTGCAGCGCATCGTTGACGGTGGATTGTTTTATTGTCATGCCGGCCCGATGTCCCGGCCCGGCACCGGTTGGATTGTGTTTGATGCAATAAATTACATTGTTGCAGCAGTTTGCACGAGTGCATTGATTCATGGTGCTATTCTGTGAAAAAGAAATATGCTAACGCTCCGTCTTCGTCAAGTTTCAGGGTGTTTTGAACGTTGGCCCAACGTTGTTGGGTAGGTCGAATCATGATTTATTTGCTCGAGTATCATTGGAGTTGCGCAAATAAATCACTGGAGCTTACCGGGTTTATTGGAGTTGGAACCTTTATCACAAAAATAGCTTGTAGAGGTGGCTAGTGAAAGTTGTAAGGTATGAAATCAAGTTTTGTATGCCTAGATGTGGTCATCATACACTATCATCCAGGTCATGCAGGTACAAGTCGTCAGCCAAATTTCACGATTTTGGGTATTCTCTCATGTAATCTGTTTTCTATAATCCAGGTCTAGCTGCATATGTATAGCCAAACGATTTAATTGTGTTTATAGAGCTGTTCAATTTACACTACAATTGCTGGAATATCGGTTACTAAGGAGTTATCGTTAGAATTTCTTGCAAGAGCATATCATTCACGTCAAGTTACGTGCTTACGAAGAAGAAATCACGGAACAAATCACTACCGTACATCATAATCATCTACATTCTTTCCATCCACACTCTCTTGAGTGGTAAGAGTGGTAAGTAAAATCCTTTGACATCCGAAGAACCACTCTGTACTCCCGCGTGGGGTACGCAACGTAACTCGTCGTTCTTCGGGTTGCAAACTGAACGTTTCTTGAAGTAAAAACATATTGACATGCACTTGAGCTCTGGAGCAGCAGCAGCAGCAGCAGCACCACCCAACACGTAGTCGAGGAGACATTTGTCCGTATTTGTCTTCCTTCTCCTGCATTTTGCCCTGGAAGGGCAGAAGAAAAACAACCGCTCCTGCCCGTGTGTCATCGACTCCCCCCGAGCGAGACTTTCCTCCGTTTGGCCCACACCACAGGGCGATGCACACTGGCGAAAAGTGCAGCAGCGTACGGTCCCAGCCCTATGGCAAACCACGGCCCGGTCAGAGTGAAATTCTTCACCGGGAATTCCGTTTCCTCGCACAGTACGTGGCGAAAAGTTCTGGAACGACCCCAACGGGTCCAACGGGTTCGCCTGTTTATTTGTTTATTATTCTTCGGTGGAAGTGTTGCGGTTTTGGGTTTAACCGTACCGTGGCGCAGCAAAAACGTTTTTGGAAGTAAAAACCAGGGCACACCGAGCAACTTGCAGCTTGCGTGCCTGCCCCCCCGGGGGGAGGTGGAAACTCGGGATCCTGGCAGAAATGGCCAGTGGTGTGTATGACGCCAAAGGCTCGCTTTCTTCCCCGGCCCTGCTTTGCTCTTTCGGTTTTCATCCTTTTCTTTTTGCAAGGAACGCGCGGCAAGCGGCAACGCGTGGCCGTGCTTTTGGATGGGATTTCGTTTACGTAGTACGTTTAGCTTGCGCTTTCTTTCGCCTCCACCCTCGCTTCGAGGTTCGTTTTGCATAATTTGATGTCGCATCATATTTCTCGTCCCCCGGGTTGCGGAGCGGAGCCTGAGGGAGCGGGCCACAGCAACAAAGTCATCCGGGGGGCTGGCTCGTCCGGAATCGCTTTTGGCACCCGAACGACGATTGCGTTGCGGTGGGTGGTTGAGCTTAAGCCACCCAGGGGAAGGATGCGAAGGGTTGCGAGGGGGGGGGGGGGGGTGTAGAAGCGTAAATAAAGCAGCAAGAACCAGCGCTTCGCACAACAAATACAGTACAAATATATAAAAGTGAAGTGAAATAACATGCACACACACACACACACACACACACACACCCGTTGCTGCCGGGCTCTCGGCGGCAAAAGGGCACAACCGCCACCGTACACCGATGCTTATGATGTATGAGCGTTTCTCTAATGCAATTCCATTCAATGAATTTCGCCCAAGAATGTCTCGTCCTTCCTTTGCTTGCGTGGCGCGCGGCGAGTCGTGGCGGAACGACGCAAGGAAGAACGCGCGTTCGCTTGCCGTCCAGACTTTCTGGCGGACAGCCCACGATGGCGTACACGCTCGGAAGGTGGTTGGGGTGGGTGGTAGTTGAAGTTTTATCGAGAAAAATTTCACATTCTCAAACAGTTTGCCACCCTCGCCACATTCGCCACGCACACGTAACCGGAGCCGGGCTGGTGCGACCTACTTGCCGTGCGCAGTGAGCATGGTCCGTGTGTCTCCCAGGTCCGTCCGGACACAGGACACCCTGTCCTATTGGACCATACCCCTGGCCAAGGGGGAGGGTGGCTGGAAGGGAGCGGGGTGTCAACGAGGTGCCTTTTTGGAAAATTGAAAGACGTACCGGGTGCGGGGAAGGCGAGGACGACGAGTGCAATAAACTATCTCGTGAAGGATAAATAAATAAACTGAACGGAAACAGACACGGGTGCCATCCTTCCTTTTTGCCGCATGCCAGGGCCCGGGCAGACCCCGGACACGTTTCAACGTTGGTGGGCTTCGGTCTAACACACACAAACACACACACACAAGCCCCCCAATCTTGCCCGATTGCGGCTCGATGGCAAATAGATTAACTGTTGGTGCTTGAGTCGCCGAGATGTCGTCATTTCGATAATTATGAATGACCGTGCGCGCGAGTGCGAATTACCGTCAATGTGCCGTGGCGAGATCGACGTGATTTCATTGATTTGCTCAATTTCGGTGTTTCTGCGCCGCCCGGATGTCATACAAATGAGATCATATGCCCGATAGGCGGTTTGCCGCCACACGGGCTGCCGCTACCAGCGGAATGCTTCTCGTACTAATTTCCGAACCATCTCTCTCCCGGCCGCCCGGTCTGGTGGCATTTGTTTATTGTGAATCATTATTGACCCAACTCCATTTACTTTGTACGATAATTTTGTCTCTTCGCTGCTTTCGGCCGGTAGTGCTTTGATGATTAGTGACGGGTTGATTGTTTCTGGGCGGGGGGGGAGGGGTTGTAAAACTGAAATCTAATTGATTAGCATGCCGGATTTCGGGTGCATTTGCTTGCTATCAAAAAAGCATTCGGGCCTATGTGTGGGGCATGGCCTTTTGCGTTTTTTTTTTGTTTCTGCCCGAATGTTCAATATTGATTGTTTGTGTGCTCGCCGCTAAAGTTTGCGCGTGCACATCACCATTATTATTTGCAGTATGCGTTCGAGTGTGTGCAGTTTTGCTCCTTTTTTCTTTGCTGTACATTTTGCCTAATGAACACATGTACTTTATGGGCGGATCAAAAAATCATAAGCTTTAGCATCGCTTTTAAATCATTTTTAATGTACTCTGTCCCTGTAAAGGATGTTTTTGTAGTGGACCGTAACACCGGTTTATTGATTTGCTTTTAGCGAACGAAGGAAATTGTCTGTTGCGTTGTCTGTAGGTACACCGATTTGAAGTCTCGATGACTTGAATCTTGGTTGGAACATTTCAAAAATGTTATACAATACAATAATTATAATTGAACGTTGATTTTCAAACAGCGAAAAGCAACATCTTTCTGTTTCCTTTCAGAAAATAAAGAAACAGGCTCCACGTTTACGTAAAGGAAACGACAAAACTAATGCTCCAATACACGAAACACATTATGAAAACCCTGTCCACAAACATATTTTAGTGATTTTGTAACTCTGAGTATTTTTTTTACTCAAAAATCATTTCTAAATTGGTAACTCTACGTTTCCAAACCCCGTAAAATCACGGCAAAGTTGCGCTTTTTTGGGCAACACTGTCGGCGGGGATGAAAATGCACGACGGCTGCAGCCCTCGGTTGGTGTTCGGGTTGCGCCCTGCAGTTGGAAAGGGAAGCAAAAGTAGTGGAACGTAGATTTGTCTCGCTTGCGCTAAGGGCGGTTAAGGCAACGGTATGTTGTGAACGCTCTTCACTCCGACAGCCTTTTGAAATGAACCCTTATTGGTGGTGCCAGGGGTGAGAAACTCATTTTAATAGAAATAATTCGTTCGCAATGGATGGATATTCTCTTTGGAAAACTATAAATTTCATTGGTTTGGAGCACAGACAATGCAATTGAAGATCTTGAAATCGATTGCTTTGTCGTAATTTTGTGTTTTTTTTTTCAATGAGCGGCTATTTATTCGGATTAATGCTAGAAATCCCTCCCATTCTTACTGCTTCCATCACCCATACACAGGATTTGTTATGCTACTATGCTATTGTTTATCCTACACTCAGTCACACAAAACACAATAGTGCTTCCCGTAAGGATTGTTGTGCCACCCACGAAAACTAATACTAGAACTACGAATCTTTTCAAGTGTTAATATTAAAGCCGTTCCATACAGAGCGCAACCGCATTAAAAATACCTATGAGAACCCGTTTGACATTTGTTTTGTTTTGACAGTTGCAGCTACGCTTAATCTGATCGCTATGAAATTTGGCCGTTTACCTCCTCAGACTATTTCCGACAAAACATAAATAACAAGCGAATAAAATTTTGATTTTTTGTTTGTTTAATTATACGTGCTTATCTGAAAACATTTATGCGTGCATCAGAAGTTCTCGCTCCAGTTATCATCTATGCTGATGAAAACGATTTTGGCAGTTTTACAGCCAACTGACAGAACTAAAAGGCTAGCAGTTTTAAATATCGCCTGCAGTTGCGCTCAATGTGGAATGGCTTTTAGAATTGAGAAGAATTATGACCTTTTATCATTTATCGTTCGTTCTTTATCTTTATTTTTTTACCGTTTTATCGAAATAAAAAATGGAATTGAGAGTAGAAGTAGAGAGTATAAAGAATCTAAAAAGTAAGAATACTGTTATATTTTCTAGCAGTTGGCTTTAAAGATAAAATAAGTCAGCATCTTTGGCTCTGGTATTCAATATCTCCGTCCCTTTTTTCTGGATTGTGAAATATGATTTTTCTCTAAACGACTTCACCTTCTATATATATATAGGCGATACCCGTTAAGATGACAGTTTTGATTATTTAAGTCTAGGTGGATAGCCAGGTACAGTATTTCTGGATGGATTTTTACTACTCCTTCCTACTTTAACATATATACTCCTTTTCCTTTAAACAACTCTATTGCCCCCGTTTTCTCGTGAATGAACTGGTTGCCGGGTTGCTCACCTCTGGCATGCCCGCCACCTTCGGGCAGTTTTTGCTGCGGGTTCGTTCGTTTGCTCGCACGCTGTCTCTGTCACGCTTTCCCTCCCCGCACGGAACGTTCGGTCGGACTGCCCTTACGGCCCGAAGGCAACCGCAAACCGAGCGTAGAAATATCGCCCGGTAGTGCGGTCTGGCATCCGTGCCGTGCGTTTTAAATCGCGTTCAAATCTTCCGACCGGACGGTGTGCGTGCTTGGTTCGGTCCCGCTGCGGCTTGGTGCTGGGAGATATGACACTTGTGACTTCGCGATCGCGCAATCTGCTGCCCGCAAAAAGGACGCACGGTAGCGCGTACTTTTCCAGCGGTTGAATAAAGTGAGCAACGTTGTGGTTTATTTCTTTTTTTCTGTGGGGCAATTTTCCTACCGTGCCGGGTGTGTTCGATCGGTGACAAGTGTGAATGTGTGAGCATTTGAGTTTGTTCGTAAATTCGAAAAAGAAGCGCTCCATGCCGCTGAATGAGACATTGGGAAGTTTCTTAAAAGTGGGTACAGCCGTGGGATCAACTGCCAGTCCGCCGATTTGGACACTTTTAACAGCAAAGTGCTTTTACGTTTGCGACAAAGTGTGTCACCGCTGCAAAGTTCGAGTTCAAACGAGAAGCAAATCAATTCAACCACAAAAAAAAACGTATACCATCAAAGCAGCCCTTGGGGCAGACAGTAAAAGTGCGTTCGACATGTACGCACTGCGCGTTAAGTGCCGCCGCTGGTGAGGAGGACAAGACGCCGACGTCTCCTTAAGAAAAAGAAATGGGGCGGCCAAGCTTACCCCACGAGACGTGCAAGACAGACGAGTGCACGTGTGCGTACGTGTGTGTGTGTGCCGGTACAAATCGTATCCTTGGCGAAAGACGCGTTCTCTTCCAACCGTTCCAAGGATCTGTGCGTGCTGGGTGCGCGGGCATCACCGCGTGTTGGCAAAGTTGGCCGCGGGGTCGATGCGTTTTTGACGGTTTTGCTTGGCCGCGTGGTGACCTGTTTGTGGGGAAGTGCGCTAAGAAGCAGACAGGGGGAAGCACATGTACGCACAGCAGCCGACTTGAGGAGAGGAGCGTGATAGAGTTGCGGCAGCAGCATACCTTGAATGAAAGGAGACGAGGAAAGTGTTACCTTCCTTCTCCATCACCAACCCCAAAAACGCATGTTTTTTTTTGCGTAGTCTGAAGTGTCCATATCTGTGTGAGTGTGTGTGTGTGTTTTGCTCGATTTTTTACCTGGAATTTCGCGGCGTGATGGTGGCACATTTCTTTTCCCTTTTTTTTTTTGGCAAGTTTGTTTGTTTGCTGCTTTTGCTACACAACTCCTCCTACAGTCTTGTTTTGTGTGTGGCTCCAGGGGCAGCCGTAGTGCCCGTTGCAGTTGTGTGCAGGATGTGTTTTTGAATGGTTTTTGAAAATCGATTTGCGAGACGGCGGCGAGACTGGTGTGTGCCCAGTGTTTTATGATGATTGGCCTCTCCCCCGTTTATTTGAATGTTTGAAAGCGACTTTTAAACGACGGATGTATCCTGCCCGGCCAATGTGATGTTCTTTTTATCTCTCTATTGCTGGAGAGATTAATGGAATACGTTGCTGGGGTGAAACGGTTTTTTTTTTTATTTTTGAACACGTTTCGAATATCTATTTGCGCCTTGATAATTCAATACAATGATTTAGTGTTAAAAAAGCTGTAATGAAAATCCTTAAATTGTGTATTACGTGAAAATAAAAACACAAAAGGCAAATGGTCGCGACGGAACAAACGCAGGACGCCGCCCGACCGAGCCGACAATCCTGTTTCCAATCGTTCTATGACCCCTTTCGATCGTCCTTCTGTAAACAAGGATGCTGGGAAGCGGAACAGTTGACGAAAGCAGGAAACGCGGAATGTAAAGCGATGACAGCTCACACAATAAATGCACACACACACACACACACACACACACACACATAAACTTGTATATACATTCTTACGCATACCAATAACCAATCAGGTGTATGTCCTTGCGGGGAAAGATCCTGCTGGTTTAATGCGCCGTTCCCAGCCGTTCAACGGATGCTGCCCTGTCGTTGACACAGACAGGGTTCAGCACACCGCTCCGGAACCTGGCAGACTGCCGTGACTTGTTCCCGGAGCAAACAGGACGAGCCAGTACACACATACACAGAGCTCCTCCGCGTGGCATGACCCCTTTTTTTCGTCAGTTTATATGCTACACATGATTAGCATTTTCCTTGCTTTTCACGTAACTTCTCGTGTGTGCTCTTTCTCTCCCGCTCTCGCCGTGGTGTGAATAAAGTTTAAAACAGGGAAAAAATCGAAGGGGAAATCAAAAGAGCAAAGAATGTGAATTAAGAAGAGAGAGAGAGAGAGAGAGTATGTACTTGTATTTTTCTCCTGCCACTGTGGTGGAGAACGTAATCGGCGCGCGTATCCTTGAACACGGTTCACTGGTAGAGTACAGAGTACAAGCAACTTGTTTGTGTATCGAGCGGGTTAAAGAAAGGATTAAAAGCTTACAGTAGTGTTTGTGTGTGTGTGTGTGTATAGGTGATACCTGATTTATATAATTCTGTGCATGTATGCCACGCAAAGGACAAACGGTCGTGTACGTACGCAAACGCCACGTGTGAAAGTTGCTTTCGCTCTGTAAGTGTGTGAGTGTCTGTGTTCAAGTCCCAACCCCCCAGTGTGTTCCTGTGTGTGCTCATGTGTACTCTAAATGTTGGTTCGGGAATTCGGCTACGAACCACAGGTTTCCGTAACCTTTTTCCTTCCCACCGTCCAGCGGTTGGACAGTTTTTTCCGCGATGTTTTTCCATCCTTCGCGCGGGGTTTGTTTTTCCTACTCTCGGTTCCACAAAGGATGGCGGGAGGGAGGGAGGGGGGTGGGGGAATTATACAACACACTCGCTGCAATTGATTTATCGATTTGCGGGTTCTATTATTAATTTCGAATTGCTCAACTGAATTTAAGCCGTCTTTCAACAGTTACGTCAGCGTGTGTGAGAAGAAAAGGAGAAGAAGGTTAGAAGCCGAATCATCGGTTAAAAAAATCAGCAACATTTATGAATAAAAAAACATATATTTTTTCTACTTAAAAAGTGTCTGTGAAGTGAGTGCAAAAGTTTGCGGAGAAAAGAATTGGCAAACGCGAAAGGGAGTCCTGGCAGTCAGGCGTTAAGATAAACGACCCCGTCACCCACGGCTTGTGTGGCCCTGTTTGAAGATGTTTGTGGAGGTTTAGAAAGTCGTAAAAAAGAAAACGGTGCTAAAAGTTGTAAATGAAAGCAGTCGCGGCGTGGCAACGTCCTGTGACCCGATTTGCAGCCCGAGAGTGTCCTTCCTGCGCCTGGGAGCGAAACGAAAAAGGGAGAATTCTGAAACAGCAAACAAAGTGAAGTGGAGCCGCCGAGCGTGGAACCACACACGGCTTGAGAGTCGCGCGCCTGTTGCTGCAACGAAAGGAAGCAGCGCACACAAAGGCGTTGGAAGAAGGGCAAACGCTTTGTTGTTTGTCCCAGGAGTGATTGTGTTACTGCTTGGCCAAAGGATCCTGTTCGTGTTTGTGTGTGTGTGTGTGTGTGCCAGTGTTTGTGTGTGTGTATGTGCGGTCGTGTGTGAAGGAAATTGCCGACCAACCTTCCAGATGCTAGCAGGCCACGTGTTAATGTAATACCAGTGTTCGTGTGCGTGTGTATGTGGCCGTCCGTGCGCGTGTGCCGGCACCACGTGTGTATGTGCGTGTGCGTGTGAAATGTGGTGGTGCTCGGGCAGGTGCACCGCGATTTCACAAGCGAGCGAGGATCGCGGACGCTTACCGTCGACACGGTCCGTCACAGTGCGTTCCTTGCCCGCGGTCCTATGCAACGGCCTGCCGAATGCAACCTGCGCGCCCCGCCACCCAGTACTGCACTATTGAAGAAACAAACACAAAACCCACAAGAAAAAAAGTACAATGAGGCCAAATAAATACGATGTAAGTATGGTTACCCCCATTTGCGGACGGGTAAATAAATTAAACCAATTCAACGTCGCCAAGCAGAACGTCTTTGGTGTATCACAGCGGGCTTGTGTGTCTGTCTATCTATTATAGTGACTTTGCTCAGAATGAGACATTCGTCACTAGAGCGGGCTTGTGCTAGAGTCGTACATATCAAACAATCGAGGGTTTATCGCATTTTTGGGATGCTTCTGACATGTGACAATAGTGTATTGTCTTAGAAAACGATCGTTTGTAATACATACGATCACGTTTCGCATGCCCATTCCGTTTCGTCATTCTGTGTAGAAGGAAAAATTGCGCTAGACAAAGACCAAAACTCAATCATAACGTCCGGATGGATGGGGCTAGCGGCCAGCAACGTGACAAGCGCCTGATCTCGTGTGTTGGCGATCGTGTGTTCCAGTCTCGCCTTGACTCCGCTTTCGATATCTCGCAGCTTTTTCATTGATTGAATAAGTTGTGGAAGTAAATGACACACTAGTATTTTATCGCAGAGCATAACCAATTTAGTAGGTGTATAGGAAACAAGAAAATTAAGATATTAAGGAATGTTTCATTCGGTTTGAAATTTACACACAAAAAAAAATATTTAAAAAAAAAATAGTCGCTCATATTCATCTCTGTAATGATGATGATGCGATGGTGTAACCTTCATCTGAAGGGGGGGACTATCTTTGCTCGTGTGGTTTATTTCGATCCAATTTCCCACACGTCTATTTTGGGCCCCTTTAAGAATAAATTCGTTTGCCGGAGACATTTTTATTCTCCGAGCGACATTTGCAAAATTGCACAAATTGCACCCTTCCTTACCTTCTGCACCTCTCCTCTCCTCCCGCGTTTGTCTCAGGGTTAATCGAATTGTTGTCCCACTCGCAAGCAAAACGTCAATGCTGGCCGGATCGTGTTCGATTTGCTGCCGCACACAAATGGCAGCAGCCCGGCGCTAAGTGGTGTTTGCAATGAGAAAGCACCCGATTGTTGTTTCAGCCGAGTGCCCAAGTGAGGAATTTCTGGGCCAGGCGAGAAAATGTCACCGATTATATCAACCACACAGACACACACACACACACACTCGCAGACTCTCGTGGTGGTCTATTTGTCTATTTGACCATTTCACTGCCAGTCGTACCAACAGAGCGGAGCCTCTTCTCCCCCTATCGTGCGGACCTTTTTGGCATTTGTTGGCTATTCTTGCTCCGAGAGTGCAGCTACGTCATCTCGTCTCGGTCGGTGTAGGTTGCCCTTCATATTTATTGCATTCTGATTTTATTGGACAGATGCTTTTATTATTATTTGATGATGATCATCATCATCATCACCGTCGCCACAACGCATTGGTTGGTTCCATTAGCCTTCCGTTTTTTTTGCTAGCAGGAGGTAGGAGCGAAAAGGAACTGAAATACGAATAAATTTATGCTCCAAGACGACCGTCCAACCATCCCTAGCCCGCGTGTGCCATATCGAACCCGGAGCGGTGTATTGTCTGTGTGTATTTTGCCGTCACCACCGGGCAAACAGCGGGACAGAGCTGCGATTGATTGATTTGATTTATTCGAGACATTATAACCTCTACCAGCGCCGTCGAAGCACGCATGCTGCGGGTTGGGCTGGAACCAACCGTAAACGATCGTCAAGAAGCGGACGGCGAAAAGGCATGGAAACGAAAGGTCTGAACTAGAGGGGAAAGGTTGTGTTTCACATTATTAGCAAACTACAATATTTCGCCATACGACGTCAGTGGTGTGATGTTGTTGCTGCTGCTTTGTCGTCGCCTGAAGGTTTTGGAGGAAGTTCGGTATGATGGTGGCGTGCAAATATGAAGGAGTAAAGGGCAACCATTTCAACATAGCTACCGGAAACCGTAAATATTTATGTGACCGAAGGCTAGCCAGCAGTGGTCGACGTCATTGTTGGTCATTGTATGTTACTGTTAGTCTGCAAACTTCAGAAGTTCTTAGTGGCCATTTGACCTCACATTTGATGGACGGGCAAGTGCAAATTAGAATTCCTTTTGCATGTGCACTTTGTCTCGATTTGGATTGTATCGTGTTGTGCTATACACGCCTGTGGTGTACGTTCTTGTTTACAAAATCCAACAAACGACTATCACCGTGCAAAGTGCGTAAAATGATTGGCACTAATAGATAATTGAACGCGGTGCGCTGTTGTTCCGGTTATGATTTTATTCCTTTACACCTTCTTCCCCACGACGCACACTCGTTCCGATGCGATAAGAAATCCAAGCCCCGCACGGGAAAGTGCGTGGACAACTTGTGGCGCTAGTGTAGTGTCTGACCGGCCCAGCTGAAGTGGTTTGCCACCCGCGTTCCATCCTACACCCCCGTCCGTTCGAGTGGCGAGTGTGTGCGCCGTGGTGGATAAGGGCGCCCCGAGATAAGATCGTTTGCGCTGTTCGAACCCAAACCGTTACCATTTGGGCCGCGTTCGGGGCCTTGCTAATCTGATTTACTTTGTAGCCACTCGCTTCCAAGGCGCAAGCTTCGAGAAGTTCGCTGAATTCACTGATTGGCATTATCTAAGGTATCCCTGCCAAAGGTGCCCTGTTGGAGTTGAGGGACATTCATTAGTTCTCCCGCTGCTCTATGAGATGGCCGGGCTGCCTGGTTCAAATTCGTCACTCAGCCATTTACCCCTGTTAGCCCATACCTTTTCCTATGTCTGCGCGTAAATCAACTTCCTCTTCCGGTGCAGCGATGGTGGAGCACGAGAGGGGGCACGACCTCGTCATAGCATAATAGGGGTCTGCAACACACAAAATAACCCCGAGTGCAGTGTGTCCGGTGGTGCGCCGTTCGACAGCAGCCCCGACTAGACGGGACTCGCGAGACAGGCAAACAATTGCACCCCATTCTAGTCACTGACAGCAGCTTCGTCACATTTTTTTTTGCCTGGTGCTAGTCTCTCAATCAATGACCGCGGTGTGTGCAATGCCGCAATTGTTCAACTTAACTCCTGCTCCAAAGTTCTCCCACTCCGCACCAGTTGCACCGAAACCTTCCAACGCAGCACTCATATTGTGCACGTAATACCGCCAGACATTGGAACTAGCGTTGTGGTTCATGAATCTTTTACAAAGAATCACGAACCGATTCTGGAATGTAAATCCCAACATTCATGAACTTTGAGATCTATCAGACAGAATAGCTGAATCTTTAATGCAAAATGAATCAAGAGATTCACGAATCTTCAAAGGTTCATGAATCCTGAGATGCTAGAATGTTTGTGGAATTAAGACGTCCATCACAGTAGCATGCACGGCACAAACATGTTAAAATTCATCAAGTAAAGATCCTCGAAGAAGCATGAATTTCTAAATACCAGTTTTGAGTCGATAGTCAGATTGATTGATCCATTTCAATGATTCATGGATCTGATTCAGATTTACCCAACACTAATTGGGACAGAGCCCTCCACATCTGTTATGAAGTTGCACTGCTGTGTGTCCCTTTCTGCAAAGGTTGCCGCGGATGGAGATTGAATCGAATTTTTTGCTGTCCGGCCACAGAAGTTACTGGCTGTGCGTGTTCACTTCAAACGTTACAGAAACTATCGCACAGTTGAGGCTCTGGTGCTGCGTTGCCGCATGATGCGCACGCATGAGTCATCCGTCGAGGTCTGTCGGCAAGGCGAGATTATGGTTCCAATGCACTATTCCCCGTCTACCAATCTCTTTGCGAATGCATTGTTTAGTGGCTGGCGCCGGCAGCACCTTTCGCTCTTCCGCCGAAGCCGATCGTGTGCTTCAACAAGAGCCCGAATCAGAGTTCGATGATGCGGCTTCCTTGCGACACATCGGAAGTTAGTATCGTTTTAGCAAGTAAACCGCAACGTTGGTGCCGGAGCTCCGTCCTGCTGCGTCATCGGCAACGGTGCTGCAACTCACCGCGAGCGTTAGAGGACATTCCTTCCCCGCACTGTCCGCACCTCGGGTCCGTCGGTAGTGGCGAGATGGAGCTGCGCCCGGGTGCTCCGATGGCAGCACCGATCGGTACACGTTCGATCTGTTGGAGGTATGTGGTCTTCCGCAACATTAACGCGGTGTGCGTGTGTCGGTATTCTCACAAACGCAGTGCCATAATAATGTCAACCCACGGTAGCTGCTCCCTCATTCATGTTACGATCGCCGCTCACTCTCCCTTTCACTTTGGGGGAGTAACCCACCGCCTTCGGTGCCGTGCGTCTTCTGATCGTGCCTCGGGATTTATGTGCACCCGTTGCGGTAGCGCACGTAGGGCCGCCCTGGACGCATCGCGCGACGTGAGCAGAACATAAACAACGGTGGCAACACTTGGCACGATTAATGGAGCTCGCCGGTGCGGTCGGCCGTGAGCCGTGGAAGAGAGTGTGAAAGAGCAACGCAACGAAACCGTGCGCTGGTGACGACAAAGTGGTTCGCCGCTGGAAATTTTGGTCCTTCGACTCGGAGCGCCGCCATAATGCCTTCCTCTTGCAAAGGGAACCGCAAACTGCTTTGTCGGCACAGAGAACCGCCGATCGTGAGATAGCGTGTTGGGCTCATCCTTGATCGAATCACGATGTTCGCCCTTGGACCTAATGCTCTTGCGCTGCGTACGCTCGAGTACGGGAGTGCGGAAATCTTTCGCCTTGCATGCTATTACGTGCAAACCTTTCGAACAGCAAGGTCGTGAGAAAGGGCACTACCGGAGGAACAATTAACCCCGTTACAGGCGGCTCGCAGTAGGTATCAGGATCATTGCAGTAATCCACTTTGCCTGGTGGAACCTCTAGAACGGAAACACACCGCCCGGGCGAACCTCGGAATACCATCAGAAGTGAGTGCAACAACCGTGGCACGGTGCGCTGTCCTAATTTCTGTTTTTGATAGGGCGAGCTTTATCAGGGAAAGGCACACACGGCACACTATTCTTACGACAGAAAATGTGTTTTGGAGTATCTGCTGCACGCGGCCGGCGTTTCCTTCCCATCACCAAAGCCACCCTCCCCCCTCCTTCCGCCTCCCACGCGAGGAGATGGAGGCGCTCTTATCGACACACGATTTTTGTCACACGGCGTGCTGCGTGCAGGTGTTGGTGCGGGATTTGAGTGTTGTGTATTGATTGTTTTTACTTCGCCATCGCGCTCCCGCCCCTTTCACACCTTGCACCCTGCTGCACTGCATGTGCGTGTGTGTGTGTGTGTGCCGCCCGCTCGACCGATGTTGTTGAGATAAGAGACAGCGCGAAGGGTGAACTAAATCGCCTCGCGGGGTGGCATGCTGTAAAGCGAAAACAAGGGTGTGGGCTGTTGGTCGAGATTCTTGCAACAGTTTAGGCGACAAGTCAAACAAAACAACAAGTGTGTTGATAAAGCATAGCGAAGGAAAAAAAAAAGAAACACTAGGCTTCAAAAACTATCAAAAACCCATTCCGATGAGGCTCGGAAGGTTCGCTGATATGCTGCGGCTGTGATATTGGCTACGGTGCCCGGTTCACACTTCCAGTTGTCAACTGGCGGGCGTTACAAGCAACGAATAGATCTTTTTATGATCATCACTTTATTGGACGCTCTTGGCGAAACCGTCGTCCGGAAAGTGGCGTGAAGCGCCTTTTCATGTTCGCTCTCTGAGAAACAAAAAAATGGGAATGAACTTTGTTTGGATTTCAATCGAATACCAAATCACCGATGCGTGCATTATACGAACTTTGTCACGAATGAAAATCCACGTTTTATTGCTAGTAGTTCACCGCGTCGTTCCACTAGCGATCGGTCATCCTTGTGTATTCCAATAAAAAGTCAATCGCTGGTTGAGACTGTTCACCCGCGCCCTGTTGTCGCTTGCGAGTGGAATGTTGGGCAATAAGAATTTTACTACTTTGACTGTTTTGCTAATGTGCATAATGTGTAGTAGTAGCTGCTGCACGGGATGAACTTTGCGCCTCCCGGGCAGGCAGCAAAACAAACGTGCGCTTAACACTCTCCGTCAGCCAGAGAGCCAAACGGATCCGCTAGCCAACGAACCGGAACACGCGGCGTTTTCACCCCGTCCCC
Source organism: Anopheles epiroticus (assembly GCA_000349105.1). Taxonomy (NCBI): domain Eukaryota; kingdom Metazoa; phylum Arthropoda; class Insecta; order Diptera; family Culicidae; genus Anopheles; species Anopheles epiroticus. The sequence goes on from KB670613.1 coordinate 739,511, forward strand.
GAGGAAAAAGAGCAAGAAGACAGCACACGATGCACACGCGGACAGTAACTATCCATCCGTGTGGCGAGGCGCCTTGGTGTTAATTTATTGATATGTGAATAATTTACTAATACATTCCATTGCTGGCGGGTGACGGGTGCGGACGAAGGCGACAGGGAGCGGTGCGGGGTACGAAACACGCCGATGATGACGATGATGATGGACACTAAACGTCTCGGGCTCTTAAATGCCTGATGTATGTGCCACCGAGCATACACGCCGAGCACTTCTGGGCGGAGAATGGAGATTTGCTGGATATAGTGTTCTCCATCGCATCGGTTGAGAGCTCGTACCAGCTTAAACTTGAAATTGTTTCACCCGCTTAATCGTGACCTCATGAAGCAGGGGAAAATACGTTTAAATAAAATGATTCGATCAAATGCTCGGGCGCATCGGATTTAAATAACCTTTCATCTTTATTTCTGTATAACGCTACTAAACAGAGTGTAGTGTGGGATGAAGCTTCGCAGAGCACGTGTTAGCAATTAAAAACATAACAATTCCCGCCGAAATTTCTCCTTTAGAGATAAGGATCTTCCGCAAAGGAAAACAGCTTCACGCAGCCGAAGAAATCGTTCGCAGCTTCTCGATATCTCCGAAAGCCGTCGATTTGCCGGTGCGATGAATTATTCATTGACGATTGGTGGAGTCAGGATACCGTCGAGTTCTTGCCCGCTTTAGGTAGCGCTCTGAGAACGGTTGGACAAGCCAAACAATGTGTGACAGAAACCTTCATTGAAGGCGTCTGTTTTGAGAGCATTTGCTCTAGAATTCTTGGAAACGATTGCTTACAATTTGAGAAATATACAAATTCACACCTCATTGGAAGCCGTTGTGGAATATCAACAAATTCATGGAAGATTTAAAGACATTTTTGGTAATCTTTTGTATTCTTTTTTTATCATGATTGATTTATTGGTTTTTAGTAACTAAAAAAATGTAGTTTAACTCGTCGAAGCTCATCGAAAAATAAGAGCATGGAACAAATTGTTTGTTTGTCCTGTTCGATGCATTCCAGAGCGCTACCTTACTGATGGTCCATTTCGGATCGCATATGGTTGAGCGAATTCCTGCTCGCGGTGGGGAAAGGTCGGCATTAGACAAAAAGGTGATCCCTAATCATGCACAGTTCATCAGCGAGATAATCAGTTTGTTTATAGGGGTGTTTTGGTTTCGCTCCTGACCCGCCTGATCCATTTGGCAGGGTAGTAATTCACATATGGTGCCCTCTATTCTCCCTGCCGTCCCGCGGAAAGGAAGTGATTTCACACTCCGTTCCGCGGTTATCAGATTGTTTCGCCGCCCTGCCGCCGTGAGTGATGTTAATTGGTTTGTGCTTTACGGAGAAAATGATCATTAAAGCAGGGTTGCGAAGGGGGAAGCGTTAGTGGATGATGTTGGCATAGGTAGATCAGGCTAATGTGTGCTTCAGATGTCCAAACACACACGAAAAAAAGTGAGAAGAGAGAGAGAGAAAAATAAGATTGCAAATTTGTTTGTCAAGAAACAGTTCCAAAGAGAGTTGTTTTACAAACATCTCCTCTAGTGTGATGCGAATGTTTGCAACACCGTCGATACAAGGTGTTTTATACATGGCATACATGCAAATTTGGCATAAAGAATGTCCCGTGTCTTCGGGTCATTGAATTAACGAGGTTAGACTCATTAACAAAAAAAGCTCCATAAAACAGCAGCAAAACGGAGAAGAGTCGCTGAATTTAACGACTCTTTGGAGCGTTTATGTTGCGAATGCTCAGCGAACAGAGCTCTTCGGTAGTGTTTTAATACAACACGAGCTTTTACTGTTCACGTTGCCTGGAACGGGCCGGATGACATGACAGGTTATTTTGCATGCGAAATCTACCTTGTGTTTTTAACGGCAAATTTATGTCTCCGTTGTGTCCTGTTGTGTCCTGAAACCCGCAAACAAGCACTTTCATGTCAAAAGGTGATGCTGTGCTGATGGCGAAGAATCATTTTTCTAAATAACTCTGTTTTGGCGATCGTATCGCCGTTATTGCTTCGCACTGTATCTAGCTGAAGATCTGAATCTGTTTGGAGGAGACATTTCATCAAACATCAAACCTGCGGTGTGGCGGCTGTGCAACCCAGTGAATCATACAACAGGACGACACATGGACGTCGTGATGATATACGGTCGTACGCAAATTAGTGGAAGAAGAGATGTCAGCAAAGACGGTTAACCGGTGATAAGCGGATTGGGGAGACTAATTTACGATACCGAGCGACAGTTTCGATTTCAATGTTGACCAGTCGGCCAAAGGAAGGGTTTGCCGTGCTTCGCTGCTTTGCCTTCCGTTTGGTCCGTGTCTTTTGCGGGTCTCATCAAATCATTAGATAAGTGAGATGCGCTAATGAGTGTGAGATATCGTTGGGCCCCGGGGGTTCAGCTGGAATTTAGGGAGGCAGGCAAAAACAAACAGACAAACAACCAATAAAGAGGGAAACAAAGCTAGTTAACCTTCAAGTGAGCAGCATCGGCAACTGTCCGATAACCAGAAATAAATGTATTCGTGGGTTTGTGCACTTAACGTCGATTAGAGCTATAAATATAGTGTATTTAAAAAAAGGCTATTAGTTTGCGGTACAAGCGGCTCCTTTTGAGTAATTACGTTTAAGATAATATTATAATTTTTAACCAAGTATTTTTTTAAGGCAGACACGTTTCGATTCTGACCCACTTTGCTGACTTGGCCGCCTAGGATGGTAATGAAGCGGCAATGCCGTCGAACATTAGCATATTTGTCCTAACAGAATTGAAAATGTAGTGTGCTATCCCATGAATGGAATCGATTTTGTTGTAGCTTTGGTCCATCTCGCTACCGGCTCTGCAGACCACATGCCTTCAAAAGATTTTGTGACCAAAGTTGTAAACACGTTAGAAAGAAGCAGTAGTTGGCGTTTGGGTGTGCTTTAAACTATGCCCAACAAAACGTTAATCTCAAAAAATAGCGTAGCAAAAAAAAAACAACTAGAGGCAAACAAAAGATACAGGAAGAACATAACCTCATCGGATAAATAGCGACCCCGGCAAACGCGTTTCTCACATGGTGAAATATTTGCATACCACCCGCACGAGGAACGCCAGCCTGTAGCGAACGGAATTTGATCGTTTTGAGTGAGAGCAACAAAAAAAAGGCAAACACCTATCCCAGGCGGAGGCTTTGGACGGTCGGGAGGAAGCCTACAGCGGAGATCGACATTGAGACATTAGGCCCGGCGAAGACACATAACGTGTGAGGTGCGTGGGGAAGTAGGAGCAGCTAACCCCTTCCCCAGTTTCGCGGTTTCGCCATTGTCCTCGTCGGCCGGCAGTAGCACGGACCACCAACCGTGGCGTTGATTAGCCGCCGGGTTTTAATGCAGCGGCGTCTCGCCCCGGGACCACATACCGAACCCGAAATGTTTGTTTTGACAGGCTTTATGATTTGCCGAACATTTGCATCCCGTGCTGCTCCCCGCCTGCCAACATCGCGGTGACTTCCAGCAGTTGCGTGATGATCGCACGATCGACAAGGCTTCCCCTTTGCTGCCGTAGGATCGTCAGCTTTTTATTGAAATGGTTTCTTAATGTTGGCTGGCAGTGGTCGTGGAGCAGTGTGGCTCCAGCGAGACCTGTGGCAGCGTTATATCAGCCGGGCCTGTGCACGCGTATCGATTCCATTATATTGCCGATGCACGGCAGAGATTGCATAAACAGGGTCTGCGGAATCGCGTGTGGGGGTTTTGGTTGGATGTGGCTGTCCAGTGGCTTATTATATTTCACTATGAATATTCAACCAACGCTTTGTGAAGAAGCAGTTTGTAAAGATCGTTATTATTTTATGGTGTAGTTTGAACGGGGCATAAAGGAAGCACAGTATCGTCTTCATCTCAATTACGGTTGGGTTGATAATTGATTGTTTCTTCGGAGCGCTAGCGTACATCCAAAAACAAATATGTTTTTCAATGTTATGGTCATATGGGTGACTTTAACACTACTAGCAAACCACATTTCTTCCTACCCTTATCGTGCAGTTGATAATGGGAAGTATTCCCACTCAGTTTTGCACCGCAAGTGTGTTTGCGCATAGTTTCCGCAGACGGCGGGCACAGGCAAATGGTCGTTCGCAAGCAATGTTCTACATTAAACCGTTTAGCAGCGAAACGGTGAAACAGGATCGTAACTCTAAAACAGTTCCGATACGCCGATAAAATAGTGCCGATAAGGTGGCCGTTCGATGGGAGAAGCACAGAAGCGCCCGAGCATTAGTAGGTGACCGACCCACGTGTATGTGTGTCTGCGGCAAAACGCTTGGCTGCGTGCAAAATCCATTTCGTTCGCGTTGCCTCACGCCGATAAGGGCTCCCTCTAGGTAGCGAGAACGCAACGCAGTGTAGTCGAAAGGGGGTGGGCTAAAGCGATTGCCTATCCACATGGTAAACACCATCAGATATTAATAATTGGAAGTCCTCCCTGCCTCCGTGCGGGCCACGCGCGACCGGCACATCCTGGCGCGTTCTGGCCTCGAGCACCGAAGGGGCACCGTGATTCGAGCGCCACCAATTGAGCCACGCCACCGGGCAAGCAGCCCATCAGCGCACGATGACGATGATCACAATGATGGGCCGAACTATCTGGGTGACGCCGGGGATAGGAGAAGAGGGTGAAGGCTTTTGCCCGCTCTGTCGACGGGTGGTCCCTCTCGTTTGGCGGAAATTAACTTGAGCGTTTTGAGCGGTAGCAGCAGCAGCAGCAGCAGCAAAACAGGCAAAACGATATAAGCGACTACACCGGCACGTACTACACACTACAGCTGCCGTTCACTGGCATCACCTTTGCGCGCCGTGGCGCATACCGCGGGTATGTGTATATGGCACCTTGGAGCAGCACGCACGAAAGGGAACACTGCTTTGCCTCTCGACGGGGGTTTAATTAACGGCGGCAGTGCAAACGATAAGTGCACACTGCACGGGAGCACCCGTGCACCCGGGTGTGTGCATTTTTTTTTCTCTCACTGCGTCTTTTCCACCGTCTCCGCGTCAGCCGCACACCCTTGCGCTGGGAGCGCTGCGTTTCCCCTTCGGGAAGCTTGGGAATGAATGCCGTGAACACAACAACACGACATTGTAAACGGACTTTTATCAGTAGTAAATTAATAATTTTCCAGCAAAACGATTGGCACGCTATTACACTACTACTGGCACAGCCGCTACTATCGGCGTGCCTGGTCGCAAACAACTGGTCAGTGAACGGCGCAGAAAGGCCGATTACAGTGCACTACCGGCCTATGGTAACGAGATTAGCAAGTTCTTGCCCGTTTCGGGGTTGTTATCAACGGGATGTGTTTGGGTCGTGTTTTACAAAAAAAAAAAAATGATAAGAAAGGTCACATACTTACCATTCAATTATTTTTTCGGAATGCACACTATCTTCACTTGATTGAAAAGGGTTCAAAATAGAAAGATTGAAAAGTTGGGAGCTCGTTTCTTGTGGTATTCTTCATGTCTAGACTGCATGTCTCTAATATGGTGCAATCTATAGGCCCTGGACTAATTGACTAGTTGGGGACTAATTGGCCGCTTGGGACCCCGAAAAGACAGGTGACTAAAACGCAAAATTGTAACATGAAATACACACAATTTTCTCGTGATTTAATTAAAAGAGATTAAAATTTGTTCTATTTTGTTCTTCTAACGCATTAAGTTGTTTTAAATAAAATAAAATGTTTCACGTGCAGATGACGTTCACAAATAGTATTTTACATATTTTTTCTTGATGCAACGACGAACTCCGGTCATGTTGGCCATTTCGACCCTGTGAGACATATCTTACCATAGTTGGATAGTCACAGCCTCCTCATTACGCGAGAATGGTTCGAATGGGGTTTGAACTCTGGTCCTGCCAGGTGTAAAGACCAGCGCCGCAGTTGTCTCCACCATCGGACCGCGCTCTCTTGGATAATATTTTGCTCAATAAAATATTTCATAAAAATCATTTGTTAAGGTATACGTTGCAAAATTTGAAAAGGCCGCTTAAAATACTACCGCTTAGGACCTCTTTGAATCATGGTCCGCTATTGGTCCCAATAGACAAATAAATCCGCACCCGCGTGGTGCTAAAGTGTGCTCGTCACTGTAAATCTCTACGCACCACTTGAACGATCGCTCGGTTTGAATCGGTTCGGTTCGGTTTGATTTAGCTGCTAGTGCAAACGGCTGCCCGGTCTGCTACCTGTTGCCCGCTTGTGGCAAGATGCAGGCACCACTCGACTGGCCATGCAGCCAGCGCCGGGCTACCATATACCGGATTGATTGGACATCACCGTCAACGATCAACTTAAGTTCGATTAAGCACCTTGCACAGGAGTGCGGAACGGGGGCGGCTGGTACACACTTTTAGCCTGACACCAGGTACCAGGGGCACATTCTTGAGTAAGACGGAGACGGCAATCGGGTTTGCTTGGCCCGGTATGGCACCCGGACCGAGCCTGGGGTTTTACGACAGACGGTTGCGACGACGATGCGGAATCGTCCATACGGGATGGGGACATTCTTTAGCGGATCAAGCAGCAGCAGCCGAGAAGCAGCTGTGAGCAGCTAGCACAGGGTCGTTTCTTATCTCGCCTGAGACGTAGACGCGTGGAGTGTACCGGAGCTTAGTTATATCATCCTGAAAATGGGCATAAATCCATCGAACCTGGGAACGGTTTTCTTCCTGTACCGCCCGTTATCGCGTGTTTGTTAACATTTTTCCCTCTCTCACTTGGTTTTCCCCTATATCTCCCTCGTTGTCTGCTCGCTCCTGCCCAGACCTCAGAAATACTGGACCTTGAAAAGCTGTGCGGCATGCTAATTTAATTAATCCTTAACCGGAGTGCTGTTTTTTGCAGGCACGGCTTTCTGCTCCAGCCTGGTTGCGATCTCGCTGCGGGTCAATTGGCTTCCCGCTGGTGTTATGGCGCAGCTTTACTATCCCAACGAAGGATACGTTTTCGCTCGGGTCGGCTGCAAAGCCACCTGGATGCCGACCCCACCGGTTGCCATTTTGTGAGTGCAGCAGTAAGCGCAAGTCGTCTGTCCACACTGCCCTTTTTCGGCAGACCGGACTGGCTGCAACTGGGCGCGCGTGATCACAATCAGTCTGCCCGATTGTGCATCTGCATGGGGCGGCTTAGCAGGGCCTCCTCGCTTTAATGCTTTCTCATTGCCCGGTTTTCGCTACAACTCAATTAATCCCGCCACAAGCGGCGGAACAGCTGTGAACTGATTTGCGTGCAGCTGGCCAGTTGCTGGCCGTCAGAGAGTCGGAGCGAGAATTGATACTTTGGTCGGATGACCAGTTTTATGGCATTTCTAATTATTGAAGACAAAGCAGATAAAGCGAAGAATCCATTTAATGTTTGATGATTGGGAACAGTAGTAAAGCTTTAATGACAGCTTGCTTCCGCTCTTCTAGAAGCTTATCAATTCATCATCTTCCACAAAACGCGTATGAACAATATCCGCCGCATTACGGGACGTACCAAACTGTGTGTGTAAGGGGTGCGCGTTACGATTTTTAGGTCACCCAGAGAGAGGGAGAGAGGATATGACACTTGGCGAGGGTTGCACGAGTTCAATTAATTAAATCGTAACGGGTGCATTCTTCCCCAAATGCAGTGTCCCGATTTGGAAGATACATTTCGCAGCGCTTTTTGCTCACTTTATTGTTTTTCCTTGTTTTTTTGCCACGGTTTTCGGGGTGGGCGAGGATAAAGAAATGCTAATTAGCAAAGCGCATATTTTTCCATTTTTAATCAACGATCAACGAAAAGAAAGCTCTTCTCTTTCCAAGGGGGTGCTGGTTTGGGATGATTATCAGCATGATCCTGGCCGTAAGGCGTGATGAAGAACAATGCTCACTCTCTCTCCCTCTCTCTGCAAGTTATTGTATCGATAATAATAATGTAGTAAAGTTGCCCCGCGGCGTCAAGTGAGGTGGAAAAATAATTTAGAAATTTTAATCAAGACATTAATGTTGATACCGTTTTTTGTTGTTGTTGACGTTGCTGCTGGTCGCTGTTTGCCGTTTGCCGATGCTGGACAACTTCAAAACGAGCTCTTTAAGTGAAAACAAGCATTTTTAGTGGTAATTTCGTTCCCATTCGCACTACAATGTCCTTCGCTACGGCTCATAATGGGGAGTGAATCCCAGGGGAGGGAGGGTAAAAGCGGGACAACCACCATTTTTAAATGGTGACGGGGGCCTGACGATTACACCCCGGCCCGGGGTTGGAAAAGTGAGCATCATTATACTAATTTCAGTCCTTTATTCTTCTCTTCCCACTTTCACGTTCTCTTCTCCACAGGGTATCACAGCTAACCGTCTATGCCAAGATTTTGTGCCTCCTGATGGTAAGTGCAGAAGCCGCATCGAGCGGAGAGAAAAAAACGAACAGATAGCAGAAATTAAAATACCACTTCAAAACCTTCCCCGCCTGTCATCGCACGGTGACGGACGGACTGACTGACTGGCCCTGCCGCTTCTTAATCGCCCTTTATTGTGACACACATTAAACAACACCGAATCGCCGCCGCTACTTCCACCGCTAGGCAGCGAAAGCCTTCGCCGACCTTTTCCAACCTTGAAGGGATTTTGCATCGTCTTTTTTTTTGTAAATACCGCGTCAAGTGGAATACCGAAGGGATGGCATTAGGCTGCGCTTGTTGTGTCTCGAAAGTGTATCGGAAGCAATCTCAACTGCCCCGTTCCGTGTCCTGCCGGAGCGGGGATCTTCCCAGCAATAATAAGCTGTCGTCATCCAGTCTCAGATACAGAGCGTTGCGTTAAGAGGCCGGACCTGACATGCTGTCACTTGCCGTTGACAGGGACGACACCAGCAGGGTCGCTGTAATTTTGGCGTAATTTTGTGTGCACCGGGCACACCAACACCACGCACCGGTGGGCAAACAATCCACTCCTCCTACGCGTGGCCGTAGGGTTCGTGCATTCGCGGTAAGGTTTTCAATCGCCACTTCTAAACCCTCGCATCCATCCCTCACCCCCACCCACAGTACTGATAACAGCGCTCACAATCAGAGCTGCCAAGCGCGTGCGGCACTGGATGGGGTGAGGCGTGGACAGTGGGTGGAGATTGATTGCCGTAAACGATAGCGGGGAGCCTATCAGGCCGCTCGCATCGTCCGGGGCCCCTGCGTGCGCGCGCGCGCCCTATCATCCGTCGCGCGGGAGTGATTGCTGATGTTGATCGAGCGCCTCTATCTATCGCACCCCTAACCTAGCCTATTTCCTTTCGTCACTCGACTCAATTTACTGAAATAGATACCCTTGGACAGCGACGGAGAAGACCTTCCGTAGGTTTGTTTGCTTCCCAATTTTCCTGTCCGTAGCATCGACGTAAAACTAGTCCGAACCGATTCCTGTGCGTTCGGTGGCAACTGTGTGACAGGCAGTGACAGTCGAGAATGTCTGAGGAAACGGGCTTCTGGAGAATGGTCGAAGAAATGGACGAGTAGCTGCCGCAGTGCTGATGTATCCTTCGTTTGCTCCTCTCTGGGGTAGCCGCACCCGGCGTCCCTCAAAGCTCTCGAAACGGTTGGGCTTTGTACAACTATTTGCGGCTTTCATCATCCAACTGTATCGGCCTTTCGTGTACGTGGACGATCAAACACTCGTTAGAGACGCGACACACTATCTCGCCCCTTGTACAGGTGTACGTGGACACGCCACCAGCCAGCCAGCCAGCCAGCCTGCGCAACCTGAGATAGGCAATTGTCATTGCGCACGGTATAATTGATCGAAGGGCACCAGGGTGTTATTTTCAATTACGTTAACCCCTTTTCTCGCTTGTTGACCCTTTCGATCAGCGTGCTTGGGTGGGGTTGGCACGTTCGTTCATCGTCCATTAGCAGAGCAATCAGGCGGGCTGCCCGAGCACGCTCCACGACCTGCTGGATCCAGTGCAAATTTGCACTGCTGAACCACTACTCAGCGTTTGCTACCGGTACGTGAAACTTGCTTCGGTTAGTTCCAAGATTTTTCCTGCTGCAAAGCTTACGGAAAGGAATGTTTGACGTCCGAAGAAAGCAATCAGAGAAATCTGGCCGTTTAATTATCTGCACAGTCGTCGTTCTATTGCCGTGTAAGATGTCCAGTAAGTTGACGAAAGGTGACAGGGCGCCGTCAGTCAGTCAGTTTCGTAGCGTTGCACCGTGCGGGCCTTCACTTCCCTCAGGAAACTAATAGCTATATGTCTCTCTTCCTTCCCGCGCCCACCTTCCAGACATTATTCAGTGCAGGAGCATCAACGGGGAACGACTTCTATCTGCAATCAGCGTGCAATTTAAAGTTTCTACGTGCCAAAAACGGTTCCGTGTTTGCCGACGACAACTTGGAGAATGGTCTACCACGTAAGTAAACGTCTTTATTCGATATAAAAAAAATGCAAACCATTTCCGGTGCCCGTTTTATGTTTATCGCTTGCCTTTGAGACATAAATTATGAAAATGAGCTTAAAATCAAACCATAATGCTGAGTATCATTCGCGAGCGGACCCGTCACCCGTTCAGAACGTTTGTTGCCAATTATTCGGTGCCATACCAACACTCCGGGCGCGTTGAAAGCGGATAAAAACTTAACCAATCTCAATTGTACAAAAGGACGAAAAAGACAAAAAAAAAGAAAACGATCATCACACTGGCTCCCAATTGCCCCCGCAAGCTTTAAACCAGTTTGCCCGTGCACTTTATGGCAGTTGTAAAACCGTAAAAATCGTCACGATTGGATCGTGCATTCAAATCCCCACACAGTCGCATACTTTGTTGGACGGCTTTGGCAGCACGGGAACAGGAAGGTGGCACAGCTGATTTTCGGGTTGCGAACCAGAGTGTGGCGGGCGGGATGTTCGTTCGTTAAGTGCGGCGATCGTAAAGAACCGAACCGAACGCCTCGTAAAAGCACGATGGGAGATGCTGCGCCAAGGCATCGGAGAAATTCTTGGGATTTCCAATTTTGTTTTCGTCCGTGTTTTTGGGAAGTCCTTTCCACGGTTTTCGGGTTTTAATTATCCCTGGACGGGTGTGCGGGAACTGCCTGAATGAACTGCACAGACTGCGAGCACCCCTGTGTGTGTGTGTGTGTTTGGAGGCAATTGAGTGGAAAATGGGCGAAATTATAATCTAACGCGTCCGTATCAGCGACCAGATAGGGGCACGGAAGAACAGTCGCGGGATGAAAGAGGAGTCCGTTGGAAGACCTGAAGGAGAAATGCAGAACAAAAATGTATTGTTAAGCTACATCGGTTTGGATATTTCTTCTGCACACGTGATCTTCGATGATCTCTGCGTGCGTTTAGAGCCATCGTCTTGGCTTAGGTCGCTCTGTGTGTCCTGCGAGATGGTGCGCGGGATCTTCGCCGAAAGAGAAGCGGACCAGCCGGAGCCAAAGCTGTGTGTATCATCCGTGCTATTATTATCGAAAATTGATTTCTGCTAAGCGCAGGCCGGTAGATTATATAGCTTCTCGTGGCTTTCATTTGCGGTGAACTGTCTTTTTTTAGCTCTCCCTTTGCTTCATCGCCGGCGGTCCCCGATTACGATACCGTTTTCTTTTGCAGGTTGCGGTCAGAACACGCGACCAGCTTCGTGTTGGACGCAAAGGGACCGGAAATGGATTGCAGTTCTATTTCGGTTTAGCCCTCTTTTGACAGATACAAAAATCGACTCTCAATGGCGATGGCAATTCCAGGAAAGATAGGAACTCGTATGAAAGAGTTGTGCACGTGAGCGGTGTCACAAAGATTGGAAGTAAAGCGATTAACGCACACTCAGCACACCTCAATCCGAGCATATGGATCTTCATCCTTCCGGGTCCGTTTCCTTGCCTGCGCTCGGTGCTGTTCCCCATTTAAGCTCGAATGTCGCATTAGGAACCTTTTCCCTTCTCTCCACTAACGGAGCCAATAGGATTTCCTTTCCAAAAGGTAATAGCGTGGAATTAGGCGGGCTTTTACCATCCCGGGTTTTGGGCCGCTTCCTCGTTTGTGACACTTTGCACAGTGTGACATCTTCCCAGTCATCTGGTTGATCGACACAGCTTCTACCTACACACGGACGCGCCCGCCCAGCATTGAGTTGTTTTTAAGCCGCCTTTTATTGCAGTCATTGGCGATTAGTCGGAGGATTTTGTGTATGAGAAGATTATACGATTGTTGGTGTTGACCACAAAGCGCTTTAGAGAAGCGAGGGAGAGAGCCACAAGCACACATGTGATCGGAAAGTATTAAACGCCTATTAGGTCGTCATAATAGGTGTCGATGAAGGTAGAGGATAGGTGTGGCAGATGGTGGCATAAGCAACCGAGTCCCAAAAGGGACACCCAGAGGTGTTTGATCCGAACCGGAGCGCTTTATGCAAAAGGGAAAAGAGAATTGCCTTGGGATCATTCCGAGCGTTTGAAGGTCTCGTGTAAAAAACTTTGTTTAAAATAGCGCATCAAGTAAAATTTGAGAAACTAATCAAGAAGATCATTTAAAACTGCAAAAACAAAACGAAAACTGTGCGGGTGTTTAGAAAACGTTCGATAGCACACAGCAGCAACAGTGTGCTTGGCTGTGAGGTAATAAAAACAAGCAAAAAATAGACTTACCAAACACACACCTACACAAACAAGGGCTAAACTAAAGGTGGAAAAGTTAATAGCACAAAACGGCACGTTCAATAGAAGAACGGTCGACAAGGGGAAGCGTCAGAATGTGCAGCAGTATAAAATAAGAGAAAAAGCGTTCGACAGAGCTTACAGCGAGGCAGAACGGAAAAGATTAAAAGCTAAACGAGCAAATCAAAGAGGAAAACTATCGTTTGAACGACGGGTACAAGAACAAAGGAGATGAAAAGCAACAACGAAAACATAAAAAAAAATGCTGTGCTTACAAAACAAAAGCGGGAAAAATAAGCAAGTGCGCAAGCTGGTGAGGCAAAAACGCAAAAGAAAAGACTCAAGCAAGCAAGCAAACGAATGGAGAAGCAAACGAGGAACGGGATGGAAAAGTGGCAGAAAAATGGAAACTGAAGCCCGGCCGTGAAGTCCGTTCCCTTTTGCGCCGCCGTCCCCAGCCGCCGCCCCTTTCGTGTCGATAGAGGTGTTGCGAGGCGGTGTTAAAAAGAATTAAGTTATTTTGGCCCTCGTTTTTAAAGTGAGGAAAATAACACCCATAAACATTTAACGATTCTTTTGCACTTTTTTTTTGTTCCTGCGTGAGTGTGCGCGTGTTAAGTCCTCCAGTCCTGTTCCTTCACCCATCATCATCGGGCGAGCGGAGAGCGCGGGTGCTGTTCCGGGTGCTGGGTGCTTTTTCACCTCTCACGACCCGAAAGCTTTTCACCCGGCCCGGCCCCGGAGGAGCGCCCGAGCGGCTGAAGAGGAGCATCGAGCTGCAGTCGGCTGCCAAGGGCGCTGCACATGTGTGGAGTGTGCATTGTTGCGATTGTGCGCGCGGCCCCTTGACGGACTGTGCCGGTGGTACCTTCGCCGGTGGTAGACGATCGATTTGAAGTGGGCTGTCCTCTTCCCCTTGCTGCGGTGGCCCACTGGAAAACCAATCATAACGAATCGGTCGGGAGGATGCTTTTTTCCGTCGGTTGTTCCTTTGCACGTGGAATGTGTTCGTCTCGCCGCTTAAATTGGTCATTGCATTGTGCGTGTCCAAATGAAGGCAGACGACCACACACACTCGCGCGCGTATACCTTGGATGCATTTAATTTTTCTCCTCCAACACCAGCAGCAGCAGCAAAAAAGGAACCAAAACCCCCTTCTCGAGAAAGAAATAATCAACGTTCCCGTGTGTGTGGATTTTGGCCACGGACACGCAAGCAGACGCATGCACGCACGCTTTCCTTTCTCTTTTTCCACCGAAGGAGGTGGCAGTGGTGGTGGTGGGCTCTGCTGTTGTCCTTTAGGGGTGGTCTTCTTCCCACGGGTACGCCATTGACGCGTTGATTAGTTTTGGGGGGGGGAGCAATTTAGAAGTGAAAAAGAGGTGAGAACCGGTGCCGGATTGACGTTGACGTTGCCCTTCTGCGAGCGTGCGAAGATGACTTTATTAGATGCACTTTTTGAAGTGCACTTCTGGCAAGATTGCTTTGTTTTCGCCGGTGTGCCGGTGTGCGACTGCAGCTTGCAGGAGGCGGATGCAACGATGGCTCAATCTTCGTCCCCGGTAACTCGTGGGGCGGAGGTTAGCAATTATAATGCTGAACGGAATAATTAAATTCTTTAGCATGCCGTTGGCTAGAATTGTTTTGAATTTTGGAGGACGCACAAACCGAATCACTCGACTTGAGTTGATGAGGAAAGTCCTTGAAAGACACGACAATAAAAATTGGGAACTTGAACGAAGAATCATAGGTGCATAATATGTAGAACTCACTGATAGTTGAAATTGAGCTTTTGATACATTTTTATGTAAGCATGGGACATTCCAAAAAAATCTAAAGTTCTAAAGTCGTCTCCACGGTGGAACATTACTGGCATCAACCATTTCATGGAAAACCCAAACTGGAAAGCTAACAAGCCCGGCGCTGATCCCACTTTACGATCCACCGGCGCCAAAGTGAAATACGAAACCCAATCATAAACTGCCGATCGAAAATTGGATAACAAAACGATCGATTGAACCGAATCGGGAATGGAAAAAGGAAAAAAAGGAAGCACGGAGAAGGAAAGAGTAAGAGAAGGAGAAGCTTACGGTTCCAGTGTGCCCAACGAGTGCAAGGAGGAGGAGAAGGTATAAGGCATATACATAGGTATATTTTTCGATTTCAGGGGTACGATCATCAAAGGGGCCTGGAAGATCGGAATGATATTTTATCACTGATCCATTTATCATGGGCGACCTTTTACATGTAATGCTATTAGTTATTCCGGTATTATGCGGTCGGTTATGGGTTTGGCTTTTCTTTTTGGCCGGTTTTGTTGTTGTGTTTTGTGATGGTAAACATTAAATGTAGCATTTTAAGTTGCATTTCCTTCGGTAAAGCTGATCAAAGCGCAGAGAAGACGTGTTTCGTTTCTGTTAATGGTGTGCTGTTCAATAAGCATTTAAAGCTTCTAAGACCGTGACCTCTCATCTCCATTCAAAGTGTTTCAAAAGTGACTGGTGCTAAAGCCTGTCGTGGTTTAAAAAAAAACTATAAAGAATGGACAAATGTCACACCGCAATTGTAGAACCATTTAAATGAGCAATTTACACGCTGTAGCGCCACGGCGGATGTGCCAAATATCGTTTTATTTAAAGCCCCGTAGATAATCTCTGGTTAAAAGCTAATTGGGATAATTATATGGATGTTTTATTGTAAGCGAAATAAGATGCGTTAATGCCCGAACGTGCTGACCTAGAGTGGCGTTCGAAGGAATGCGCAACACTTCCGCCTTGTGAAGTCGTGCCGTACATCGTGGCATTCAGAAGTTGAATTGAATTGCTTGTATAATGTGCTGGGTCGTTCATTGAAGCGATATTAATAATCCGCAAGGACGCACGATGGGGCCACCAAGTGGAAGAGGAGCGCTCTTGTGCGGAAAGCTCGTGACGATGGTGCGAAAGTGGCCATTTTAAGGACGTATCAGATGACATCGTTCGTCTGTCGGCATGGCTGTGGCGCGCGCATCAATGAACGATGGGTGATGTTTCCATCTGCGCCAATTAGCTTAAGCTAATACTTTACCCAGCTCCCTGACACACTTCGTGTCCTGGTCGCAGGGAGGGGACCACAATCTGTATGGTATGTCGTTGGTTTTTTTCCTTCCTATGTTGCGGTTTGGCAGCACTGTTTTTGCCGTTCCCTCGCGTTGATACGCCGCCCCGGGATCGTGGGCAATGGTCATCCTTCAAAAAACTTTTCGTGGGGAGGGCGGCTTCTTGCTTCAGCCGCTTCGGTATTTCTTTCACGAAGCTCGTGTGCGTGTGGTTTTGGCATTTGCGTCTGTTCAAATTAATTAATCGTGTCTTCAAGGAAAGCGTTTATGGGCGGAAAGAAGAGACTCGTCACAAAAAAAAATGACAACAGTAAGCATACGCGCATATTTGATTGTCACTTCGTAACAGTGGTGGGTGGCTCTCTCTCTCTCATTCGTGTCTCTTAGTCGTCCCGGTACGTGCTTTGAATTGTAAATTTCATTTATTTTCGGCAGTTTTGGGGTAATCGGTAGCCACGGCCTGAAACGTAGCGGTGCGTAGGGATGAAGGCGGCATGCTGCCTGTCACTCATCGTTGTCAATGCGTTACCCGTACCGGGTTCGTCACTTTGTGCGCTAGCAATATTTACTTTCCACAGCTTCAGCTTTTGGACGGGCGGAAGGGGGTAAGAAAGAAAGGAGTAGGAGGCGGCTGGGTGAAGAGTGTTTTCTTTCGGTGCCGATTGCATCTTGCTTCGGGGCGGATGAAAAATGGCGGCAACGTTTACTGTCATGTAAAACACATGTCGACTGTCGTAGCGCGGTACTCTATCGCGCTTGCTGCCACCGGTTGACCCGCGCTGGAGGCTACCGAAAATTAAGGAAACAAAACAGAAATGGCAAAAAAAACGCGAGGCGTTGAAAACAAAAAGCTGAAGAAGCTTTGCGTCAATACGCGGCCCCCACTGTGGGGCAGGACGGGACGGGCTGGGAAGCGATAAGTCAATATTTTACCTCCAGAGAGCGGACGAGGCCGCTTTGGGATAGGGATGCGAAACGCCCGATCGCGAGACACCCGATCGTGGGATGCTTAAGCACACGAATTCCGTGTGCATTTCGCGGCTGCAAGATGAATGGTTTGGGGTGGTGGCATCAAATTCCAGTACCCAATCTCCCTCCTCTATCAGCAAAACAAATCGAATTCACGGATTCTGTTGAGCGCCTTCTACCATGATGTCAAAAGCGCCTGCAAAGCCAACGAAAAGTTTTTTGTGGTTGCTGCTCTGTGACAAGTGCTCGGTCAAGAATGTATTCCTCTGGGTCCTCTGCTTCGTCTCTCTACTTCCTCACTGAATTTGAATACTTGCCGAAGTGGGGCGAGCACTGCGAGGAACAAACAACGAGAGAACTCGCAATGACTTGCCACGAACGGGCCATCGATACATCAATTCTACAAATTCCAGTAGAACATTCCTGACCCTCCACGGTGCGTTTGGGAGGGGGGTGCTTTGAGATTGCACGCCATGCCACGTTCTGACGCAACAAAGCCGGTTACTTTGGGATGCGAATCCTTCCAGCCCGGGCTGCCACAATATTTTCGTTGGATAATAAATAATCGACGGCTTGGAGGAGTGTGTTTGTGGACGCGTTTTCAATTATCCGAGGGCGCTGGGAGTCGTGACGGTATGTCAGGAAGCAACAATGTGTGGCATTTTGATGAGGTTCTTCGCATCTCGGGGTGGTCTACGAACTCGCCAGCTGGACGGCACGGCCATCATCTGCCTGCGAAGTTGTAAATTCTGCAAACAATAAGACCCTGGCACTGGTTTGCAGCCTGGAAGATCACGTTGCTCGTTTGCAGGAGATAGTTTACCTTTCACCTCCCTGGAAAGGACTGCTTTTCCTTGGAGAAAAATGCCACAATCGCTACCATCGTTTCTTGGGCAATCCATTCTTTCCACTTTCACGCACGCGCCCTTTCCTTGAGACAGATGACACTTTCTTCACGCTGGAAAAGATATCCCTGTTTGTGGGCCGGTGTGCCTATGTGTGTATTTCCCCACACAAAAGCGAGGGTAGCTACAGGACAAGGGCGGGATTGGGACATTGATTGCCTCACCTGGTGAAGCCGTGCTGGGTCGGAACTTGAAAGCGTTCGGACAGCTCGTTTCCGTTAACCTTGTTTGAGAAATGCGTCGAAGAAAGGTGGAAATCAATCGTGTCGGCGACACGGGATGGAGAGCTGGACGCACTGCTAGAACAATAACGATCTTGTCCGTGCGTCCACTGGCCATTGGCTTATTGGATTCTTTACGAGTGTGCGCATGTGTATGTGCGACACGCAACTCCTTCCACCGGGGGGTGTAGCGTGTGGGTCCCCGGAGTGTGGTCCACAAGTCAGTCCAGGAGAGACAAAGAACAGTTACGAGATGAGGAATCGTCTACACCGATGCCCACTCAGAATTCATTCCCGAAGCGAACCTGACCCAAAGATCAGCAGGAGACAATGTAGAGGTTTTTCCCAATTCTACCAATTACCGATGCAGGCAGGGGCATTCTGGAGGTTCGTCGGGCTGTTCTGCTTCGCATCCATTGATCGGGCACATGTCTGTTGTGGACACGGGGTGAGTGTAGATACACAAGCATTCCTGGTGTGCTTTCTCCTTCCCCCGCTGCCTGTTAGTTTTCGCTCTCTTCCGCACCTGCTGCTGCTGCTGCTAGCACTGTTCCTGTCCATTGTCCCGGGCGGAAGAGGAATGTCTCCGCCTCTGGTAGGTATGTGCGGCGGGAGAAAGTTGTCAACCGGCTGCCTAAGAAGATCAATGCGTGAAGGTGTTTTTTTGTTTTTTTTTTCGGGGCCTGTGTTTTCTCGATGCTCGACACGCTGGAAACGCATCCAGCCGCCTGTTCAGTGTCCCAGGTATGTCGGGGTCGCCGCGCCGCATGTGTCGACTTTCAGGGCCGTTTATCCCAAAAAATCAATGTGTGGGCGACGGCCAAAGACGCAAGACCGAGTGGGATGAGTGGGAAAGATGAGTGAAAGGAAAACGAGTAGGTGTGCACATTGTTTTTATATTAATGTACGCGCGTATGTGTGTGTGTGTGCGTCCACACTTTCAAGGGCTGTGAACCTTTGAGCTTACATCGGGCAAGAGCTCTCGCAGCTCGCTAGTCCATTTTACGGCTTGTGCACATGGTCGGTAAAAAAAAAACGGACGCTCGTAGACGTCCTAAATGCACTCTCCAGGGATTTCCGCCGGCAGGAATCCGCTAGCAGGGCGCACCAGTTCGCCGAGATAAACACTGATGTTTACCAATAAAGCGGGAGGGAGAGAATGCCCAGCCATCTCTAGAATGCATGGTCCGCGGCAAACGTCAAAGAAGATGTCAGCGTCAGCTCGTCCCGCCCGGGGATAGGAGGATGACTGTTTTTGCGGAGATTAATGCTCGATGATAAATTGATGGCAAATTGACTTTCAACTGTCGGATGATGCGGTGGGGCGCTGAGCACACTGGCGTACTACCTGCGCGGTGCAATCAGAACCGTAATCCGACGTGTCGAAGGGCGTCCCAGAAGCGGAAAAGGTCCCCTCACCCGGGGGTAAATGGGATTAAGATGCCGACTGGATGTAACGAGGGCGCTGCGCTATCTGCAAGTGCCGCTGTCAGGTTTTATGTCCGTACATCGAGATACCCATCCCAACAGTGCCGCCGTGTGGGCAATGCGCACCGACTTGCAGATCGTGGATATAACGTTGGATGAGGTTGAAAGCAGTTAAGCTACCGGTGTGCAGGCATGTGCATTTAGAGGGAAGAAATCTACAGGTGCGGTTGGACGGAGTTGCCGTGAGAGCGGAACGTGTTCTAATGAGACGTTTTGACACAATGTTTATAGATTAATTGGTGGACTATTTACCCAACAAGCAGGACGAACCTGGTTCGTGACGTCCAGAACAGGTTGAAGGGTAGCTGAAAATATTGGTTCGATTTAGAGTAGATCCAATAATTAATTACGGTTCAGGTTGAGG
Source organism: Anopheles epiroticus (assembly GCA_000349105.1). Taxonomy (NCBI): domain Eukaryota; kingdom Metazoa; phylum Arthropoda; class Insecta; order Diptera; family Culicidae; genus Anopheles; species Anopheles epiroticus. The sequence goes on from KB670613.1 coordinate 759,252, forward strand.
TTAAGGCTGTCAGGGAATGTCTGGAAGGATCTCCCCCAATGTATTGAGGCGTACATGAAAAATTACCATACTTGACGCAAGAGGTCCTCCGGGCCCTCCCTGTCAGCATGAAATGTCTTCCCAATACAGTCGGTATCGGCCATTCCCTATAACCGTGATCGATCTTTTCGAATCCTCCCGTAGTCCGTAGCCTTGAGGTGCATCCCGGAGCGAAACTTCCAGCAAAATAGACCTTTATCTAGTGCAGCGGCCAGCATCCCTTAAGGGACGGTGCACATACACATTCCCATTAATTCCCACTAATGAGCTCACCGGTTGGAAGCCAATTTGTTGTTGCCCTATTGCCGCTTTGCCGCTCCGGGTATTGCTTCTGTGTCGCCTCCTGATGGCATTCTGGTGTAAAATGCTCACTCACAGTGTCCTCCCGGGGGACCCAGGGGGAAAAAAGGGTCGATTGGAAAATTCGACAGCTTTGCCTCATTACAAAAACCCGTAGCTCGTAGAACGGTTGGCCTGTTGCCGTGTTATTGTGTTATCCCTCTGGGATACATCCGTCCATGTATGAATTCCGCATCCTTTCTAAAGTTTTTGCCGCAGCCTTATCTGTGCAGTGTAAAATTCCAGTGAAATGTGTGTAATGGGCCCAAGAACAAAAGCATTTTCCTTCATTAGAGGCCCTAGGCCATTAACACATGGTCCCTTCACTTTTGTGCCCTTGTTTTGTCCCGCTTTCCCCTCGCTCTTCCTTTGCCTCATTTTGGGAAATGTGTGCAAGAGCCTTTCCCGGCCCTGCCCCCGTCCCCGAGGAGCTTCTAAAAGCAGCACAAACCACTATCATCATCGTCATCATTGCCCACCACCACCCGTTGACGGAAGCGGATTTCGAAACGGATTTCACCTTCCAACCGTTGCAGCTGTGTGTCCGCCTCAACGCGTGTGTGTGTGTGTGTGGGGGATGACAATTGTGCTGCAATTAGTACCGGCACCGGGGGCGAATGATGTATTGTTTTATTTATCGGGCTTTTGCAGGGTCCCTGCATTCCTCGAACGCCGCCTGCATCGGTTTTCGTGTGTCCCTATGCTGTGTGTGTGTGTTTTTTTTCCGTGCGGGTCCGGGTGGCGGGTTAGCGCATTGCACGCGGGGAGGGTTCTGGAAGATTTATTTCTCTATCTGCGATCATCGATTGCGACAAAGGCCTGATGGTGGCGGTGGTGGCGATTGGTTGGCATTTATAATTAAGTCAAGGCTGACCAAGGCAAACATGTGTTTGGCCAGCCATTTAATTAGCCATTGTTCGATTATCGGAGATAGTTTTGGAATTTGTTACGCAATAGTTATGAAATCATCGTGGGATCGAGGGAAGGATGCGCTCATGGTGGAAATATGCCACATGGAGGTAATTTATGACCATTGCGCCCGGTTTAATTAAGAGGAAGCGACTCCTTCCTCCGTGAAACAGTTATGAATATTAATTCTAATTAAAAATTTAAACCATTGGCTCACTTTCTTAACTTAAATTTACAGCAGGTACCTGAACCTGTTTAAAATTTCCCCTCCCGTTTGAGCGCGGTAACGTCCAACAAACCCATTGTTTAAAACTTTAAAGCTGACAGATGGTGGTGTTGGTGTGTACAACTTGGAACCTTCTTGCAGCAGTTGCGCGTTTTCTCCTGGGCATGCAAATTGGATTTTAAACGCGCGCCCGAAAGGGTGGGCGGAAAATTTGATGCATACTGACGAAATGCCGTGTTGATTTTTCCCCTCACACCTTCCCCTACATCAGCCCCTTTTCACAAACATTAGATACAGCAGGCGCAACGGTTCATTCCCGGCGGAAATTACGTTTCCCGTTCCGGGAAATGAGTGAAAATCGTCAAACCGTCGTCTCTTTCACTGGCGACCAAAAGGACGCAGCCCGCACGGATTGCACTCGCCACATCCGTGCCCTTTCTCGTCCGACGGTTTTGTTTTTTCTGTTTGGTTTTGCCGTGGCGGTACCGGATTTGACTGTAGCCGAGTGTGTTTGTATACGCTTTTTGTGTGCCCGCTTATCATGATTCGGTGGGGTGTGTGGTTGGGGAGGACGTTTTCCGTCGAAACTTTGGGGGCGCCATTTTACAAAAGCCCTCCAAATGTGTCTCGTCATAGAAAGATGGAACAAACGTTTTGCCTGTATGGTCAAATTGAAAAATAATCACCAATCGGTTCGGCTGGCAGATTTTGTGTGCCGTTTGGGCAGGCGGGGGGGGGGGGGGGGGGGTGGTCTTGGCATATGAAACAGGGCAGACCCAGTGATTTTAATTAACGGCAACCGTATGCGTACACGAGAGGGGTAAAATATAAAATAAATAGTTTTAATGCAACGCGCCCGGCAGGTTGGCCATTTTTTCGTGCTGGTGCAGCGAATTGTGCAAAGAGAAAGTGAAATAAAGTAGCAAACCATTCCGTACAGCATGGAACGGTGCATGAAACCGCAACTTCGCTTAGCTGCAACACCGCAGTTGACATGTTCCACTAAAGCCGATGGCGTGGCACCGGGAAAGGTGCTAATGGTTGGCTCTCGGGTCGTTGTGATGAGTGGTTTGGCATTTGAAATGTCAGCAGGCATTGGGTTATGAGTTAATTGGTGAATAATTTCAACTTAAGTTCCATTTCACCTTCCGAGCACTTGAACCCTTTTTTTAAGTGTAGCTTCACATTGAACTGTTTATTTGAGTTAAAAAAAAAACGTTTTATTATTTTACTCTGAATACACAACAAATTGTCATTCATGTTGACAGCTTGAAAGAAGCTTTTGTTATCCAAAAATGGATTTGCTGTATGAATTCGTAGCGGTTTGCATAATGTCACATGAATTACCGTTGAAATACTGTACATTAGTGATGGTAATATCGTTTCGAACCTATTTAGTTCAATCCGTTCCCTGGAAGGAACGATCGTAGCTAGGTTCAAATAAAATAAGAAAGCAGGTCTTTTGCACCTACCTGCTGTTAGTGGAAATGCAGATTAAAACATAAACTTTACCTTATTTTTTCTCAGTTCATTTTATTAGATGTAAAAATATACATTATCTTAATTGATCCTGCTAATTATGAAAAAATGGCTTTTATGAACAATATTGACTATGAATAAAAATGGTTCCGTTCCGTTCCGATAAAAATGAATTTTTTCCATCACTACTAAAACAACCACTCTGCTGCACTGCACAACCCCCATCCTGCCCCACAAACTTTTCTTACTGCGCACCCACTTGAGCGCCGTATGTCGCGCCAAAGTGTACCGATTCAATTTGCACCGGGCGCGCGGGGCTACCGTTTGCAATTAAAATGGTGGAAGTGCAAAAAATTCACCCCACAACGGCAAGGAGGCCAGCGGGCGGGCGGGTGTGTGTGTATTTGCATTGGGATTTTGTGTCAATTTCATTGAAGAAAAATTGACACCACTTAAAGACGAAATGTGACCTCGCACCCAGGGTTGGATGGGGAGGAGAGAGGAGAAGAAGGATAGGTTTCGGTTGGCCCCGGGGTGGAGGGTGGTACAGTGGGGGTGAAATAAACTGAAATGACTTTCTAGTCGTCGCGACGCCCCATTACGAGGGCCCAATGAAAATCGAATGCTCATCAATATGCGTGCGTGTGCCGCGAGCGCAACTGCAACAAACGGTCTTAAAGCGTAAGCGTGCGCGTCCCCCTCCCGTTGCCGGGAGAGCAAATGTCAAATTGCTATTGATCTTTTGGCATCTCCATCCCCCGAAAGTGGACAGGTGTGTGTGTGAGAGAGGGTGTTTGCAGAGCGGGGATGAGTGCAGCTGCGCAATCTTGGTTTCGCGCTGCAGTCGCGAAGCGAAACGCTGGAGGGAAATGGAAAGAGTCAGCTTACCCTGCCGGCACTGTAATGACACTTTGCGGTAAGGCATGTCTGTCTGATGCGTCTGTGGGAGGCTCCTCGAATACGTCCGAAGTGAAACGACAAAGTTTCACCGAGGAATTAAGACTAGATATTAGTTTCAGGCTTCGTGATGTAACAAGCCGACGCGTTCCCCCCAATTTAGATGGAGAGGGCGATCCAATTGAATGCTCTCGCATGTCCACTTCAGTAATTAGTGGTCGTGTGATGTTCTTCCTTGGGTCGTTTTGGAAACATCATAAAACATTTATAGCAATATTAACGATTATGTTTCGTTCAATCTCGACAAGATCAAATCGCTGCACTGGCTGGGATGTTGATTTTACGCCCGGTTAAACGTCTATTAACTTATCAATCACTTTACACCTTCGTTAAATCGGTGTCTCGCAGTCGTCGTCGTGTTTTGTTGTCCACAATCCATCTCCACCCCCAAGCGCCCAGTGGTGAGGTAGTTGGGGTGCGGCACATTTTACGGTGTCTAATGAGCAGAGTCGCGGCTCGAAACGTGACCGCGGTCCTTCTCATTTCAAAAATGTCTAAATTTCAAACCCGCTAACCCTGATAGCGCTGATTGGTGTGCTGAAAAATCAATTTCGTTTTACTTTTTAACTGCCGCCGTAAAGTCGGCGGAATCATTACCCAACGGTAAGGGGCGGCAATCGCGGCCGCCGCGATGTGTTTCGTGCGTGGAACATGTGGCTTCGCGAACGGTTTGTGTAGACAAATGGGAATGAGTGTGAATGTTGACAGTGATTATTAATTTCATTAAACAGGCATAAAATTAACGAGGGAGACACATTTTTCACAACAAATCCTGTTTGCTGCCCGTTTTCGGTGGGCAGTTTCGCAAGCTAATTAATAACGATGGAGTGGCGTGACCTAGACGTAGTAGACGCAGAAGTATCTCTAACCAACGAAAAAAAAAACAGCCAATAGACTGAATAATTTAATAAAAGTGATATCGTCGGTATGCAATCACGCCGGGACAGTACTCCGATGGCTCTTAGATACTCCGATGTCACAGATAGCGCAGGAGCTGCATGAAACGCAAGTAATGAAATTTGTTAGCTGTGATTCAAAAGAAAGCTTCTCAGTTGAGATGCGGCGAAGCTCCAGATGAAGGCGATAGAGCGATGGGCTGGCCGCAGACCAGGAAACAAAACACGCGTAACAAAACAAAGGGAATGTGGGAGGGAGAGAGGGAGGAATGAAATAGAAACTTGGCCTGGCGGAGGCAGCAGTACTGCGCGACCGCATCGTCATCATCCTCGTCAGCAGCATAAAAGACGTCCGAAGCGACAGCAGCAATAGCAACCACCGCAGCAGCCGCAGCAGCAGCGCAACCACTGCACAAAGAATGTGAAATGTAAATAACACCATATCGCACACACAACAGACACACACACACACAAAGAAGAAGCTCGACGAGGTCAGGAGAAAACGCCAACATTTTAGAAGGCTTGAATGAAGGCCCGCTCGCCGGACGCAACTCCACACTTCTCCTGGACAGGTCCATCGGCGGTGTATTGAACACTCTCTGGACGACGCTCAAGATGTCCTGCTACTTGCCCCTCTATCCTCTGGATCGGTACGTTAAGGGAGTCTTTTGATCGACTGCACAGAGCTTGGGTTCCTTCAATTTCTTTGAACTCGATGGCTTATTTTGGCCTTTCTACTAAATAGCAACCGTAGACATCATAACAATACGCCTCGAGGGTATTGGTTCTTTGCTGCATTCTATTTGGAGAATGCTCTTGCACTACTTTAAACGGGTCTGTATCTTCGCTAGCGCTGTTCAGAAGTGACTGGAAATTCTCAGGTTTTACCGCATTACCTAAACTCCAACTCCGTGGTTTTTCCCTGCACTCTCGCCCGATGTGTTCGATGACTTACCTATTAACACTTGGGAAGCCCTCTGCGAAGCTTCATGTCGCGGCGGCTTCATCATCTTGACGCTGCTCGTTTAATGGCAGGCAGACAGCCAGAAGCACAACAACACAACAACCTCACAACCCTCCCAACCTACCAGCCCTCCCAACCTGGGCAATACGAGAGCAGGGCGCTTTCATGCCACCTAGTTATGTTTGCATGCCTTCGCTTCGCCTTTGGACCACAGTGAACTCCGGGAAGTAGCGCTTGATGCTGCACTTCTGCTCGACAGGCCTTTCGTTCAGTGCCGGTGTTTGATTTTCTCTTTGTCTACCGGTCCTGTGCGTTTATGTGTGCCCCATCTTGTGCTTGAAGCACTTGTGTGCCCGGCCGGGTTACATTACGTCTTTTCCCACCTCCCGGTTCGCTTTTGCACAAGGTTTAACATGTCCTTTAACCTTCTTTTACAGACTCCTCGGACTCCTCGGCAGGTTGCCCTGGTGCCTAATTTGTTATCCTCTTGATGTTTTAGCATTTCGACAGTTTTTCCTCGTAGACCCACGCACGCACACACACACACACGCATAGACGCAAACTTGCAGGGTAGATAGGGAAAGTCGAGTCATGGGTTTGTTTTTGCACTTTGCGTGATACTTCTGGGCAGAAAAAGCCTCCAACTGGGTTAAAGCTTCGCCGGCGATCACCAGGCCACCAGGGTGCGTGTGCATGTCCTTGGCGTTTGAGTAGGGGCTAGATAAAATGGCTTTATGGACCTGTCTGTGTTTGCCTCCTTTAAGTGTAGACATTCCGAAACAGTTCCATTTGCGCCGGTCTGCCATCTCTTCCACTGCCTGAAGGTGTTGTCGATGCATCTTTGGGCTCAAACCCATGAAGACCCGACTTCCACACTCTCGCCGTGCTAAGGTGTGTTTTGTTTTTGCGCCTTCTTTGGTGATTACATACACACCAAGTTTTTTTTCTGTTTCCCTGTCCCTCTCTATCCCATTGGTGGGTCTATTGACTTTTGGAACAATCTAACCAAATTACGCCGGCATCCGTCTCGGGATGGTGGGCCCTCTGTGGCTCTGTGTGGCCGCCTCACCGTTTTCTTCCCTCTCTCTGTCGTCTACGGTCGCCCTTTTTCTGCTCTGCTCTTCAGCCGGTCGCGCTTAGCAGCTAGCTTGGAGTGTGAATTTTTCGCCTGCATCGCGTCGTCCCGGTAGGTAGAGCGTAGGAGTGTGTAAACACCACGGTTTGGCACTTGTCCGCGCCGAAGCCTAGAGCAGCCGTTTGCGTTTGGGCGCAAAACCTGGCGATAATGATGTATGGCCGCACTTCTTTTTGTCTGTTTTGTTATGTTTTGTTTTTTTCGGGGCCCTCGGGGGTTAGTTTCGGTTACGTCGTTCGCGCCGCTGCTCGGCCGTGTTCGTTAAGGGGTCTTCCAAAGATAATATTTACCCGGCCCGGTAAATGAGGATGATGGAATCACGCTGGAAGTTGGCCGTGTTAGCCGCATTCCTGTTCATTTCTACCATCTTCAGCTCGTCCCGCCATAAAATCTCTCCAAAGTGCCGAGTGGAAGAGGTACCGGGTCGTTCCGGGAAGGAGTGCAAAAATCCTTGCACGGTCTAGTGAGAAGTGGTTCCCGAAAAAAAAGGTGCCAAGCAGGACAATTGCAATGAAATACTGCTAAGAAAATATTGAAACACACCGACGAATAAATAAGGGTGGTATGTGTCCGTCTCAGCTCTTCCGAACATTGGCGTAACAAAGAGAGGGCGAAAGATAAGCGCTCATTAAGGAATTGCAGGTCTGTTTTGACAAATGAAGGTATACGTTTGTTTTTCAAACATTCGTTTGGACGCTACACATTTGTTTGCAATCAATTATGTTGATGGATAATGTGTTTGGTAAGCAACTGTCAACTCTGGTGGTTAGACAGTGTAGCAAAATCGGAAATGGTTTCTAGAGAGATGATTAGAATTTTCAAAGAATCTTAACTCCTCCTGGAACATTTATATTTTATGGCCTAGTTCCAAAGTTCCGTGTTCCAATGTTTCCAGCAAGTATTCCAGCTGTATCAGGAACCAAATAAAACCCCCTAAAAAAGCGTGATCTTCATTGTAACACCTATCCCAACACATGCTTGCGAATGGTTAAGCTGCTCAAGATGAATTTTCTGACACATTCACACACTCTCCTTAGCGCTTCTCGCTCCAGAAGTCGCGCGGGTGTTTGCCACCCTTCTCTCTCCCCCATCCCAAATCCGGCAATTTGTGTTTCTGTGTGCCCCTTACCACTTCGTCCTCTAGAACCAGTAAGCCACACACATAAGGGCTCGTATGAAGCGAAAAAAAGGGAAAAAAGGGAAGTTGAAAGGCTCCTTATCTCCGAAAATCCGGTGGGAATCTGCCACAACTGCCGCGCTCTCGTTTTGTGTGCGGCAGATTTGTGGCGTCACGACATATGAATTTTCGCTGCCCGTAATCGAAATGTGAATTTCCCATCCCTCCTCCCCGTTCGCATTCGAATACGAATGCGGATTATTACGATTGAAAATGCCTTCCAGGTGTATAAACGGCGTGCGTTTTGGTGTGAGGGGGGCCGCAGTTACAAAAAAAAACGAGGGTATAATGGGAAAAATATATATTCGTATGGCGGGAATAAAGGCGGGATCAATAACAAGCAGCAGGAGCAGCAGCAGCAGCAGCAATGCCTGCGCGGGACTAGGAGAGGCAATCTCGGCAGAATGTGTTCTTCTCGTTTGAGACTGGTCGAGTCTGGCGAGGGGAAAGCAGAGGGGGGATTGTAAAGGGCTGCCGGCTGGTGGGTACGCGTCAGTAGCATGTCAAGAGGCGCGAGATGTTTGACTTCTCCGCGCCGGACACGCTGCAGTCTCGCCGGCACGGGGAGAGTATATTATTTCGCTGCCTTTTTTATTATTATTAATCTCCTTGTACGGCTGCACATGCACACACACGACCTTTCTGCTGTTTCTCCAGGTTGCCCTTTTGAAGCATCTATGGGGAAGAATTGTGGCAGCCCTCCCTTGCTCTCCTCCCTACTCCACGTCTTTGATAACGATCTCGTCTTTAACCCGCTTGTCGTACTTCCGCCTACGAATTCTCACACTCACGCGGTGTGAGCCGCATGTTATGAGGTTCTTTATAGCAACAACAACAAAAAAACTATTCTCACCTTTTCATGGCTCCAACCCGACCTAACCAAAAACGTTGCGCTGCTGCACGCCCTCTTTCCCACATGATGCATGTTAAATGCACTCACTCCCCGCGCCCTGGCCGGAATGCACGGGCGAGTATCCGATCTCATAACACCATCGCACACATACACGGGAAGGGTACTACCGTGTCAGTATGGTGTTGCAGGTGCCAATCATTGGAAATTGAAAATTAAAGAAACAATCCGACTGTTGAAGCTTGAGCGGGCTTGAGAGCGCGCGCGCACGGTTGGTGAGGATCGATCAGGATTTCACAGTCCGTTGGTGGTGTGGTAATGGTAGAAGCAAGATCATGTTTCACTCCAGCGGGAAGGAGAGTGTTTTGGTCTGTGATCATGCCTCGTTGCCTATGGGAACAATTGGTACACGATGGATATGATGGAAATGAACTATCGAGCTAGGTTTGAGGAATGAGAAATGACGGTAAGAGCCACAATGTTTGAAGATATTGAAATCTGTAGCTGAAGCAATTGCAGCAGTTGAAACCGTGGTATCATGTATAGACCTGAGTAGTTTATGACACTAGTTGGAAAGGGATCTCAGAAGATTAATACATGACTTAAAATGATAACTTTTCAACTCGAGTCTTGGTGTAATGCTAACAACTGTTAGGAGATATCCCCCTCTATCGATATTCATATCAGGTCACATGAAACGCATTTTTAATCACACCTGAGAAGTTTAGTTTGGATTGAGCAATCCTAAACAGCTCAAACAACCGATATGATTGCCTTAACTCTAACTCCATGTAACGCATGGAAGTGCGTTAAGTGTATCCGGATCTCTTAGCTGATAAGAGGGCGTATCGTGGCGCTCGGTACTACCCATGCCTACACCCCTTCTTCGCGTCGGCAGATTTTAAACGAATGTCCGGTATTCGGTGAGGGGCTGTAGAGAAAAGCATATTCCACTGGAAACCTTCATCATGCGGTGGTTAACGCCTATATAATATGTGGTATGGTCCGGTGCAACCTCTGCGCAGGCTTGGTACTGCCACGGTCCAGTCGAGTGCGACTCCTCTTCGAGGTTCTCTATGGCTTCATGGGGTCGCACAAGGTAACGTATGATTAATTTTGCCTCCGGTGGGTCGGCGTCCAGTGGTCGCACGACACCTTGCTCTCCGCTCCCCAGACCCCGCCTGGAGCAGGTTGGGTGAAGGTGAGGAACTCTATCCGAACTCGAATCTTTCTCTTTCTGGCTCGACCCGAAAGTCCGGCCGAGACGGTTATTGATCCAAGAGGCATGCAACGCAGGGCGGGAGTTGGCCCAGAACGGGCTAGATGGAGGTAGTGCAGTGATCGGGCTGTTCGAACCGAAGAAGACCAGGTTCTCCCGGGTGCGGAATGCGTGCCGTCCGACCCCGAGACACTTGTGAGGCGTTTTCGAACGGTTTCCCAGCCACTCCGCACCGGTATGTCCCCCGTCTTTTTTCCGGCTCCTCTCTCCTTAAGCACGCGTATTACTGTTCTTTTTTCCGTCTTCTTCTCTTCACTTCGTTCCCCCTTTTAGGCTTCCTCTGTTTGTTCTTCCACGTATTATTAGGTGCCTGGGAAGAGAGGGTCGGAGCCTCTGGAGGGAACCTGGAACTCCACCAGAAGTTGAAGTAGTTTTTGGGATATTCGAACGGAGGGCAAAGGGTGTACGATATGCGTTGTGTGTTCTCGTTCGGAGAGCCGGACTCGGGTCGGGAGCTCCATCCCAAACAGGTGATAATGAAATTACCACACAAACCTGAGCGCGGCACACACGAATGCCCACGAGCTGCAGTCCGCGTCCCCGCGCCGAGGATGATCGTACGCGCAGTCGGGCACGGTGCGCAACACGCACACACAAGATCGATGACGGCTCCGGGGCGATGGCGCACACCGGGCGATATTCTGGGGCGTCGGTCGGTCACACGGTGTCCGGTCGCACGTAAATACCATCGATTTATAAATACACACACGTACGCACGCACATCAAACAGGCCATGGCGGGGCGCGATATGACCAGCTACCAGCCATTGTACGCTGTAGCTCTCTCGCTCGTTCATCGATTTTTGAAACTGATCAACGCCGGCGAGACAGGAGGAGCCGTTGGACGTCTTTGAAATTCCTGAAATGTCTACGAAAATGAAACGGTCATCTTTCAAAAAAAGCACTGCGCCGAGATTCAGGAGAACGCAGGCAACAACTTACTTATTTGCTTATTGGCAGGGGAAAAAGTGGAAGTGTTGTGATGGATAGACCACGGGGAAAGATCCTAAGGCGAAGGGAGCGCCGCGACGAAATCCAAACTAGCTCCCACGAGACGAGCGAGAGCGAGGACCTGACGACCAACGGAACCTAACCCGGGGACCGGTTTTATTACATTTCGTTGCCCGGCCGTGTGGCACTGGGATATCGACTCTTTCGCTTCTATTTTCATTTATCACACCTGTTCCCGTCTTCCTGGAGCAGTGGCGGGCATTTCACCACCGCTGAACGCTACTGACCAAGCGGGCACACTGGAGATGGGCGGCGTTCCTCTATCGTTCGGCTAAACAGAACTTCCCTCGGGGAGAACTGCACCCAGAACGTTGGAAGCGGGTCGTCAAGCACCTTGAGTGGCACAGCACTGGTAATGAAGTGCGTCTGCAGGGAAGGGGCAGGAAATGCTTAACCTCCAAGAGCCGAAGTCCAGCCCCGTCGACCCTAGTTAATGGAGTTGCGATGGGAGTTCCTAAATAGACTCCCAATAAGTTTGGCCCTCAAGATTCTAACCGTCTTCACCCTCTCCAATGCCTTTACTGCGAGATGACGGGGTGTGAGTGTCATAAACCGTTTTTGGCAGTTTATTGGGTGAACAGACCCTTTACCCATGCGTGGACCGTTGAGGGGGGATACATTTGTCTCTAATTTCGTCGGCTCGGTCGTTGATTGTTTTTCCCATCAGCCGGGACTTCGGGGTGCCTGGGGATGCTACCCTGCTACGGACGAATGCTTGTCAGCGCGTTCAACAAATTAACAATGCAATTATCGATAGTGCACCCTCAGAGGGAGCGCTTGCAGGATGATCGAAGATCGACAAATTAGTCACAATCATCGGCTCATTTAGGGCTGGTAGCGAACAAGGGCCGTTAGGGCTAGAGAGAAGTATGCCGTGTTGTTTCTTCCCAGCGTTTCACCCCCAGTCGATATAAACCGAATATTGTGTGAAAATTCACAGACAATAAATGATTGACGAGTGGGTTTGTTTTTTATTATTACTATAGTATACTCTCGCTTAGCGAGCATTCTTTTCGTTTGGACTGTCTTCGTGCAGAGACCCAGCGATCCACACGTCCCCTGGCAGAGAACACACCCATGTATTCTAGCGCGGGACTTGTTTGAACGATTGGAATTTTTAATGCCACCGCAACAGTGTGAGGAATGCAAGAAATTTATGATCATTCAGCCTGATGTGAGGGCGAACAAATCTGCGAGAATATCTCTCTTTACAATGTGTCGTAGTGTAGGTTGAGGAAACAACAAACATGATTTTAAGTATCCCATCAAAAGCCGCATGTTCATGTGTGCTTGGAGTGGTGGTTTGGGATCGTTAAGCCACGCATGGGTGGGCAGGATTAGGAACACAGTTCCTAGCGCTTTCTTCCAGGTGAGAGATGTTCGCATACCGTGGCACTCATCCCACTCAATCACGTGCAGAGCAAGGCTCGTTAAAAAGGTCCGTGCTCAATGGATGCAAGTCTGGGATTAGAGGTCCTTTTTTTTGGCTCGGTAGAAAGTGTTAAGCCATTTAGCAGCAGCAAAGCGTTTGTTTTGTTCCGTTCACGGGGTTGGCTTATTGTTGGAGAAGGATAATAAAAGGATAACTGAAATGCGTCCCCTGTCGAGGATGTTTTTCCTTCTTTGGGCACTTTCAGCACCTAAAAACAAGGCGGCATACTTGTGCACTGGCATTGTAAGGCAAATAGGCGAATCAAAGGCAGGATCATTCACTGTTTTTATTTCCAAGCCCTCCCGGGGCGATTCATCGGGACCGGAACCGGGCACATTTCCCGGGAGAGTAATTTGTGTCCCCCGTGCGGGAGGACCTTTCACTCCGGTCGCCATTCGCCCAATGGGATTTATATTTATAATACTGCCAATACAATACGAAACCATTTAGCTTTTAATGCCATTTTTGGAGGATTGGAAGGAGGATCATAAAAGTGTCATATGCGAGTGGGACTTAATTTTTTTTTTTGGTTTTGTTCCCTCGGCACTTTATTTCTGCTGCAGACGTCCAAAAAGACGTCTAAATCATCGCATCTGATTATGCTGGCGATTGTCACACACACACAGTGGCATTACTATTATTATTTTAAGAAAATTCTTCGTGACAGTGGAGTTTTGGAATAATGCCTGGAATTTTATGGACCCGCGTGGACCAGTGCTCTCCCACTCTCTTCCACTCTTTGCCTGGAGAGTTTGGGAAAAAAAGTCCTCACGTCCAGAACGATCGATCCTTGCTAGAATCCAGACGGTTGGGGTGGAGGCTTTCGGGTTCATGTTTTGGCCCGCTGGTGGGCAGCTTTGAAGCATGTTTCGACAAATTTATGGAAAATCCGTGCTTGGCGGGATGCACTTTTGCAGAATGCCCGAAGGGCCATAAATTGTGTTTGCTCATTCTTCCGCCTCAAATCATCGTGCCGTCGGTAATGTTTTGCCTATTCTTTTCCACACAGTCGCTGTCGCTTCCATAATAGCTTACCCATTTGAATGAAAAATAGTTATAATAAAAAAAAAATCAAGCCCTGCACCTCAAAGTGCACGACGCGCTGCGCTCGGGACGGTTGGTTTTTCATTGTCGCGACCGGAGCACGGAAGACGGAAGACGAGAGAATCACCACTGGTGGTCACTTCGACAACTGTGTTTTCTTTATGATTTATGCTACAGCCGCACACAAATTTTCGCACACAGACTCCTTTTGTTTTTTCCCATTCCATCCAGTCCGGAGCGGAGAGCACTGTTCGGACGCGACTCGGACATCCGATTATTTACAAACCATTTAAACGCGCTTGGACGACGGTGACCGGCCCGTACAGAAATGGTTCATTCATCTCCAGTGACAGCTGGATTCTTAGTCGGTGGAGAAGGGTGAGACCTTCCTAGACACGTCCCCAGCGTGCTGAAGGGCGGAAGATGGGTGTAGTCCTTCGGAAGTCCGCTGGCTTAAAGTACGCCATAAATAAAGCCTTTTGCGTGAAGCATTCTTGTGTTTCCCAGCCTTTTTGCTAAAGTGTGTGTCTTTGTGGGGATAAAATTTGTGTCCTTCGAAGCGTCTGGGCGCAACCTGGCCAGCGCCCCAAGCCTTGGAGGAGTCGCTCGTTCCCACCCATGCTGCTGCATAAATAGTACGATCGGTGTGTTATTTGTTCGCTTGGAGGAGAGTTTTGCAGGGTGGCAAACATTTGTTCCCGTTCGCCCTCCGGTCTGGTAATGGTTTCGGCGAGGGATTTTGTCGTTGAAGGACATTTCGCTCCCTCGGTGGGTCCCGCGATTGTCTGTTTTCCTTCGCTCAAACTATGCTTCTCGTTCATCCATAAACATTTTGAAAGCGCATGAAATATGTATGATCTGTTTTCGTCTTCACCACTGCACAGGTCTGCACCACGAGGTGAAGAGGTGTGTCATTCAACTGTTGGAACTCCCTCGCGTGTGGTCGGTTCGGTACGCGGTGCTTTGGAAAACAGCTTTGCCAGAACCGCCACACAAAACTCGATCGATCTGCTACGGTTAGCACATTTTTCCGCCACTACTCAAGATGCCGCTCTAGAAAGGTTCTAGCGGGAAAAGAAAGGCTGCTGCGCTCTCACCGGCCCCACCCGAACGCATGGATGATCCGAGACGTGTTGTTCGAAAGCATCGAACTTTTACGACTTTACGCTTTATCGGGCAACACTGCCGGATCGCTGAACACGGGCATGCCGAACGTGATAGGGTTCGCTGTGGGGGCCCCCTCTGGCTTTTTCGTCGCTGCCAGACGGGGAAAAAGGGCAATGGCTTAGCGAGTTTAGCATTCGATTAAAAGTCCATTGGTTTCGCTAATTTGACATGCTTTTACAGTCACACTTCCCGGCCCGGGCAAGGATCCCGGACCCGGGCTGTGTATCGATAAACGATTCTGAAAAAGGGCGCTTCGAGGGTTGGCGAACGCGAATAAGAATAACGCCGCTTCGCCGAGTGCAATTCCTTGCCAACTTCTCGAAGGGGGATCCGGGTAGAAGGGGAGCATGGACAGTGGGTGCTGCAGCGCGACGTCGGACCAGAACGCATTGTGCGGCAGAAAACATATGAAGTGTACCATAAAGTAAAACAAATTATATTCTGCCTCATAAACGGCATCAATTTTCCGACACGCCTTCGACATGCAAGTCAGACAGAGGCAGACACACACACACACACACACACACACACGCTGCAGCGAGTGCCAAACAAATGCAATAAGAGACATGAATTATTATGTCGCAAAGTGTACGGTGCTCGTTGGTTTGTTGCTCATTCTTCTCGTCCTTTTAGCTTTATCGTTTTGCTGTTTTTGTTTCACTTTTTTGCCAAGCTGTTGTTATCTTGTTGCTCGATTTGCATTATTGACTTTTTTTGCTTTTTTGAATGAGTTTTATTATTCTTCTGCTGTTTTTTTTTTTATAAAGCTGGTTGGATTAGACTTTTTCTGCTTTACAATGAAGACATTTTTTCTGTATCTTTTGTTTTATGAAATGAGTCTTAACTCTTGTCGCCTTTTGGATCAAGATCAAAGATTTTTCCCTTTAGTTATCCTTTTGATTCTTTGTTATTTAATATTCGCCTATGATTAGACTCGATCCGTTTTCCTGACTGCCCTGAGCGGTACATAAACACGCTAAATAGCATAATTACGCTTGTAAAGCAATATCAATAACCCTTTCAAGATTGAACGAAGAAACTGATGAGACGAACAATGTAAAGGGCGCCAAAAATTGTGCGAAATAAATTAGTCACGCTCAGTCGGCTCCATCAAACAAAGCTCCACTGCAGACCGCCAAAGCGCGATACCGCCAAATTATTAAAGTGCGATATTTTGGGAAGCGCAAAACGGGACCTCGCCAGTGAAGCCGATTTGAAAGTACTTTACGGGCGGCTCTGGCTGCACTGGCCGCATTGCATCGGTGCAGCACACGTTTTGGATTATGCTCGTACCTGGCAAAACGGCAGCATGGCGAGCGTAAGGGGCACGATATAGCAAAACCCATTACCCCCCCCCCCCCCCCCCCCTGTCCGATCGATTGAGATCGTCTTTTTTCGTGGAACCGACGCGGGTAGAGGAGGTGCTTAATTGGATAAAATCTTCCAACTACACATCTTGTGTACGCGCGCGCGCGCCCGCTCGGTCGAGTTTTGCGCTCTCATCCTCGCTGTTTGGCTGTTAGGTCTGGTCGGGGCTGGTTTTGTTGTTGCACCGCTGGTTGTACCCGGGCGCAGATAAAACCGAGGCAAAACAGACGATTAATGTTCGCTTACAGATCGCAAACGATCGATAATCCATGATCGGCAGACACCGCACCATCGCCATCGCCAAGTGCCGGGGATAATAGAAGCGGAGAAGGAACTGAGGAAAAGGAAGGTATGAGGGGAGGGCGCACATGCAAGGTGGTGCAAGTTGCAGTGAGAGAAGCACAAAAAAAAACTGGCACAGAAAGAGAAACATTAGCAACAGCGCGCACATATGTGGGGAACAACGTTTAACAAACGGTGCGCACAACATGGCGCGCAGATCGCACGACGAGCATCTTATCACAGACACCCAGCAACGGGGTTTAGTCGCGGAAAGAGGGTGTAGAATGCAAGGGTGTTGCATTTTCAACTGCAGTTTGACTCACTTTTGCGGCATCTCGTTTTGTGTGCGGGAAAAAGTGCGCCCAACAGTGCGATATAGTTTTCATTTTTCTCTGAACCGTGCGAGCCGGAATGTCTGAACTCCAGCGACCGAGGGTGTCCAGGAAAGGATTCACACGGGAATGATGCGATCTATATAGGATGCGATCGATGGTGCAAAGGTGGCTTCATTCCCGAGATCGATGCGGCTCTCCACCGTCTCGAACGCAGTCGGAACATCGCGCGGTGCCTTACCGATGCTGTGTTTCTTCAGAGTTTCCACCCCATTTTTCCACGAACCGAAGGGCCAGGACGTTCGCGATCCATCCAGACCAGGTTGTCTCGCATATATCGTATTTTTTTTTTAGATTTTAGTAATGAGATACGATCTCTCAAATACGGCAATGCGGCAATCGCCCGTGTCCCCGCATCGCTTGCATCCCCCCGGTGCCGGAGTCGAACATGGTTCCCCTGGGTCTGCCGCTGCCGCCGCGACGATGGTCTATTGTAGCTCTCTCCCTCTGTGGCGCATGTCGCTTGCTTATTATGGAAATTAGATGGCAGCCACGATAGCGAAACGATTTTGGTTTGGAATTTTTAATAGTCGATCTTGAGACCGGGATAGCAGGATGAGCCTCTGTCCCTTTTTTTTTTAGGACGGAATGAACGCTCCCTGCGGGTTCCTGGATGAACAGGCCGCGCTTGCGGATGAACTCCACCGATGATAATCGTTGGAGCCGGGCTGATCTTTGGTGGGCGATAAAGCGAATCTTTTGATCCTAGGCATATTAAATTAATCTCTCCGATCGTGGGCAGATGCTACGGAGCGAAATCACGCTTTTTATATCCTGGATGTTCCATCAGCTAGGTTTCTGTTAGGGTCGTGTCGCTTTTTTTACGATCGTGTTTACCATGTCCAACGGGAATTTATATAATCCAGGCTGGGAGCACGTTCAACAATCGTGTGGTGACACCGCTTCACCTAAGCCATCTTCATTGCCCAATTCACTGCCTAATAGCTATACTGTGTCCCAAAACGAATGATACAAATAGCACCGCAAGCAATTAGTAAAGCCTCGCCCGCTCGTAACGCGTTACAACCGTTCAATATCCCGCACTTGCAGCAATATTTTTACACCGCGGCAGAAGAGACCCAAGTGAAGGCGTCACACAACTGCAGCAATAGCAGCAGCAGCAGCAGCAGCAGAATCAATCAGTGTGTACCGCTGGAGATGAAAATAAATGAAGTCTTGCGCCGGTTTCGCGCGTTTGATTGCGCGCCACGCCGCGCACCACACCGCAAACAACACACGTAAGCGCAAATCGGTCGGTCGCGCTGCCTCGTGCCATTAAGCCGTAGCCATTTTACCAATCACTCAGCGGGATGTGGCGTGTGTAACCCTTTTACTGCCCACCGCCCTTCCATCCCCTTCCCCCATTCTCCGGTGATCGAAAGGTATCTCTTTACGGTGTGGCTGAGTTTTTACGATGGCTCCCGGTGCCATCAGATTGACCGAGCGGCCGGGCAGGACAGTCGGTTGCTGTTGCGATCGGCTTTGTTGGATACTTTCTCATCTTTCATCACGTGTACACGATGGCATAATAACATAATAACATTGCCACTGGCAGCGCAATCCGCACCAACCCACCGTTCCTCTTTCGGAAGCGCAACGCGCGCCGGTGTTGTGCTACAGGTGAAGACATTTGATGTTAAGTGATATGTCGAGATGATGGTCAACGCCACCTTGCCTTTTTACTTCCGCGGGCCGCGGGTCGCTGCCTCGGAACGGGACGGGGAAAATAAAAACGCGAGAAAACACGTGTGTGACAATGGTCGGGGGTTGTTGTAATTGCAGGAGAAAAGGAAAAAAAAAAAACAAAGTGAGAGAGGAACTGTTTGCTGCCGCATATTGACACTTGTTGCTCCCGCTTCCGTTAGCGGAACAAAAACAAAAAAAAGGTCCATCAAAAATCTCTCGGCGGAAAAGTGTCCGCTCAAACGGCGTGTCTGGGTCTAATGGAAATTGTAATGAGTAATCGAAACGCTACCAGCAAATCCCCATCCAAGCCGATTGTCGACAAATGGCAAACGCGGTCAAACACCAGTCACCGAACGCCTTCCGTAAAGGGGCGGAAGGAACGAACGGTATCGTCTTACACGGGTTTCGCGGGTTGCGTCGCGTACGTGCGCAGGTTTGCTGATTTGGCCTCGCTCGGGTGGGAAGGGGAGGGGAGGGGTAGGCACACCTGTACCGCACCGGGAACCTACTGCCCGCCTCAGGTTACAGCCGAGGGCCCATTCACCCGTTCCGTTGCGAGCGCCGATAAATCTTTCACTTAGCACACATTACACCTCATCCCTCTAATTGTACGATATCGGATTGCAGCTGCAGGCGAGCGAGGAGACGATCGATTACAGCCGCCTCTCGCAAAACGGTTATTTTATTTCGTGTTGCTGCGTGTTGTATTATTTTGTGTTTTTTTTCCTCTCTTTTGCCGTGTTGCACTTCTCTTCCTCACCTTAAGCCCCCCTCCCCTCCCCCTCCCCCTCCACTCCTCTAAAACCCTATAACCTGTGCACCCGTTGCACAAAATCGCCGTTCTCGACAACTTTCCTTTCCGATGGTGGCGGTGGTGAACGGATTTTTGCGTGCGCTTGCATTTGCTCGGATTACCCCCGAAGCGATGGCCCGCGCCGGGAATGTCGTGGCGGAGGCTTGGAAAAATCGGACCGCTTGGTAGAGCGGACGGGAAGGAGGGGGAGATTCATCAGGCATTTCGGTGTCCATTCCCTCGCCAGTGGAATGGAGGGGTCGTGGATAAACATGCAACCGGGTAAAACCCGCCTAGGAGAGACGATATTGGACCGGGAGTGTTTGTGTTCATATTAGCTTTCCACACACGCTGCAGGGCTAAAGGGACGGGGAGGGGAGGATGGCACGAGGGCACAAAGGTGAGAAAAGTAAAAACTGTACAGTTTGCTAACTTCAGATCCCCCACCGCATCCCGTACCGCTAGGGCCGGTCGCACTTTTAGCTTTTACTTTGTGAGGGGCAAGAGGGTTAGAGATTTATTGGCGAAACTGTGTTACCGATGCAAGAACATTACTCGAATAACACTTCCTAACACGCATATATCATTCGGTGGATGCCGTAGCGGGCGGGCTTCGGGGACTGGCGCAACGGGGGAAAACATTCAAAGCCGATAAACGTTATTATGAAACATTATTTAAATCGGCTTAGCCGTGCCTAGCTTTCATTAATGGTGGCGAACAATTTGTTTCACATTCGTTTTCCATACCGCGCCCGTGGAAAGCGGACCACCCGGGGGCCGACAGAGGGCGAATTATTGTGGAAGTGAGTTATTGGCTAATTTAAAGGAGATTTGTATTTTATGTGCAGTAGCTAAGCTTCTCATAAAACCATTTATAATAGATGTGGTGCGTTTATTGGCGTGTAGAATTAATGGCAAATGTAATAATTATTATAGCACGTTAGTGTGCTTGGTATCATCAAACCGCGTTGCAACAGTGTTGTGCTTGAAACGACATTGTAGTGTGGCGACATGCATATGATCTGTCAACCGGTAGGTCGTGAGATCAAATCTCGAAGAGCAACGGGCTTTTAAAATATGAAAATCATATTCTCGTGGCGTGCTCGAAAAGATCCCATTTCAAGGACGGTCTCCCCATGCTCGTGTTGATTTAATAATGAGCTCAGTAAGGAAATTGATCGTTTCTTCATGTATAAAAAAGGGGATGTCTGCAACATCGCTTTAAAATTATGTAGCTTAAAAGCCAAGAGTCTTTATTAAAGCGTACATTTATTTATACGCTTAACTATCTGCTATAGCTCTTATCTATTGATTAATTTGAAAGTAGTTCTCCCCTTCGCCCGGGATTTTCTAGCTTGTTCTTTTTTTTATTATTCGCCGAGAAAAGAATACGTCTGGCCATTTTTATAATCTACCCGCATGTGCGTCACCGACCAGCCAGTGGTTCGCGCAATTAACTGTCCATCTTTCTGCCCGCTCCGGGAAGACTAATGGCGCCAACTCTCGGCCCAGTATGCGGGGCAGCAGAGAAATGAGGTGACATTCTCTATTCGGCGTGCGGCTTTGATCGAACCGGGCGCTCACACTGGTGCGGTGCGATCTTGTAGACATGGGTAGCAATCGGCACCTACTTAGCGGCAGCAGCCGCGGCTACCACATTCTTACCCCGCATCAAAATGTCATACTGCGTGTTTTTTTTTTGCTTGCTGCAGCTTCGAAGAACCGGCGAAGGTCCGCGGATGGAATAGATCGCGAATCCGCGGAACGAGTTGTCGACTAATTGCTGCCACTATTCATTACATTTTTCATCCTGCCCTCGGCGTGCCTGCCCGATCGGCTTCTCTTACCCTTTTTTGCTGTGCGTCTTTATTTAGCAAATGGAATTAAATAGCAGGAAATTATGGCGATACAGCAAACAGGAGCAGCTGCGGCATCGAGGTGTAGGAAATGCCTTTTGGGGACGAACCGCTAAAGGATGTGATCTAGTATTTTGTCACATGATGCTCAGCTCTCCCATCCCTGGCTGCCTTCTTCGGGCTGTTTAAGAGGGATATGGAAGGAAAATCAATTAATCACACCGGCCAACTAGCCATTTCGCGTTCCATTTTGCAGCGAAATGCAGTGTTAAATGCGTTCGTACATTGGACGCGAGCGGAATAGAGAGAGGAGAGAGGGACATCGTTTGTGGAAGATCATTGGCGGCATCACGCTTATGAAGGTTAGGTTTGATAGAGAGAAGATGGAAAAGGGTTTCCTGCTGATCATCTAGACCGTTTCGGAGAAATTACGAGGCCTGCAGCGTGGGAGAGGATATCGAAATTTTTTGTCCAACTGAAAAAAGAAGACACACTCACGCACATACTCAACCACGCCCGTGTAGGATTCTTCCATTTCTCACACTTTCCCTTTCGTTCGTTCGAGTTTCATCTCAATTTCAAGGAACATGCTCGCAGCACCCTATGTGGTCCACATTTGTCGCACATAAATTAAATTGACCGTTTTGTTTGCCGTTGTTTTAACTTCCCCTCCCCCACCCCCCTCTCTCCCAGTGTCCATTGTTCGTCGGTGACGCTAAGAAAGAAATGCGTTACAAAGCGCGGGGTAAGATATATGAAATTTATAACCTAAAATGGCATATTTTGTTGTGCTGATTGTATCTCCATCTTTTCCAACCGAAGGGAAGTGGGTCGGGCAGGATAAATTTTGGGTGATTTATTTAACCAGACCAGTTGTTGCAGCCCGCTTCCAGCACAAACGTTGACATTTGGCCTGCTGCGTTGGAGCTGTCCCACCAGCCGTGTGCTTCAGGGTGTTGAAGGTGTGCGTCCCTTATCTTCTGCGGACCGATCACACCAGGCACACGCTTTTCGGCGCTCTCAGTGGGAATGCACTTTGACGGGGACGTTGGATGTGGTTGGATGCGTTTCACACTACTCTCCAACTCGATCCTGGCTAACAGTTCTCTAACCGTTGGACAATCCGATAAACCCGATCACCAACTGTGACGCCGACCAAAGCCTCGTTCGGGTGCGTCGCAAAGCAACAAACAAAGACGAATTAATAAATTATCGCGTAAAATATGGCGCAACGGGTCTTGCTTCCCACAAGCGCCCGACCTGTGCGCAGCCGCTGGGAACGTTCGAATTTTTGGGAAACCGAAGGTGAAAAGTGAGTTTGAATGTGGAGTGCCACATTTTCTGAAGTCTTGGCAACTGGAACTGAAGCAGATGACGGTTAAGATTGTCCGCGTTGCTCTCGGGCCATTCCCTTTTTAGCCGTTCAAGTGTTGTTGCACAATACCTGTTTTGGGTTTGGGTTTTGCGATGTCCTGTGTGCTCAATTCCTCATTTGGAACTCAAAATTTCTTGCTCTTAACTCTCGTTCTTTGACCGGTTCCCTTCCCCAATGAAGCCGGGGGCGCCAAGATGCCATTAGAGGTGCCACACAATTACACGCTGTCACTGTCAATACAGAATGCGCCATTTAATTGCACTTTCCGCTACATATCATGCAATCGTCGCCTCCCTCGTCCTCAGAAGGCCCGTGAGCGCGGACACCAGGAGCAATTTCCGAACCATTATTAATAACGAACTAACTCGCTCACACGCTTGGCACGCGGCCCAGACTACTCCACCCGTTAAATGCGTCCGCCCTCCGTCTCATGCCTCACGCACCCAACGCGGTAATAGAGTTGTGTCTCCGACGCGTACTCGCAACTAATGATACGGATTTTGTGTTCTCGGTCACTGTTGATAAATGTCTTTCCGTGGTGTCTCGCTAATAGTCTTGTTTTGTTGTTTGCTGGAGGTGTGTTGCTGGAATGCCGCGACTGTTGCAGCATGATTAATAACGGATCAACTTTTACGTCTCGCGTTTGGAGGATGGAAGCCTATCTTGAGCCGGGTAAAGCACGACAATGTTCTTGTGGTGTCACAAAGCTGGTAATGATCGTTTGATCAGCCGTGATGTAATGGAAGGACACAGTTTCCCGTCCAGCAACGGTCGTCGTGTCTGGGTGATTTACGCTTACAACTTCTCCAGCATATCTCGACCGCCGGTATCCAATTGACGTGCGTGTGCCAGGATATCTGGGAATAAAATAATAAAAACCGATTAGTGTATCACGTGCTCCGGGGCGCTCCATATCTTATCATTTCGCATCATTAGCGCTTTACGACGCAAAACGAAAATCTCATCCTTTACGCTTTACGCTTGATAAAAATAAATCACAGCCGTGTGCTTCAAAGGTAATAGCGCCTATAGATTTGTTATCTTAAGTATCATCAACTTGTACCAGGGAGGATTGGGGAGTGTGTGAGAGAGAAAGGGAGGGAGGAAGAGAGAGAGAGAGATGTGTTTATTAACCTATATATCCTTCATCAGGAGCCATTGCTCCAAAGGGTGCTGGAACGTTCGTAATTGCTTGCCAAGCACGATTGTCTCTCTCTCTCTCTCTCTCTCTTTATCTACCACGAATGTATCTCAAAATGGTGATGTTCTTGTTTTTGGTCTTGTGGGGTTTTTACGCCCTTCCGCAAACACACAACTCGGTCCCCTTGGTCCAAACGCCGAGATCCTACTAAACTATGTGAAGAGTCGAGGAAACACGGCAAGGGCAGGCTGATGGGGTTTTTCTTCTCTCCATTAACTGCAAATCGATTTGTGGACATCAATTTCCAGCCAAATAGCCTTATGTCCACACACACACACTCACACTTACCAGCTGGCTCCGTTTAACCCTTTACCCCTCCTCCCTCTCGATTTGTGTGCGTGTCTCGCTCTCTCTCTCTCTCTCTCTCTCTCTCTCTCTCTCTTTCCCGTTTAACATCGTGCCCTCTGTCACGTCCGCGTTGTAATCGCAAATCGAACGCTTCTCCAGTTCTCGCGCCGGCGTTTGGAGCGGTCCGAAGCGATCATGGTATCTTTCGTTCCCTCCCCTTCCTCTCCCCATCCCCCACGAGTGGCCGCCACTTTTTTTAAGTGATGTCGATTAGCTGCAATTAAAGTGGCTCCTTGCTGTCCGACACCGGCGTCGAACGCGGCGACGAAATCGAACCGCGCGCGTCGGCACATCGATCGCACGGGGAATTACCTGAATTATTATCCCTCCCTTTCCCACCCCCGTATCCAACCGTCCTGTACCACGGTGGAGAAACACAGTGTTGCCTTTGCCCGGCAAAGGGTTCTCTCCCGGTACGCGTACTACGCGGTTTGAAGGATTGTCGCATTGCGTAAACAATTGCGCAAACGGTCGCGCGCGGTGCGGCGAGAGCGACGTTGTTGCGAGCGCAAACCACACCTCGCGGCGCAAAGTGTGCGCATGGTGCCGCGCGGTATTAGTCGTACAGCGTTTGCCATATAGTATCAAGATGCTGCGGCTGCGAGTGATCTGGTCGGTTGATGGGGCTAAGGGAATCGATGGAAAATCGATGCATTAGATAATTTCTCGGTTTGTTTCTACACGCTCTAAAGGAATTTGTTTGCCTTTTTTTTGCAATCGCGTTCATACGTTCTGATGTTACGAGGTAGTTCACCTGGCAGCTGCTGAGGGGGATGAGGTTTGCTCTCACGCTTTACTACGAAATCGAAATGAGACAATGTTTAATGAGATTCCGTCGAGATTCCAGCGTGTTAGCAAGAATTATCTCACCACATCCGGTGCTAATCAAATGCCACACAGTGGCGGGTAGAATAATTGCGACACTGATGTAGCGCCGTTCCATTATTTATCTCACGTAGCACTGTGAAAGTGTCTACATATTATCTTGTTTGACACTTCCACAAGAGCAGATGTGTCGGGCTAAGAGTATTCAAAATTGTGACAGGTCAATGTATTATAGACGCACTTGAATTGGAGCTGAGAAGAGTGAGTTGTGAAGAATTAATGTGTATATTCCTAGCAAACTATCTTCCTCAAAGTTTTTCACAATGGAGTAGTCTTGAAGAGTCTAAATATTGTTTTTCTATGGTCTAGGAGCACACGAATAGTCTTGTTATAAATGGTTAATGCAGTCCTTTGACGAAAGATGTTATAGAAATGCGTGAAAAGAATACTTCAAGGGCATATAAAACATGTTCAATGGCCAAAGTGAAAAGTCTTACAGAAATCGCCACAAAATGCTTCAGAAGTTTTTTCTTTCGCATGGGATGAAACGGTTCTCAGCATTTGAGCACATCTGATGAACTTAGCCGTACTTTATAAAAGATTCTACTTGCTAGTCCCCGTGACGCCAGCTTCTTCAAGATTTTTGTGAATATCTAATCAGTAGATGATTTCCTTAGCAGGATCTAAACTGAAAATTCCACCGTACACCTCGTACAATACTAAATCATTAATTATTGACCTTTTGATTCACTTTCGTTTCCAGAGATTTTCAGTCTCGTTGCTACGAGAACACGCGACAATCGGGCTGCCGTAACGATATACTCCAAAGAGACGAATTCTTACATCTGCTTCGACAAAAACTGGCGCACCAAGACCATGGTAAGTATGCGCAGAGTGGCCCGCTCAACCGGCTCAACCTTCTTTCACCACCGCTTTACGCCCCTGTTCTCCAACCCCGTCCTTTTTTTTCTCCTGTCCTCCACAGCGTATCAAAGCCAATGTGTCCAAACGTTGCATGTTTTTCGAAAGCATCGACGCATCGGGCGCATTCCGCTACCGGTCGGTGGTCAACCAGAACCGATCGCTAGGCTTCAAGAAGAACGGTAAGCCGATCGGGCGGGCCGACGTCAAGGCTGGGCCCGGCGGTCGCAAGCGCCCAATCGACGAGAAGTGCTACAACTTCAACTCGGTGGAACCCACCGGCTCCGACCAGGGCGTACAGCAGCAACACCAACATCAACACCAGAAGCCAGAAGCAAAGGTTCCACGTCCACCACAACAGCAGCCACAGCAGCAGCAGCAGCAGTCGCCACGCCAGCGTCACCACCAGCGGCAGCAGGAATCGCGTAAGGATGCTCCCACCGGTGACGCTAATGCCAGTGGCAATGCGCTGCTAACGGCGAGCTATTCTGCCACCACCGGACCCGACCAGCGACAGTCACCGCCACACCGGCGCAGGCACAAACACGGTACGGTTTTACGGACGGGCAAGCACCACCAGGCACAGGCAGCAACAGCAGCATCAGCTGGACACCCGAATCTCGATACCGGCGTGACCGGAGCGACATCGCTTTCCACCTCGCCCACCCTGTCCGCGCTGTACGGTGGCCACGTGGCGGAGGTTGTCCCGCGTGGCCCGCTTGGATACGGTAAGGCAAGCACGCACCGCTCCAGTCACCTTAACTCGTACTCTTCCGGTCCGGTCGGCGACGGACAAACGCCGCACCAGCAGCAACCATCGTCCGTGCTGTCCTCTTCGCTGCCTGCCACCGTCACGAAGCTGCCGCCAAAGTCGGGATCCGGGAGTCTACTGGTGGACATCGTTGGTGGTGGCGGCGGCAATGGTGGCTCATTTCGTAAGGATCGCCAGCCCGTCATTCTGGCCCCCGGTGGGCGGGAGATGTTGAACGGTCGCGTTAGTAGTGGCCATGGCGGGGCGGCAGCAGCCAGCGGCAGGAAGAAGCCGACGAGTGGCGGTGCGGCCAGCGGCAGAAACGCTTCTTCCAGTAAAGTCAGCACGATGCGAGGGAGAGACAAAAGGGCTTCGGGTTGACACTCACCTTCCCCACTTTCTAAACCTGAGCTATCTTCTTTTGCTCTGCTAAAGGCTTTGCGCGCGCACACGACCAAGGGTGGCCGTGGATTTTATGTTCCGCAAAACTTTGTTCGGTGCGGCGATGTAACGCCGAGGCAGGGATGATAGCGTTTTGTGTGTAATGAATTTCTTTTCCCCTGGTTCCGAAACGGCCAAACACTCCCCCCTACCCCTCTCCGAAACACGAAACTGCGGATTGATGATAGAGAGGGAGACGGAGCGAAATAGGAGCAGTAAGTCAATCAGAATCGAGTCCGATCCGGGGTGGAGTGTGTGTGTGTGTGTGTAAAACGAAAATGGTTAGCTTATTACTATATTATAATATTATTAATATTATTATTATGATTATTAATATTATTATTATTACTATAACGTCAGGTATGCTAAGTATGATAATATATATATATATACACAAACACACAAAGACAAACACTCACACACATGCATGTAATATTATAGTGTTGTGCCGTTCCAGGGGTCAAAGCCTTCCTCTTTAGTGTGTAGAAGACGTGTGTATGTGTAAATGTATGATTTAGGGGCCGATTTTATTTTTCTTGTGTAATGTTTTTTTTTAAATAAGCCGTTAAAGAGCGACGAGAGACAGTTGAGTGGGGTGGAAATGGTACGCATGTTGGAGGACAAAAAAAAATACACAAACACACGCACGCACGCCAAGAAGGTGCCACAGCTAAACTCGCAACCAAAATAGTGCACTCCCGGGTGGAAAATAGAGTTGAAGTCAAGATGAAAAAAAGTATGCCCCGTTCAAGCTTTTTTTTTCAACGGGAGTAATGTCCAGGTGAAAGCAAAACAAATAGCTTCAAAAGTACATCCATTCAGGGTTTTAGTTTTGTGCGTCAACAGCCTCTCTATTTAGTTTCTTTTGTATGGTAGATGCTTCTTTTTTTATACAAAAAAAAAATACTACCAGTACTCCATGTAAAATATCCCTCTTCTCTGCTCAAGCCATATTTGAAGCCATTCTCATTTTATTGCACCGTTTAAAAACGCATTTTATTTCGGAAAAAAACGAAAAGAAACCAGTAGCATAAGTGCTTTGTCATTAAATATACATTGTAACGACAATTAAACAATAGAGGAAACGAAAAAAATACAACACACACAACAGCAAAAGAGAGAAAGAAAAAAAACAAACTAAGTAAGAGAGTTTAATTTTGCTTGCAATAAATTGTGCCATGAGAAGAAAAGGAAGTAGTAAACTGAATGAAGCAGCATGCTTCTATATGCCAATCACCCCAGTAATGACAATAGAGAGAGAGACAGAGAGAGAGAGAGAGAGAGGGAGAGAGCGAGATCGGAAGAGAAAGATAGAGTTGCCCAGAACAACAAGAAAAAAGGAGTTAACAAGAGAACAAATTAAGGTAGAGAAGTATCGATTAGTGACAACAGTCTCAAAAGAAAAAAAAAAGTTGCTAGGCGTGTTGTATGTATGTGTGTGTGTGTAGTGCAGCCAGGAGGGTATTAGTAGTGTGGTGGTAGTAGCAGTACCTAGTAGTAGTTGAAGTAGTAGTAACCGATAGTAGTAGCCGAAGCAGCAGCTACACCATTGCTGAAGCACACGCCGGGCAGCATTGATTGGAAGCAGCGAAGAAGCTAACAAACACAGAAAAATGAAACGCAGAAACGATAAGGAGTTCATGAAAACAAACAAAAAATTGTGCCTTTTCTTGGTCCTTTCCACGAGCCTTTCAATAAGCAGCATGCTTGCCACCTTCACGCGAAACGTCTGAACTAGCTCAACACACAAGTCAAAAACAAAAACACATGATAATAATTAGAAGCGCATTAACAAAACCAAAACTGGCAGGGCACAAATTAGTAGTACAGTTTTGCTTCTTTTACTCTTTCTTCCTTTGCAAACAAAACAAAACAAAAAGAAAATGCATCACCTCAGACTGCCTGACGCTTGCCTGTCTTCTTCGACTTCGACCCTGATGCACAATAAAGCAACGCACTACTGCTGCGCACCACGTGCCACTCTGTTGCGTGTGGGTTGCTGCGTACACGGTTGTTTTTGCCAGATGTAGAGCTCTCAGTGTCTCACCACACATACACGTTTATGTTTTTGGCTAGGCTAGGCGTGTTTGTAATTCGATGATGATGTCTACAATATATCAGTATTACCAGTAATAACCAGCAATATTAAACACACAGGCACACACTCAAACCAACCACAAACTCTTACGAGGACGAGATAGTGCCAGGAATTGACAGCCAGGGCTTAGTAGTAACCTCGGCCACTAGTGGCGGCGAATAACTTTATCCCCTTTTTGTTCCACTGCAGTCAATAGTGTATTGTTAGTGTTTGTGTGTGCTGTGTGTGCTGTGTGTGTGAATGTGTGTGAGCGTTTTTCCAACCATGTTGCCATTTCGAATATTGCGTGTTGAGTGCCTCTAGTTCGCGCGATTAGTATTTTTAGTAGTGTGCGGAATATGTCCGCGTAGTGTAGTGTAGTTACAGCAAGCAGGAAAAATTTGACGAATCACTTTTTGTCGCTCACACACACACACACGCTCACGTACTCATGCGTAATGTTCAGCGGTGTGGATCACAGTTAGTACACGAGTAGTGTCGAGTTTGTCGAGAAAATTGAACCTCCAGTATTTATGGTCAAGCTAAGGTAAGGTTTATGGAATGGAAAAGCGGGGTTGTGGATGGCAAGGGAGCCATAAAAGAAGAAGAGAAAGAGAGTAGAACACAGAGTATAGTAGAGAAGGGAATTCTCAAAGAGATATAATCAACCAGTACAAGAACAGAGTGAATAAAGAAAAGCAAAGTTGAAATACAAATGCTGTAATACAATAGAAACGACAGGAAAGCTCAAACTGTTTCAAAATGAAATAACAACACTGGAAAAAAAGCAAACTGAAAATGAAGCCTCAAGAGATTGGAGCTAGACGAACATAAATAAAAACTAAACAACCTCCCAAACACTCGCACACATTCACACACTCAAGCAAGCAGGTCTAAGCAGCTAACAAAAAAAAACATTGTTCGAATTATAGTTAACGACCGCAAGCTGGCATAGGTTTGAAAATGCGTGTGTTTGAAAAACAAAAATTATGACACGAAAGACATTACCATTACACCTTTTTACACACTATTAAACATACCACTATACACCGTAAATACACCTACCTACTCATGATACCCACCCACCCAAAAACAAACATAAGGAAACTTAACTTGAAGACGAGAAGGAAGCGATTCACACGATGCGCACCGCTCCGCATGTTTTTTCCCGTGCGTGCAATATTTGCAAAATTAATTATTTAACATAAACAAAACGAAAAAGAACAGATATAAAATGAAACTGCAAAGAAGTAAATTTAACAAATTTAGTAAAAACAAAACACACACACACACACTATATTATAGTGCAAAGCGCAAAAAGAAAAGGAAAAGCATTGCAACTAATGAGCGAAAACACACAAAACACTGAAATCAATCTCATCTAATAGAAAGGTATAACTTACAAAACTCATAAAACACGCACACCACCGCCACCTCCACCGCCTCCACCAACAACACAACCACTACCACCACCACTTCCACCGTCACCCAGCAGGGAACTAAGCGCAGGACAAACAATGTGAGTGAGTGTGTGTGTGTGTCTTAGATGATGAAGAAGAAGAAGAAAAAGAACATAACGCCAACTGGCCGTTAATGCCAATTAATATTAACGCTCGCAGCAGCAGGCGGCACCAGCATGTTGAAGAATCTCGAAAATAATGTAACTTCTGAACTATATTAATGCAAACGCCAACACTAAATGAATGAGCAAACAGTATAAGAGATAAAAACGGGAGAAATGAAATAGAAAAGAAAGGATAAAACACACATACACACACAGATAGTGCCCGGGTGGGAAGAAGTCAAGTGGTCAAAAAAGTGCAGAACAGAATGAGAAAAAAAAACACAAAACACGGAAGCATAAACATGAGAAGAAAAAAAACGCTTAAGCTAATAATATATAAAAGAGAAAAAAACAATAAAACGCCAAGAGTTAATGAAACATTCCATTATAACCGCACCGGAGCATTCCAATTTGAAATCAAAACTGACAAACCAAAAGAAGAAAAAAACACCCAGCCACCGCATCGTTTCGTTGATTTATGATTCTTTTTTATTCGTTTGTTTGTTTGTTTGTTTCTTGGGGCCACTGTACATGTGTGTGTGTGTGTGTATATACGTGTGGGCGCAAGGGGGTTGGCAGTTCATGTCGAGTTGATCACGGATCTTATCAGGAGTAGGTTCGCCGTTTTTTCACCTTCTCGCGGTGTTTGCCTTTAATCGATGGGATGTTTGCGCTTGACACGTGTAGCCCTTTTTTGGCGAATTTTTAAAACACTGATAATTGGTCAGAGGAGGTGTTTGTAGCCCTCTCTCCATCCTCCTCCCTCCCATTGAGTCAGTATGACCAGCTTCAATGAAAAACTCAAGCATCAACAGCAATTTCAATTCTGTACACTACACTACACGATCATCGCACGTGGCTAACCATGCTTGGCAGTTGAATTGACGTTTGCGCGCCAACGTGCGGCTTCCGATGCACCGACATTTTCTTCGTCACCAAGGCAACCGCATTAAGGCGGCACACGCATGACATGATTGGAATGATTTTCCTTCAAGCACCTTGTATAAAAAACACTCAATATATGTATTATTTCTTTTCCTCTAGGAGCAACAGGGACAGATTCCTTTAAATGCCAAGAGTGGCCGTCTCTTTGCAGCAAATCTTACCCTTTAAAGCGTAATTAGGATATGCTAGAGAACATTACAGCAAATGGGATGATAAGCACACGGAATAATAAGCAAAAGGAAGTCATTTGATTAGCACTAGACACCCTACACACCCACGTATCCCGGGGAAAGTAATACGAATTCTCACCTACAAAACCGAGTTTTAGTTAGACTCTGTGCACAGAATTTAGTTGCCGTACGCATTCATGCGAAAGAATAGATAATTCAAACACGGAGGCCCAACCACGTAAGGATAGAACCAATTAACGATATTTCTGCGCTTCTTCCGGTGCGTGTAAAGTGCGCGCATATGAAATAGAACCATCGTTCCCGTAAACATCCACATTTTCCTCACATACGAATGCCGTTTATTTATTCTGTAACGATTTGTTTTTTGCAAAAACCAACTTATTTAAGTAATAAATTATCTACCAGACAATAACCGTTCATTGTCGACAGCAATTATAGCTGGAGCTTTTGATGTTTTTTTTTTTTGCTTTTCAAGTTATTAATTTAAAATCAAGCTTATTTTGTGATTTGCACTAATGTATACTTAAGAAAGAAAATTTTACATGACTTTTTGTTTGAAGTTGCGTTCATGTTCCGGATCATTCTATCCTTATTCATCCTCAAACCATCCAGCGGGGTGGTTCGATGACTAAAAAAAAAAAACGCGTTGACAGTTTGCTAAACAGCAACATTCGTGTAATTGGGAGATTGTGACGAAAGGAAGGCATGCCCACCACACATGCGGAAGCAAAAAGCGAATAACAAGGATGAGAGAGGATGCGCGAAGCGATAGCAACCACGGCACGTGTTGCAATAATTTATTTATGGTCCACCACTTTTTGCTGCCCCACGCTCCTCTGGCGATCGCCCAATTAAACGCGCTGGGGTTGCAATAAAACGGTTCGATTACACTTTCTCTCTTTTTCATGGTGTCTTTTGGCTGATGAATGAATTGTTTGGATGAGTAAATTGTCATCTGAAAATTGGACGGAAGTACAGAAACGCATACGCACTCTTAATTACTCTTTATTGCACCGTTTTGTGTGTGTTTTGCGCACCAATCAATGCCGATCATACACAATTTATTGCTTTCATCGCTTGTACAAAGATTAACTCTTATGGCCTTTTTCCTATTGTTTCTTTTTTTCTTGTGTTCCTCCTTTGCACATGTAAGTTCTCACTGGTTGCAACCGGCACCGACATATGTGCAGCAGTAGTGTAGGGTGCATGGATTCGTACTCGACCATACAGAATTAGATGCAGAACAGACGTATTTGCTCCCATATTTCAACGATGTGCGCGTTTTGTGTGCTACCCGTTTCCGTTTTCTTTTGTGTTTCTGTGTATCTGCCTTGTGTGTGATACCTTTTCGAA
This sequence comes from Anopheles epiroticus, assembly GCA_000349105.1. Taxonomy (NCBI): domain Eukaryota; kingdom Metazoa; phylum Arthropoda; class Insecta; order Diptera; family Culicidae; genus Anopheles; species Anopheles epiroticus. Next base: position 792,524 of record KB670613.1, read on the forward strand.
CCATTTCATGATCGTTTAAATTGTGTGTGTATATATTTTTTGTTGCAATATGTATATATCTATATAACGTACTATAATATAGTAGGAGGCACATTAGATTGTTACGCGTTTCGCGCTATTGTGGTACACAACACCCATCTCCATCCACACATTTACAGGCAAAACATGCTAGCAAACTTTTTCTACCGATATTCGTTTCAATACTGTTAACGCTGGATTAAAATAGCTTTACATCCTAAAGCGCGGTATAAGACACTTCTGTGGGGAAAGGTAAGAAAAGAAAGAGAGTCTCAAAACCCGTCTCAAACGCCGGTACATTGGGAAAGGGATCACTCCGTTTGCAGTGGCCGAATGCTGGTGTGCACGAGCAGGGTGGCCAACTCCAGCTCCTCGCTGTACTTGTTGCGCAGCACCACGCTCCGGTACCCGGTACGGATCGCACCGAGCGGAAAGACGGCCTGACCAATAAAGTTGGGCTCGCCGAACATGTCCTCGTCCTGCACCTCGAACCGTATCATTGCAAAGTGTGGATTCGCTATCCGAAACTCGCAGATTTCGTTCCATATTGGGTTTAACCCGTTGTCCGCTTTGAAAGAAATCAAAAAGGGAAGGGTTTAGTTGAAATTGACGATAAGAAACTAAGAACCAAGAACACAACGTACCTATGGCTCTGGTGCGATGTTTAATCCCACCGTCAAACGATGCGCCCAATACTTCCACCTCCACCAGGGGGCTGGTAATGTTGCGGCTCACCTTGCACAGGTTGCGCCCGCCGATGATGCGCACGTTCACGATTACCTCGCCCACACCGACCAGTGTGTTCGGATCCGTGGGATCGAACTCATCGCGGAACATAAACTCCGGCTTCAGCAGATAGCCACAGCCACCGTTGTCGCGAAACTTGGCCTGATTGAGCTGCATCGGTTTGTCCGGTGTTTGAAAGTTCAGTGCAATCATCTGCGACCCGCAGTTCCACAGCGCCGTTGGGTGGTAGTTGGAGGAATCGAGCCGCTGCCCTTTCGGGTAGACCCGGCTCAGATGGTTCCGATGGTACCGCACGAACAGGGCGCGCGTTTCCGGCTGCAGGAAATACTTTTCCGCCTTCGTCTCGGGAAAGCTGGACATTTCGTAAAACACCCAGGAGGTGGGATGATGTTTGAACGGCACGCTACGGCAGTAGATGATGAGATCGGACATTTCTTTGGCGACGCGCGAATTCCGTTCCATCTTGCGCCGCTCGTTCTCCATCGCGCTCGCGTTCTGGGCCGCTTCCTTGATCGCACACATCCACTCGTACGCCAGCTCCTTCGTCTGTACGCCCACCTCGAACACGTTCTGCATCGTCGGGTTTTGTATGCGCAGAATTCTCTCAATGTCCGGATGGTTACTGTATGCCATCTCCACCACGGCACCGTGTACGTCCAGTGAACCTAGAGAAGGAATGGAAAAGACAAATTAGAAAAAAGGTAAACGAAAACGAACGGCGCTCCTTACCCTTTTGCAGACTTCCCAACATGAGTGGTTCGTTGGCGCCCTCGTCCACCAGCGTCCCATCATCCAAGGCGCTTAGCTCCTGCACGTAATTAGCCGGGAAATAGTGTTGCCGTTTCCCACCGTAATCTCCCAACCACCAGTCATTGCCCTTCTTCACCACGTTGGTAATGATGGCGTGCTTGCAGAAGGACAGTTCGTCATCCCGTTGCGCCTTGTAGTCGTACAGCGCCTTTACGGTTACGTTCTCGTTAATTACCGTTGCCGGATCCATATATCCGTAGGCACCGCTCTCTTCTGGAACCTGTGCGTATAAAAAAGAGAAACATAAATCAAATAAGAACACAAATAATGAATGTTGCAATGCAACAGTCACTCACATCCATCGTGTTGATGCGGCGAATCATTTCCCGCGGAATGGGATAGGTCAGCGTCACCTTCCGGTAGAGAGGATGCTTCGAGTAGAAGTTTACCAAGTCAACCAAACTTTCAAACTCCATCCCACCCATCTCGTACAGGCGGCCCTCCACCCGGATGCGACAGTGTTTAAACTTTCCATGTGCGCTGAGGAAAAACAGTGATAGGAAAAGGAGGCTAATGACCACTCCTTCACAGTAAGAAACTGAATTCTTACCGAAATGATATAACAAATGCTTTCGGTCCTTTCTCACTGGGCCGCACAAGAAAGGCCCCGTCCTGCGGGATCTGATTGAGCACGATTTCCGACTGTTCACGCGTGGTCGTATGATGATACCATTCCTTCGTCTCGTGCTTGTTCGGTTGGGGTACCGGTTCCTTCAGGGTGATGTAAAATTCCTACAACAAGAAAAACGGTCAAGTAAGACAGGCAAAGTATCTCGATTTTAATCCATTAATCCCGGTTAATACTTACCGCGCTTCGTAAAGCATTCTGTCGGTAGTACATGATCAAGCTGTACAAACTCTCAAACAGCACGTTCTCCATCAGATAGTACTTGGTGACCCCCTTGTCCTGCTTGAGCTTGATGCGACAGTGGTTCGGTTTACCCTGACGCCAGAATGAAAGACAGTAGTCTCCGACGAAAGTGACGCTTTCCCGCACCAGGAACGTCCCATCGCCAAGGTGTGAAAATTGTTGCAGCAATTTTTCCGCTTCCTCCCGCCCACCGGACAGTTTTCCGTGGAACCAATTTTCGCCAAAGTGTAGCTCCTCGTTCGACAGGACGGCACCGTCCCGGGACTGTCGGTTGCTGGCAAATCCGTTCTCTTCACGTTCGTCATCCCTTGCATCATTGTCACGATCGGGGCTGGTGAGTGTGTAAAGGCAGCAAATGAGAATGAAATTTAATGCTTCACCCTAAAGCGAAAGTCCCCTTCTTACCGTTGACTGTCCGTGTAGAATAGTTTGTGCTGCGTTAGCACGAAGAAATGAGCATTCCAACCCTTATCGACCGGATCCTCCAAATACAGTATACCATTCTTGACCGTGTTGCGTATGTCCAGCTCACTCTCGTCGTTTGCTCGCATCAGAATGGCGGACTCTTTGCCCGCTTCGTCCACCACGAGCATCCCATTTTCGGGCAGCTTCTTGTGCTTCAGTATAATCTTGCGCTTCAGTTGCTGCGGCGAGGGAAGCTGCGTTTCCGCCTTGTCGATCGGTTGCGTTAGCAGCATCTCCCCGAATACCTCCTGCATGGCCTGTGCCATTCGGCGCTGCTGTGTCAGAGAACAGTTCTGCTCGATCGACAGTATCAGCGGATACTCGGACGTGATAAACGCGTGCTCCTTGATCGTGCGTATCACATCCATAAACTTGATGCGCGTCGTGAACGTGTGTCCGTGAAAGATGAGCGGCATATTGTCCGGACCGTCCCAGCAGTCCAGCTCGATACAGCGGCACCCCATACGCAACGCTCGTGCGTACGCTTCCACCGATGACTCGCTGGAAAACTGATCCCCCGTCAGGTAGGTGTTGTGCGAGGACGAGATCCAGTAGTGTGCCAGCGGTCGACTCATGTCCTGGTACACTATGTCGCACCGCTTGTCCCAGATTTCGTTTTGGCGGGAAAACAGAAAATCGATAAACTAAAAATAAACCGCAAAAGGTGTGTTACGGCACGTTACGGCGCTATCATTTTGTGCGATAATCGCGCGCGACTTACCTCGTGCAGCCGCAGATAAGGTTCGCTCACATCACGTGCCGGGTCTTGGATGTAATCGTTGATGAATTTCGCTACCATTTCCTCGCTGTGGCCTCCGTTTCCCTCGTCTTCCTGCTGCTCTTTGGTGAGAAACCGGCGAAACTCCTGTAGCGTAACCGTCTGCCCATTTTGGCTGTACGTTGCCATCCGGATGCCATCAAAGTATTCCGGCAGCGTGGTCGGCGGAAGGATCAACCGTTGGTACAGTCGTGTAAAGTCATCAAAGCCAAGTTCGTTTCGGCGCCGCGTGTCCACCTCGTGGAAGACATCGTTCAGCTTGGCGGTGGATATTTTACAGTTTATCTTCGGCAGAAAGGACCGGATGTCCTTGAGGCTGGCGGTACCATTCGCCTCCATTAGATAAAACTCGCGTCGCAGCCATCGCTCGATCTGCAACCAGTACGGTGCGCTGATCGTGTCTGAGATCAGATACTTCAGTCCTTTCAACCACATGTCTGCTTCCTTTTCCGAAAAAGCTACAAACGACGACAAGAAATGAGGATTTTAAACGACGGAGCCTTCATCATACCATTCATACTCAGCGTCACGTACCCACGATTGAAACGGTGCGCAGTTTAAAATCGTTGCCATGAAGAATAACAAAACATTTGCGCTGTTCACTCTTCTTCGCCTCCTCGGGCCACTTTTCAAAGTCTTTCGACTTTTTACCAGGTCGTATCTCCTTCACCTCGCGCAATTCTAGCGATCCTTCATAATTGCTGTGACCATTTGTCTGCACAGAGGACCATATAATCTGAAAGATACGAAAGCCATCCGTTACCATATGGTAGAGATTCTGCTTCCCCGCAGCACCAACCTGGCGTGTTTCGCGCCGTAGCATCAGCGTTTTCTTTTCCGGCCGTTTGCGCGGATAAAACTTCTGGATCAGTGTGCCCCGTTCGAGCTGGCAGATGATTTGTTCCATTTCACCCAGCGCGGCCAGGCAGCTGGTACCCGTTCCTCCGATGCTGAAACTCATCCTGTTACACGTTACCTCGGGGGCACTTCACAATCTGCTCAGTGGACAGGAAACGGAACGCTTTTTGCGGTTGTATCTTTTGCGGACAGGGGATATTACCTCGACGTGGAGCTGACACTGCTGGAACGGTGTGTGCCCACGGTCCTGGAAAACATTGTGTTCTTCAAAACCACCAAGAAGGTAACATGGAAAAAGAAAGTTTCGTACTATCTTCGGACAGGAAAACCTAGGCAAAAGGGGAGAAAACAAGAATAATAAACGTTGGTCGGAAGTGAAATGTCAAAAGATCACAAGTGATTCACGGTGCGAGTGCTGCGTGGTCATGATAAGTTCAAATTTTGTACCAAAATATACGGGAAGATTGAAAAGGATTTCATCAAATCACCCAGTAGCTCAAGAAATATTGCGCTGTTGGATAAAAAGATAATTTCCCAGTTGTGATGACATTATAAATCATAGTTTTGCAGGCTCCTTAAAACCAAAACATGCCTAGCAAATCGTCCAGTGTAAAGGCATCCTAACATAATGCGCCTTGATCAACAGCTGTCAAACGTATACCACAATTGACAGCAGGTTGGTGAGCAGCGAGGTAAAATAAAAACCTGCAGCGAGGCTTGCACATTGTTGTGTTATTTGCTTGTGAAACAATCGGTGTTCTTGGCGCGTTTCGCTCCATATCCACAAACGAAGATGCATCGTTCTAAAACCGCACTGAACCTACTGCAACGGCTAAGAACCGTTTCCAGTGGATCGTCCCTCATCAGGTACTGGTGGTCACATACGTTTCCTACACAACCCGGTGAAATCGGATGATGTAACCCGTGGTGCTGCACCGCAATAGACCGGCGTTTCATGGGGCATCATACTAAATCGTGTTTTCCCCTTCCCAGACAAATTCATGTGCTTAGCGTATCACAGTCAGTCCACAGTCGATTGCTTTGTTCCGGACGATCGGCGTACGGTGTGCAGATGCGCGACTTTTCCACAGAGAAGGACACGGCACGTGTGGAAGAGCTTACTGAGAACGAAAAGAAATTGACCCTGGAGCTCGAAGAGTTGCGTAAAGAATCGGCCGAACTAACGGAAAAAGTAAAAACCTTGGATGTAAGTGCGTTTCTTCACATAGCCAAGCAGTCCTCTTTCTCATTCAGTCTAATAGAGGTATCTATTTTCCTTTGCAGGATAAGTACAAACGTGCACTGGCCGAAAGTGAAAACATTCGAAGGCGATTAACGAAACAGATCGACGATGCAAAGCTGTTTGGGATCCAGGGTTTTTGCAAGGATTTGCTGGAAGTAGCGGACATTCTGGGTCACGCAACGGAAGCTGTCCCCAAGGATGAGGTAACGCAACACGCTGCTGGTAAAACAAACTGATAAGCATCTCAATTCATTTACACATATGCTTTCGTTGCATAGATTTCCGATAAGAATCCTCACCTTAAAAACCTGTTCGAGGGACTCTCCATGACACGCCAGCAGCTTAATAGTGTGTTTAAAAGGCACGGGCTCGAGGCGGTGAACCCGATGAATGAGAAGTTTAATCCCAACCTTCACGAAGCGCTGTTCCAGCAGGAGGTGGAAAACGTGGAACCGAACACGGTGGTAGTGGTCAGCAAGATTGGATACAAACTGCACGACCGGTGCATACGTCCCGCACTCGTTGGTGTTACGAAAGGTTAATAAGGACAGAACGCGGGCTCACACAAGCTTGAGAGGGGCTGCAAGTGTATGTTAAGATGTAATCCGGGCGGGAAACAACAAAGAATTCCACAATAAACAACCTTTAGGAGAGGCGTGTGTTTGCTTCGAATGTAAAACTGTAGTTCTCTATGTTTTCATGAAGAAATGCAAAAGATTTAAAGCATAAGTAAAATTTAATTCTTTCCATGGTAAGGCTTACACATATTTCTATCGATTCATCTTAGCGATGGTGTGTCTCTGGTGTGTACATATCTATTGTATTTATTCTGTCTTTAGCCACATAAAGGTGCCGGAAGCGCTAGCCCAACACAAAAAGGAAACGGAAGAAAGTATTACCAAGAAGCCTGTGTCTGTTGTAGTATGAAATGTGTTATCTCAGCATCGAGATACACATACACAAAATGGGAGAAACATAAAGGCAGATTACATGTTCTTTGATTGAAATGCCCTACATTCCGTCCAATACATGCCCAATTTTCATCGTCTTCTACCAAAGAATCACTAGGTAGAGCAAAATTGGCGCATTGACGTAAACACATATAACGTATGAGCATGTTATTAGTACCGTATTAAAACCCTTGCTGGAACTGTTTCGAATCCATGCGCGCCAGTATCAGCTCCAACTGACGCTTTGCCTCGCACAGAGGGAAATTATTCATATCGTAGTACTGCGGTGCAATTTGAAGTAACCATTCCGCTGTAAAAGGGAAATTAAAAATAGTGAGACGTTATTACAAGGGTCACTTTAATATGTGGAGGTACACTTTCGATACTTACGCTTTACATCTGTGACGGTTCTGATGTAGTTTTTAGTCGTCAGCACAAACTCGTTGTAAATTACCCATTCCGGTTTGTGGTCCAGACAGGTGGACGGATGCAGCTGCACCACCTGATTATCCTTGATCGTCTGATAATGCTTCGTTCGTTCCAAATGTGCAACCTATCGAGGGAATGGACCAACGATGATTATTATAAAAAAAAAGGTTCACATAAAATAGCCCCGATTTGCTGGAAGAATACATACCTGCATAAAGAATCCCTGCACCAATGCTTTGCGAATGTTAAAATAGTACTCTCTTGAAGTGAAGTCGGTGCTGGTACGCTGCAACTGGAAGCGATCCATGATACGGGCGAGCTGTTGTCTCACATTATCGGCTGATTTCAATGAACGGTAGTTGATGAAGTTATCGTAGCACCAACCCTGATCTTCATTGTCTGTGGAAGGCATAGAGAAACGTAATTATTAAAACTGTCCATCCATAATCCCTTTTTTCATGATGACTTACTTTGCTTGAAAGCATGGTACACGTTCAACAGTGTCAGATGATCGCCATCAACGTGCGCAAAGCGCATCTTTGCATCGTCCGCCGCCTTCTTCATCTCGTTTGGTCGCACGAAGCACTGTGGAACTGTAATAAAAGAGATAAAAGACACGTTAATACCATTTGTTTTACACTCTCCTCTCCACCGCATCCTTACCCGACAACATAGCAGTAATGGAAAGAATTTCGTTGGAACAGTTGTGTTGACAGCTGGCAATCAACATTTTGGCGAGCTGAGGATCCAGAGGGAATTCGGCCATAACCGCACCAAGATCCGTCAGATTGCCGTCATCGTCCAGGGCAGCCAAGTAGTTGAGAAGCTCCAGTGCACGCATAAGAGTTTCCGGTGCTGGCGGATCCATGAAATCAAAGTGTACCAAATCATCGATGCCCAGTTTCTTCAACTGCAATACAACCGTACCTGTAAAGTGTAATAGAAAAGGGTATTTAATTTATTGTAAACGACTTTAGTGTATTCGATTGCAAACTTACCTAAATTTGAGCGCAAAATTTCTGGATACGTGTTATCCTGCATCTCGGTTTTGTAAGCCTTTTCCGTGTACAGGCGGAAACATTTACCAGGTCGGGTACGTCCCGCACGACCTGCCCGTTGCTGGGCAGACGCTTTGCTGATCGGCGACACGAGCAAGCTTTCCACGCGGATGCGAGGATTGTACACCTTCTGTTTGCTGAAACCCGGATCGATCACAAACACCACACCATCGATCGTAAGCGACGTTTCGGCGATATTGGTCGATATGACCACCTTCCGGCCGATTGCACCGTTGGGCCGTTTCGGCGGTGCGGGTTCGAAAATCTTCTGCTGCATGGGCGGCGGTAGCGTCGAGTAGAGCGGGATACACTTCAGCTCACCGACGTCCGGGCCCAGATTGTCAATTTCGCGCTTTACACGCTTGCACGCTTCTTCGATCTCTTCCTGTCCGGTGAGGAACATCAGAATGTCGCCCTCGATCTCCTCGCACATGTGAATCTGTATAACGGTACGAATCGCTGCCTCCAGATAGTCCCGTTCCGGCTCGGGTGTGTAGAAAATCTCGACCGGATGCGTCCGGCCAGGAACGTTCATCAGGGGCGCATTGTCGAAGTACTGCTGGAACTTGCCCGCATCCAGTGTGGCTGACATGACGACCAGCTTCAAATCCTTGCGCTGTCGGATCACTTCCTTCAGCACGCCCATCAGCAAATCCGTCGCAAGCGTACGCTCGTGAGCTTCGTCGAGCAGTATGACCTGGTACGCTTCCAGCATCGGGTCGCTCATTCCCTCGCGCAGCAGCATACCGTCCGTCATGTACTTGAGAAGCGTGCGCGGGCTAGAACAGTCCTCGAAACGGATACTGTAGCCGACCTCCTGTCCCAGCATTACGTCCATCTCCTCCGACACACGCTGAGCCACCGACATAGCCGCCACTCGACGGGGTTGCGTACAGGCCACCCCTTTCGAGCTCGTCTGCAACGCATACTCCACACACCACTGAGGTATTTGGGTCGTTTTACCGGAACCGGTTTCGCCCACCAGCACAATGCACTGGTGTTCCGCCAGCAGACGCATAAAGTCCGTCTTGTACTCAAACACCGGCAGCGTGATGCGCTTTTTGTACAGTTTATAGTAGTTTTGGCTGTAAGCCATACCGTTTAGCGGATTCTTACCACCCGTCTCACCGACAGCTCCCGACACCGCTGCCGCTGCTGCCGCTTTCGAGGCAGAGCTCGGACCAGCGGAAGATGTGCTTCCAGCATCGAGCTTTGACGAGCTCGCCACAGCCGATGCTTCGGCCGCCGCCTTCTCCTCCCTGCGAAAACAAAACAAAATTATTTAAGTGTAAGTAAAATACTATGGAAATTCTCTCCCGCCGACAGCTTCCGCCATATTTACGATGAAGGTGATTAAACGTGTTTGAATAGACACGTGCGAAAAAAAACGTGCAAACAAACCCTCCTGTGCTTACCTTCGCTTCTTGATGAATGGATCCATCACCTCAATACGCCGCTTGGACATTTTCGCTTGCCTTTTCCCCTTTCACCCACCAACACTACAAGCTGCCACACGGGTTGAAAGCTACTTTCAGGGTGGCAAAACCCCGCTGACCGGCGTTATTGCACCTTTTCGCGAACAGTGTTCGGGCGGCACGTCCTACCACCGCACGCACTTCCTATCCTCTGGCGTGAGAAAGCGTTTTCGTGTTCTTCTTTTTCACTTTAAGATGTGTTTTGTTTGAGTCTCTCCTTTGCAGCCAATCGACCAGATTTCATCCGTATGGTGCAACCGAACGGCTTGGGGCACAGTAGCACATTTTAAACTATTTGCCGCGGCAAAGGAAGCCCAAACAGGGGCGGCGGAGGTTCTGAAATCTGGATTCTATCGCGAACAATTATAACCACACTATTGATCTCGGGCTGCATGCTTCGCGGTGCCCGAAAAATGGCGTTCAGAAACGTCAAGCGCCCGGCGGCGTTTTGTTCAGCACATCGGCTGAAGGTTGATAGAGAAGAGTATGTTCTGTTGAGTATAAAAATCCTGTACCCTTATGGAAAAATGGATTTTATTGAGAATCTCAAAGAAAAATGAGCTTCAAAAACGATAATAGATTGATACTCTTTAGGACCGATTTGAGGAAAGTGCAACCAAAACATGATTTATCCCATCACTAATTTATAGTCGGTGTTTTTCGCGAGTGCCTACCTGCTCTATACATAGCTTGCAACATGTGTTTGACAGCGGAAAAGCTAAACAAACCTTTTTTCTCCACCACCAGCCGGTTACGCAAAAACACTCCAACAGGCCAGGCCATTTCCGATCTGCAAAATGCTCCAAAAATCGTTCCACCAGCTTTTTCCACTCGCGCAACTTTCGCGCACCATACACACAACGGCCGCCTGTAGCGAAATCCGTAAAATGGCACGACTCCGCGTGGTGGACAACAGTGAAATCGGCAAGCGTGCTATGGCGGAGGGCAAACCACCGAAGTGCATACACGTTTACAACAAACAAAGCGTGGGAATGATCGGCGACAAGGTGTTGGTGGCGATCAAGGGCCAGAAGAAGAAGGGCATCTTGGTAGGGTGCAAGCAGTTCCAGAAGCCAAAGATTCCCAAGTTTGATAGCAACAATCTGGTGCTGATCGACGACAACGGTACACCGCTTGGCACGCGCATCCACGTGCCCATCCCAACCATTCTTCGGACGATCTTGAAGGAGAAAACGCAAGCCAAGGGTGCGGACTACACAAAGTTACTCGGTATAGCAAGTAGATTTGTTTAATAAATCAAAACGTTGTGTTGTATAGCAGGATTGAACGTGTAAGAAGTGGTTGTTTTTACATTCTCTCCTTCTTCGTGTAATCAATACCATCCACCAGCAAGGGATTGTCGGATTTGGCCCGTTTCTTCGCCGCAGCTCGCCTTTCGGAAAGTGTCTTCTTGCGCTTCGCGTTCATCAGGTCCACCATGGGTTTCAGGGCTGCTGGTACCAGGTACTCCGGAACATCACCCATGTGTTCTTGTACGTGCACCGTGTGCAGGGGCCGGTCGTGCCTAAGCGTCAGCAAATCTCGTGGATTTTCCTCAAAGAAGGACTTTGGAAGAGTTAAAAACAATTTCGTTTACGAGACAGTCGCTAAAAGATGTACAAGAAACCTACCTTCAGCTTTTCGGAGTTGAAGATTTCCATCTTTAGCTCCTTAACTCGAGCCTCGCGAATGGAAATCTTGGTTATTGCTCGCCAAGCATCCTTCGCACGGTACCGGAATGCTTCCACCTCATCGAAGTTAAAGTTGAAATCTCTTCAAAAAGAACACAAAAGGGCATCATAGTTTGTAAAAACATTTAAATACAACGGCAGCGCCAGCGACAATACTCACTTCATTTTGAACTCCACATCACTGGCCAGCGTTTGCAGGAACTCCTCGACCCGCGTCTTCGATTCCATTTCATCGACGCCAACGAACGACAGCACGCTGCCGTTGTTCTTTCCACGTGCCGTTCGCCCCGCCCGATGAATGTACGAATTTAAATCGGCGGGAAAGTCGAAATTCACCACGCACGAAACGCACTGAAAATCGATGCCGCGGGACACGCTAGATTCTGCCTCGGTTTGCTGCAGCAGTTGCTTCGTGGAAGGCTTTTTGTCGTTCTTTTTCTTCACAAGGGCTGGATTTTCGGCCATTAGTTCATCAGACGCAATGATTGTGTCATAGATACCCTTTGGCAAAAATGTAGCATTTCTTAAATTAGATGGATTGTTATAATATTCGAGTAGGTCCACTAACCTGATTGAATTGGTTGACGGTGTGACACCGAATTTTGATGGGCAGTTCGGAGTTAAGAATGCAAGAACGTATGCCAAACTGTTCCAAGAACAATTTTAACCTGCAAACGAAAGCTCAAATTAAGGTCACTCATATTTTTTATATTCATAATAAGAGAAGGAATTGAGATAGTCAGAGAGAAGATTAGTCCAGCTTTCATACGGCAGCCAGTGAGCGATACCGACCAAGTCGGTATCATTACGTCAATGCCGCCTCCAGATGGGATATGATTCATCAAGAACAAATTCCAGCTTGATGCTTAAACCAACGTGCCACGCACGCTTAAACCACGAATGTTCTTACCTGTAGCATCGATCCACCGATTTGACAAAGATAATGCACTTTCCCTGGATCAGTTTCAGTTTCAGCACGGTGTACAAGATCGCCGCCTTGTCCATTTCCTCGGCCTGAATTTGATAGTGCGTCAGCTGGGTACCGACGGCCAACTGGGGTTCCTCCAGCTTCAATATCACCGGATTGTGCAGTACCATCTTCTTCATCTTTACCACATCATCCTCCAGCGTTGCCGAACAGAGCACCGACTGATGGACGGGAGGGAACTGTTTCAACACATCCTTCAAATCCTTCTCAAATCCGAACGTAAACATCAGATCGGCCTCGTCAATCGTCACACACCGTAGACTTTCGCGCACGTTCAGCGTTCCGTCCGCTAGCACGACGCGTAATCTGGCCGGTGTTGCCACGACGATATCTGGCCGGTCTGCCAACAGGTGCCGATGGGTAGCTTTTTCTTCCTTCGACGAAAGGTCCGCTATCCGTATGATCGGACCACAGGAGTACGTTAGATTGGCAAACACTTTTGCGATCTGGTGACACAGGTCTTGACTCGGGGCCATTACAATTACGGACGTTTCACGAACCGCTGTTTCGGTTTTGTACCGCAGGACGTTCTGGATAATAGGGATAGCGAAGGCGGCCGTCTTCCCCGAACCGGTACGAGCGCGGATGAGAACATCCTTTCCTTCCAGCAGAAATGGAATGGCTTTCTCCTGCACCAATGTCGGCGACAGCCATCCTAACCGAGCGATGTCCTGTATAGATCAACAAGTAAGTGATTAGCAATTTTACAATAGTTGTATGCAGAAATGCTTATGTACCCGTAACAGACGATCGTCGAGCTCAAACTCGTGAAAATTCAGTCCCGGCTCCGGTTCTCCCATGCTGGTTTGTATTACCTGCTGCGTATGTTTTCTTAATCAACGTAGCGCGTGCTTCAATGACAGTTCAACTGACAGCTCCGATCTTCCAAGATATCTACAAGAGGTGAACTTTGTTCGATGTTTTCTATGAAATGTATGTTTACAGGAAGCTCTCATCATAGGTTGTTATTAATAAATATTATTTTCTGCCATACCGATGAAACCCGCCACTAAATGTATCAATTTCCTTTCGGTCAGACCTTGCTAGGTTAAAGTTTGGATAGAATTTCAACATCACCGTGGAGACATCAGAAAAAAGTTCTTAAGTCTTAAATTATGAGTACTGTTGTAAATGTATCGATTCTTCTACAATGGGTATGATTTGTTGAAGATTAATGGGTTCTCATAAGCAAGCTGTTTCAAGAGTATTATATGTACAAGTGAGTTTGTATACGAGGAAGAGAATTTAAATCAGGTTCATTGCTTTTCTTTGGGTCTGGTTACACATTCATTATTGTCCAAGGCCTGTGCAATCATTTGGCCTTAGAATGAGTTTGGATTTTTGTCACTTTTGGTGTAACCATATTACGATAGCCAGAATTCCCATGTGTGGGAATTCTACAACGTTGCGTCTTGCAATATAAAGGTATATTACATTATATAGATTTATATATAAGGTATATAAAGGTATGCAATATAAAGGTATATAACACTATGATTCAACTAGCAAGGCACTCCATTCCAGATTTTTTTTCTAAATTGTTCTTCATCTTATTTTGAACAACAACTACATTCAATCGAATCGTAAATACCTTCGCCCTAGTAAAAGTCCTATACGAAGTTCACTCAACCAACTAATTATTAAGGTTTTGATGAAAATATCCAAAAGATCTAAAAAGTTTGTCAAATTTTGTTTCAATTAAGACAACACCTCTATTAAAGCCTCTACAAAGCGAACAAAAAATTAAAAATCTACTACTCATCTCTGATCGTTTGCTTCAACTCCACATGCTTTAGCCGATGAATGCCTTTTTTATCGCATCCTTCCGAGGATATTCTGCATGTAACCTGACACCTTTATGCTGAAACACGGTCAAAAGCACGTTCAAGAAAAGTCGTGGAAGTGTTTTGACAGACACGAAACAAAGAGGCTCTTTGAAGCATAATCTTGTTTTCTAAAAGGGCATGTCATAATATTTACACGCTTAAGGAGGTAATGAGGTCAATGTCGGGAAGCATAATTCTTTTAGAAAATGAAAAACGTTTATGCATAATTTTGAGGCAAATCATCTAAGGGGGTTTTAAAGGGTTTGCTTTCTCACATAGAAAATAAAAATGAGGGGCACAAAGGAAGAAATTAAATTTAATCGTTTTATTTCATACTGAATAGAGTTTGCCGTCAGTTGCTGTCGCTTACACTTACACTAAATTTATATTTTCCGCTAAAACATACCTATTTCTTAACTTAATCTATTTCTCTTCCTGTTCCCTTCCGAACAGGCTCATAAACCGTAGCATTGTCCGGGCAGAGTACAGACAAAGTGGATAGCGCTGGTAGCATTTCTTGTAGTTATCCTTCATCTTTAGGTTGTTATTATACTGCAGTCCATTCTCGAACGATTCCTTCAGTGGCAACGGAATCGTTTTGCTGTTTTCTACACTAAACCTGTAGTAAAAATCAATTCCTGTGCTGAGTGCTGAGAATGCTTTGGTTAACCTGTGCGGGGTTACTTACGCCATGAATTCATAAATTATCCTTGCCTGCCTGTCCTGTGGCTCTGCACCGGCGGCCAGCTGGCAGATGAGGGAAAATGCACACTTCAGCGGATCCGTTTGGAGGATTTTGTTCCAGTTGATTTTTGCCTCAAAATCCTGAAGTGAAGGAAGTGAAAAATGTGGTCAAATAGTGAGCTGAGTTCAGATAACTAATTTCGGCTGTTAATATGATTTCATATGCGTTTAATTTTATAAAATAGAATATTTGATATAGAATTGCATTCTTATGTACATTACCGACCCATTGCACATACGTGCGTCAAGGGAAAAATTCTGACCAACGCTCCTCCTACTTTTCCTTGCGCGCAGAACATTTTCATGCGCATGGCCGTGACCGTAGCCGAAGTTCTGTCGATAACCCCGGGAAAAACGCACCCCTTCATTATGGCCGACGACTTTTGATGGCAGTCCGGGCCGTGCCCGTGCTCCCGACACCCTCAACCCCGTCCGCAAGATGACAATTCTTCCTCCTCAATTGGAAAATACATACATAGCACATAATAACCTAATGGTGGTTTGCGCGGGTGCATGTTGTGTTGTTTGCGATTATTTTCGCTTTCTCTTAGAGTAATGTACATTAACTGGATAACAACTATCCGTACCGTGCTGCTAGTGTTGTATGTCCTGCAGCATAATAGTTTTCCTTGACAAGAGAGAAAACGTTAAAAGGATTGCATCGTGTAGGAATGCTTAAGAAATGGGTTGAAAGCGGCATTTCCACCCATTTTCCCTGGGATGTTGTTCATTTCCCGCGGGGCTTTCTACGGCTCAATTCGAGTGGATGCAAAATGACCAAAGGCTGCTTTTATGCACATGCTGTACTTAACATGCACTCACTGTTTCAAAGGACACATCTTTTCCCTGTGCTCTTCGGCTTTTCTGTTACATTTCCAATTGCACTTACCATCAGTGTGGCGGTTCGATTGTAATACAACGATGGGCCAAGATCTCGCTTCCCGGACGACATGAACAGTGGTTTCGATAGTTTCATAAAGTCTTGGGCTAGCAGGTGTAACGTGTAGAGGGAGCCCAGCGTTACTATACCGAGCACGATTAATCTAAACCGGAGAAAGAGGAGGAGAAACAGATAAAATGGCTTTTAGTGCTGGACATCCTGGTCCGACGGGAATGTAGGTTTACATTATTGGCACAATCGTATAATCACGATTTTTGTAATAAAAAATAACACGACACTTACTTCTATTTAAACTATTTTGATACATATTTTACAAATGTATTGCCATACAAGCTTTACTTTAACTTTCCAATTCTCCCTCTCTTAATTCTCCCCCTCGTGAAAATGAGGATTTTGTAAAGATTCCAACAGCAACTGTTCTTTTAATGGTAGAATGTTGTGTTCACTTTTCAAAGTAGTATAAGATAAGAGTATTGATTAAAGATGAAAACCACGTTACTGTTTGAATTCTCTCGTTTAAACTTCATTTAACAACTGTTGCTATTGCTTATCAATTTAATCAATCACTAGCTTAACTTGTTTCACAAATTGCTTATCCTCCAACTTGCACAAAACCTACCTCCATCCCATTGTGGTGGCCGTGTAGCGTTTTTATTCCGTTCTGTGCACAAATCCACCGCTTTACATAACGCTTGCCCACACCACACATCAATTCACACACATCAAAGGTTTGGGGCGAGCCCAATTTAGGCGAGCCCGCTCGCAGTGTCCGCAACCGTTATCACCACAAACGGCTTTTCACAGCTTTTCACAACACGCACAACGCACCGTGTCGCGTGCAAACCATTGCCAACTGCGGTGCGGTCTATTTTCACCCAACCAACGGGGCACGTTCCAATTCGGCGGCACAGGTCCAGCCTGCGAGGGTCCTGATCGAGCTCTGTGCGCTTCGTAGCAAAACACACTTTGGATTGGATTGCGCGAGCACGCGAACGCGAACGCGAACTGCCACTGACTGGATGGCATCTCGCTTTGCGCGAACCGAAATCGAAAGTGTGCGCAAAAGGCACACTTGGCCACCCGGTTGCACCGAAGTAGGAGGGGAGCGTGTACTGTTGGTTGGTTTTGGGCTGGGAGGACACATCCCTCCCTACCCGCTTTTCGCACCAGCCCTAGTCGGTTGACAGTGGACACACCGACCGCAAGTCCACGTCGGTGGTGCGTAGCGTTAAGGCGGATCAGTTGCATTGCCTTCACTGGCTGCGTACGGCAATCCCCTTCAACGTGGATTACGTTTCGATTGCCAAGCATTAGAAGAGGGCTACAGACAGACTAACCCGAAACCCCGGCCCGTCTGAACGACTTTTTCCGGGTGGCTCGGGTGCGTTTTTGCAGACGAGGAAGCTGCACGACAAGCAATGGATTACGTCTGTCGGTTAGCGCTGTGCTCTGCGTGTTGCCTTGAAGCCAATTGAGCGTGCGTGATGAGCTGATGGAAAATAGAGACATTTCAGGTGGAGCAATGACCCGGAGATTGCTCATTAAATATGTCATATTCCCGGAGCTTCTTCAAACTCATTGAACTTAAGAAAGAGGCGTGCAGAGGCATCACTCTTTATGACAGTTACTTCTTGTCCATTCACTAATAGAAACGCTTTTTTCCGTTTGAGTGGATCGACCAGTTTACTTTGATGCACGCGCGCCCTACATGTCACAGGTCTGTCTATCTACAAAACGTGTTTGCTCTCACGCTCTCTGCTTGTGCGAAGAAGTAATGGTGACATTTCTTAAACTCCGAATCGAGACAACACGAATTCCAGCCCTCGCTGCAACGTCTCTAACATTGCACATGAAGTAACCAGCACCGGCCAGTGAAGGTGCACACAGCAAGGCGGTCGGTAGGGCGGTTTGTACTTTCTCCCAAACGAGATTCCCCATGCTGGTAGTACGGCGGTTTTTGTCGGTCAGCAGCATCACGGAGCTTATCCAGCTGGCACACATGTTTGGGGTCTCCGGGTACTGAGTTGAGTTGCGCAATTGGTGGAATACACCGAGTCGGAGGCATCGCTGGCAAACAATTGTCGAATATATTTTAACCGGTACCGGGCACGCTTGTTCGCTTTATCATCATTAGGAAGCAGGTACATCGCCGAACGTGCATCTTTTAGCGCGCAATTTGCGTCGGTGTCGGGGGTTTCTTTTCGTTGTCGAAGCGACCAGATGACTCCGCGAAGAAAGATTAAATGTTTACCGGTAGGCGAGTTATGAAATTGAGCTGTTTGTTGTTTGGGCTCGTGTGCCGAGGGGTTAACATTTTTGAGCAATGGAAACTGTTGCATAAAGCCTTTTCATTTAAGGATACCCGCGCATGAAACCGGGTGAAGGTTTTAAGGGACGTGCATCAGACCGATAAATCACTGCTGATTGTAATATTTATGATAGTGGGACACTCATTTGTCGTTATGGCCTCGTCTTGCCTTTAGGTTTCAAGAAGGGATAATAATATGTTTATACTGATGTAATATGAAGATTCATTACAACATCCTTATTCCAAAATAACTATCACCGCTGCCCAATAAAGTACTGGACGATTAATTGTATTGTTTTCGTATACTCTCTATGCAACGATTATATACTTTTTGAGGAACTCTGTATCGATCCAGGATGTTATCGAGTTGTTAGACACAGTTGTTAATTTAAAATTGCATTATTATACCTAGACTTGTTTTTATATATCTGACATTCAATTTTAATCACGATTTTATTTGTAGAAAAATAATTAACATGGTTAAGAAGCAAGTAGGCATGAACTTGGAATATGTTCAGGAAAAGTTTCCAATATAAAACTGTTAGCATGGTATTACAGCAAAATGAATTCTTTTAATCTTGTCAACATCATATTTCATCACCTTCACAAGAGACTGAGGCCTTCAAATGAAAATCTAAGTTTTTATAGTTTCCTTTTCTAGTTATACGTACAATTTCTTGCCTAGCGAAACGTAAAAAGGTATTATAAAAGAAAATGGACATTGAAGGAATTGTACATAATTTATGCTACGATGATAATAATGAGAAGAACTGTATTTAAAACTGAACTGTTTTTTAGATAAAATCGTTGACAGTACTATAGGGACTTATTTACATGCATTACATCAATATCCAAGCTAGTAGGGAAGATTGTATTGAAAACAGATGACATTAAAAAAAATTCTATCAATTTTGCCATGATAACAATGGAACGAAACTATCAGACATTCCTAATAAAGTCCAGAAAAGAGAAAAAATCGGTATCAAAGTGTATGGTCATGATTATTCCTGGACTACCTGTGGTATATTAGTCATTGTAGAAACAACTCTTTCAAATAATGAGATATTATTATGGCCTAACAACCCCAAAGGATACACACGCTTTCGAACGAATGGAAGTTGCTTTTGAATGCAAAGGACTTGTCCTTATCGTTTCCACGTTCCAATTCACCTTCTAAGTAGATAATTATAAATTCCATTGATCAAACGGTTTTGGTGCCTCTTCGGCGAATTAAAACCCGTCCTATCCATCGAACATCCATGACAGAACTCATTTCCTGCTCCAATTCACAACGGTGTCAAAAGGCTTCATCCAGCATTGTGTGCACAATTGAATAACGATGATAATGTGAAGTAGCATCACGTGAATGTAATCAAACCTGGATGCAATATGGGTCTACGATACAACTTTTTGCAATTCGCTTAAAATGCTGAACCCTCCTCCGTGCCTGCGTGAAGGGAAGAAGGACAGGTGGCAGCCCACGCGAAGAAAGTGTTAACGATGCCCGAAACGACCCTCTCATCTGCATTGGAACCACGGGAGCGACGGGACGGAATTCGTTTTTCGCTCGCTTTTAGTTCAATTATGCTGACGAGTTGCTTTCCTGTGATCTTTCGGGCCGATCGCGGAGAGGCACTGTCACGGTGGGGCTTTGTGGGTAGCAAAAACCTCAAGCAACCTCATTATAGCCGTTAATGGGGCTTGCCACATTAGGGCGGAATTTCTCGGCATTATCCAGCCTGGGCTCGAGTTCCTAAAATAAAAAGCGTGTAGGAGAACGCGTCTGGCAACGGTGCAGGATACGGAGGAATAAAAATCTGTGGGATAAACCTGGAGGAGTTAGGACTAGAGGTCGATGTTGAATAATGTATGAAACGAGTGAACTGCACTTGCTTTTACTCTGTCCGCCATCATCACCTTTGGGACATTAGGTTTGGTGTAATTTTTAGCACGACACGGTGCAGAAAGCAGAAAAAACCCGAATATCTTCAACACACTTGTGGACGACAGTAATAGACGGGAATTGTCACGATTACATCAAATTTTGTATTGTTTTAAATAGTGACATAATGAAATTGTCCACGTTATCCTCAGCTTAGAACTCCTATGACGCCTTCACTGTCTACGCCGATGGCCTAAGAGGACTTTACAGGCTGGGTTTTGTTAGATTTGGACAGAGTCCATGTCCCAGAGGCATATGCGAGTGATTGGACTATATAGGTGCGATAAAGTATGTAGCCTTCTCACCCAGGAGAACCCCAGACCAATGATCATCAGATATCATCAGCGTATGCCAAGATCTCGGTTGGCTCGGAGGATAGTTATCTCCACGTATACCTTAGGTGGTAGCAAAGGGTCCTTAGAGTTCTCCATCCACCTTTATTTCGCTTGTGACGTAGATTTAGTAATTTTGGCCGGGATTCATTTCCCATCTTTGGGCTCCTCATCATCATCTATTACAAAACGACACTGAAAGCCTTGAATCTTCCATATTCTCCATAAAGGCTCCAATAAGATTGTGTTGGCCAGAAATCATCATGCTATCATACGTGGCCTTAAAATCCATGAAGAGGTGGCTCGTGTTTAGCGGCTGTACTCAATGAATTTCTACATGATAAAAACATATATGATGGAATAGAATATTACGACCGTAAGCAGAAGTTAAAATAAAGAAAAGAGAATAATTTTAATACTTTCTTTCTCACAAGGTTTGAAAAATACATCAATACATTATATAGCGGATGTTGTGGTAACCACTGTAGCCATGCCATGGCCTCCTGCTTGGTTTGCAAATTTTAAGCATTGCTTTCCCCGCTACCGTCACGTAGCAGGCTGGGACTCGCTGGACTCTACCTCCCAGGGCAACCGTGCCAGCAGCTATTAAGCAGCCCAGCAGCCAGCATTCAAATCTTTCATGTTTTCATCTCGCTTACAAACGCCGATGGAAAACAATCACCGCGCCACGGTCGGATCGCTCGAGTTCTTATGAATATGGAGCGTCTCTCGTGCTCTGTGCCATTCTTTTCGTCTGCCTCATCCATCTCGCTGTCCTGCTGGGCTAGGTCTGGGCTCACAATGGCTCCGGGTGGAAGGGTTTACCGACATTAATAATCCCTCGTCGCCCCTGCCCTGTCGTCCCTTCCCCATTCACCGGTCTGGCTGCGTTTGTGGAGATGCTGTTGGCGAAACTGATGACAACGCCATCAAGCCAACCCAACTTCTCAGCCCCCCCATTTCTCCACCCCGTTGTACGGAGGTGTTAAAAAATGCCATAAAATTAATTACTGAATTTCACCATTAGAAGCATCCTTTCTCGTCCCCCCCCCCCCCCCTCCGGGGACACGGACAAAAAAAGCGTATTGGAGTGGAGAATTATGCGCCCAAAACCCGCGCACAGGATTCGCATTAATTCGAGCATCATCATTATTCCATTTGCGCTTGGGCGCTTTCCGCGGGACGCTTGTACTTGCCCGCGAGTAATAAAAAAAAAACAGTGGAAATAGAGAAAAGGGACAAAATTAACTCGCACACACCCACACCCACACCACACCTACACTCGCGTACGGGTGCTTTTCTCCCATAGGGATCGGGACATACTGTAAAGCGCGAGCCTCGGGATGCTCGGGAAAAGAAAGAGAATTTGTACGGGAAGGAAGGCAACGTCGGACGGATTGTGACGCTTTTGCCGCCTAAGGGAAAGCCGTGCAATGGAGATCCGCATATGACGCAGCGAGGCGTGTACTGTAGCCGGTGGAGTGTTTAATTACGGGAAAGAAACTAAAAGTTATAATATGTCGGAACGCGGTACATCGTCGTCCGCATCATCGTCACCGTGCGAGGCTATTAGTGCGGTTGCTCATTTGGCACATCAAAACCGCACTGGGGCCGGTGGTTCCAATTAGAGATACAGTGGTAGAGAGAGAAAGAGAGATAGAGAGAGAGAGAGAGAGAGAGAGAGAGAGAGAGAGAGAGAGAGAAAGCGAGGGGATGGCTGAGGGCTACAGAACACACAGGACCCTGTTTCTCGTTATCCTGGGCGAGCTGGTGGATGATGTAAATTGAGTAATGAGCGATGGTGCGGTTTTGTTTGGAATATTTTTGTGCAAAATAATTACTGGGGGCTCCGTGAGAATCGTCTGCAAATGGAAATTAAATGAGAGATTTGTTAAAGCAACTACGAAACGAATTGGAACGTAAGTGTTAAAGTTGCATCAAGTTTAATTGTTTTAATATTCTTTCTAAAATTGTGCAAGGAAATTGATTCAGGAAATCAGTGGTAAAAGTGAGGAAGATTCACAATCTATATAATACTCATGAATTACTCAAGTAAATCAAATCAAATCTATCCATGATTTGGACATATGGTTAGGGTTGGTTGTAGAGCTCTGAGCCAAGGATGTCTTTAAATGTCTTATTAAATTTCTTACTGCCTGAACCTATGAGAAGCGTTTTAGAATGTTTTGAAAAGGAAAACATTCTATACAAGCTGTGTTTCATGTGTTGTGTTTTAAAACAGTAAGAACAAACAGTCAATATAAAAATTTGTAATGCTGTCATGCGGATTGCATATGTTGCGGCGCTTAAAAGTGTGAATGTATATTGCATACCGAGCTCCAACCGAAAATTCAACGCCTAATGCAGATTGCATACCTCACGGCGCACGTTGTATGCGATGTTATGAAATATTTCATGCGTCAAGTGTAAACGCGTCTGTACCGTACAGCGGCACATCGTTTTGAGACATTGGTGTGTAATGCGGATTGCATATAGCACAGGAGCTGCCACTAGATGACGCCACTTTATACGTGGTGAGTTTTCCATTTATCCTGCATTTTTCATGGATCCTTTTCAATCGATTTCAATTTTATTTTTATCCATCTAAAATTAGTAAATCTTTGTCTCAAAATTTGAAAAAAAATATTAAAACGTGTTTAAAAATCAAAACATAAAAGAATAACAGACAGAAAAATGAATTTGCGTAAATTAAGTCACTTTCATTTCGTACTTTTCCTAATGATATTTTGTGTGATGTGAAATTTATTTAACAGATTGGTTTTACAACAATACCTTTGCTATAGGACAGCCGTTTTAAGTCACACAACACAAACTATAAGGGTTTTTAATTCTTTAAGAACGACCAAGCCATAATGCTAAACTATAAGTTTATACTGTAATTATTTATTTGTATCAGATCAATCGAAATAATCCAGCATGTTGGCTGGAAATCGCTTCTTCCAAGCGTTGATAAGAATCATATTTCAAAAGCTCCAAATGACATGAATTGACCGTAGAATAATTGGACAATTTAACCGAATGAACAAAAAGCAAATCCGGCGGAGCTGAAACATAATCCGACTTCTAACGAATTGATTGCCATGGAAAGTGTTTAAATTAATTGTCGTTTTACCGTTCGAACGGTACCCCTTACCAGCTAGTTTTATAAGCAATTCTCCTGTTACATCTTAATTGATGGAGTTTAACGAGTAGTGTAAATTACTTCGTTAATAATTTCAAAGAGAATTTACCCAAAAGATGGGTTAGAGGAAGATGTCTGTATGAAAATGTAAACTCATACAAACTGTTTCAAAACAATTAAAGATTGAAGTTAAACAGCGTTGCAAACATCCCGACGGTATTGTTGAGCACCTCGTTCATCTTTGAGTGGAAATTCTTACAAGATGCAAAGAGCTCAAAAATGACTTTTGTTTTCCAATTCTAAAAGTAAACAATCTATTTGCACAAAATCTAGAAAATGAGCAGTCGTGGTTTTCTCATTCCCAAGAAAGACCTTTTAATCTTCACTAAAATAATTACACATACCCCTGATGCAGTTGCCAGACCATCATTTAAAAGACGTAGGCATTTCTCAAGAAGCTTGCTCATGCAATTGTTGCATTACTTTGATCTTGCACCACACTGCCTGAATGATCAAAGCAGCCGTCGCGAAAGCTTAAATTGCATTTATTTCTTTCCAACCGCGCTCACGCGACACTTACGTATTTAACCTACTGTATACTAAAAGGCCTCCGCTTGAGAGTGCACTAGAGGTAAATTATTCAACCTGAAACAAAATAGAAAACCCGCTCTTTTTTTTCTTCTGCAAAAACCAGCGACGTATGTAATTTTGTGCCGATCGGTAGAAAAGCTGATAACGTGACGGAGCGTGCTCATTGAGGTTGGGTGAGATTTTAATTATTCACACATCCGTGGTTGGCAAATTCTTTTGATCATATGAAATAATTCAACATCGTGTCGTTAATCCACAGAAGTGTGGGGAAAAGGTATGGAAAAAGTGGGTTTTTTATAAACATTATATCCTGTTTTTAATCATGATAGAAAAGAGGAAGCAAATGTTTGATAATGGTCAAAGAGGATCATTATGCAGTCAATGTTATTCATGGAATATAAATGCAATGTTTAGCAAACGCTCGTCAATTTTATTCAGCGTGATCATCTATCAAGCTGTAGGGGCATCGGGGAAAAGTGGGACACCCATATGGGGCAGGCGAGATACGTAGTATTTTATTAGTAACAGAATATTAAAACCATGAAATTATTGTACTACAAGGTTCTGTATTCAAAATATAATTATAAATGGTGTTTTTCGGTGAAGCAAAAGGCAATTGACCGAACTATATTTTCTGTTTTGTCGTGTTCTTCTCATAGTGCGAAATAGTACGTCGATTTAAAAATATAAGGAATTACTAAACAACATTTAATTTGCCATTTATTTATGGACTTAACTTTGAGAATTAAGTAATATATAAATTGTTATATATCAACAACAGTATGTACAGCTTTTTCTTCACTTACTTAGTGTTTTACGACGTAATGAAATGAATTGCTAAAGGTGGAGCATTTGCACTTAATTCCCCAAAATGTAGGATTTTTTTGTGTAAAATACACAATACACATTTAGCAAAAGATAATTCATAATCTCTTTTTATCCGGAGTCTTTGGTCAAATATATTAAGTATAGAATGCAAACCAAAAGTTCTTTATTTTTCTTGTTAAAAAATTAGACATGTATAGGTGATATACATAAAATAAATCAAAAGTTTGTTTCTAGGCATGGTAATCGATTTCCATTCTTCTGGGATTTATCAAATTTAATATGCATTAAAATTGGTTTTCTTTATTGTACAAAAAAAATGTGTAAAATCAAGTTTTTGCTTCGATTATCTTGAATGACGCTTTCTTCACGGAACCTTTACCTCAAACGCCTTCGAACCTATTTACACTCCCTCCATACAAAACACATCAGACTGCAATGCCTGCAAGGAAACGAAACTTGCTTCAGCGGCGCACTAATAGCCACCAAAATCTGGGGCAATAGCAGCCAACAATAAATAACGAATTTCATACCCAAACGCACCAAACTTTGATGTCGGTTCCTAATGGTAAACATGCTAATGCCTTCGTTTGGCTGAAGACCCCTTAACTGAACCGTCCCTCCCTCCCCATCGGTACCCCGTTTGCCATCCCGATCGCTACGTTCGCTCGTTCGTGAATCGAACTTTTAATGAACGGTGGCCACCTTGCAATCACCTTTTCCACGGTGTCCCTGGTGGGACGTTTTGCCGTGATTGCTTGTTGGATCGGGTCGCTTGCTAGCGGCCAAGAGGCAAGGTATTCAAATGTTTCTCCCCGGAAAGTATCCTTTCTCGCAAACGTTCTGCACCGTTTCTGGTTGCATTCGCAAGAGAGGAGGTTTTTTTTCGGGGTGGGCACTAAAATTGAAAAACCGTGGGGTGCAACGAAAAAAAAAACCCACGGGCAAACAGTGTAGAAAAAGCATCCTTCAGCAAAAGTCGCCTACATTTGCACATCAATGACAAACTAATTTCATGTGCTAAGGTACGGCCTCCGCCAGGCTCTCGGCGAAAAACGAGGGAAAGGATCTTTGGCGCTGACGGGCCGGGTCGAGCCGTGGAAGTCGCGTGACTTGATGAACCGCATCGAATTCGAAGACCGGGTGCTCATTAGCGCACGCAACCGAATCCTTGGCCGCTAGAGAAGATGGACCGAGCTGGGGAGTCCTGGCGGGCAGTTTTTCGGCCGGCGCTAAATCGTAAGCCAACGATGAGACACGTCTCGCTAACGACCCGTGGTGACGATACGACGATGGCGAGAACGGTTTTTTTTTTTGCGGCAAGAATAGGATCTGTTTCGGTTTAATGCCGGCGGTATGTGGGATTTGGAGTTTTCCCATCCACTCGTTGGAGGAAAACGGTGATAAGGTTGATTCACGATGATTTTTCAATGGTATAATGTTTTTAGAGTGGATTTTCTCAATTTGCGTACCATTTACGCACAAAGAAAGAAAGAGCTTTCTTAAAATCGAATTAGGATTATTGATAAATGATTTTATTTTTAGTTTTCAAGCAAGATGTTTTAAGAAAATGAATGTCAAACAGCACATCAAATTATTTTGAGATATTGAACATTTATTATACAAAGACTGTTGTGAATGTCTGCCAAGATTCCGCGTGAATCTTGCAGGACTCCATTTTCCGCTAAATTACTGGCTCGATGGCATGAATTTTTATCAAAAAACAGTATTATTTACTAGACTTAATTTTTAAGAGTTCACCAAGTTTAAATTTACTCTCATAGTTACTAAAAAAACTGTTGATTGCAGGTCATTAAGGTCGTTTTTTTTTTATTCGGCAGTAACGATTACTGCTTTGTTTATAAGAAATACTTCTGAATTGTTAATTTTGTTGAGAGTAGCTGTGTGTGGTATGGAGGTTAGTTAAGGACTTACTATTTATTAACTACGTTACGCTATATAAATGTACATGCTTCAATGTGGACTAGGATTCGCGGGTTGCTTTGCTTCCAACAAATTTATACGAAATACTTCTAGAACAGAATCTTCTGCAGCGTCGGTAAGATGACAGCCGTTGTGATAAGCGACGGTTTGTTGTCTTGAGCAGCTTTTGAGTTCTTGGAGCTAAGAAGAAAAATGTGTAAAGATTTGCAGTTCCATTTTGAATTGTGCAGATTATGGTCCACATTTCGGGTGCCCTTACAAACTTAATCGGTCCAGGAAGTACTATTTAATTCCATAATCAGATATAAAGAGTTTTTTGCAAAACAGTTGCAAATCCGCTACAGAGTTTATATTCCTGGTCTTATGAGCACAGCGTTGATGTTCTCAAGTAACTATTTGATGTTTAGTGAGCATGGTTAAATTATGTTTTAGAGCTTCTTTCTTGTTAGTTGATAGCTTTATTTTGCGGCTTTTAAATCCATGGAGCAACGTGTCGAATCTTCCTGCCAGAATCTTCCCTTCCAGGACGAGTGTAGTTGTTCCTTATCCAAAGAAAACTATCTATCAAATTTTGTGTGTGATCTTATTCTGGTAGATAAGATATTTCAAGCAAATTTCAGATTTTGCAGGCTCTACATTTTTTTATCTTCTGCTTGACATGAAGGTCTCTATAAGGCACACTGTACGTTGATCCTCATTCTGTTTGTACTCTTCTAGCAACGTTTGCCTCCATAACCATCCCATTATAGATCGAAACATCTAAATAAAATTGAAAACGTTGCTTTCCGTTAAAATAACTAAGCATATTTCACTTCAAAGCTTGATTTTCACTGCATCTTAGAATAAATTTTAAAAAGTATATTTCTCTACAAATATTCAACAAAAGAAGAAACAAATCGTCGCAAAACTGCTTTAAAGTAACAAATGTATCGTTACAAATTCGACTCTTGATTCCTTTTTCAATCTTCCACAAACACCAAACACGAAACAAAAAAACACACAGCAAATTTGAAATAAAGAAGCATGGTACTCACATTATTCATTATGGCGCTATGGAAATTACTTGTGCGATGGAAATCACTTGGCAAATCATGCACGCCCGACCCGACCAATATCGTTGCGCGGAATGGAAATCATTGTGCCCTTCCGCTTGCATTGTGCCCATCCGTCCCTTGCCCGTCCTTCGCCCACCCTAACAGCGTCTAATGATGATTATTAAAAATGCCATTAAGCAGCATATATCACAACCCGCGGGCAGGCAGTATGTGAGTATCGCTCGGAGAAGAAGGAGAAAAAAAGAGGACGCAGAAATAATAAACCGAATCAAAGCAACCCTCGGCAAATCGGCAAAAATCAGCCAATGGCAACTGGCAGAACGATGGCTGAGGGGTTTTTTTTTTTGCACAACCGAACGACGCGCTAGCGATGGCTTCTGTGATGGCTTCCACACCCGGTTTTGCACACCAGCTCGCCCCTCTTCCGCTCTTGCCCTTCGTTGCCCCTCACATGCCACAGTGACTTTTGGATGAAAATCCTTTTCTTTGCTCCCCTGCTATCATGGAGTTGCGTGTATGTACTGCTCCGGCTCCTGTTTTTTCGTCTCTCCGTTGCGCTATGTGTGCCTTTTAATCTTTTCGCTTCTTTGTTTGTTGCCTTCGTCCTACCAACCGCCCCTCCCCAAGAAAAAGGACGCTCTATTCCTCGGATTGCTTTGTCCGAACGCATCCCCGGGAGCTGGTGATCCAATTTTCCATTAAGGAATGACTTTTTTTCTTCCTTCTATCTCTCTGTCTCACTCTCTCTCTCTTGTTAAGGGTTTTCCGTTGTTTGCTTCATTCCGACCGAGTCCCTTCCTCCATATTTCAGCTCCGTATACCTTTTTTATCGCTTGGTGATGTGTTTTTTTTTCTGCGGTGACGGTGAGTTATGATTCGTCCGTCCGTCCGTCCGATTCTGTGGTTTGGGCGGGCATACGATGCACACGGATGCGGAGTTTAATGCTGATTTTATGATTCCCTGCCGTTGGAGCAACGTGGAAGAGCAGAAGGTGCCTGGGGGAAGGTTTCAGTTATATTCTTCGTTATAACCACACAGCGAGCTGCATATGCAAAAGGATATTCCACGTCCTCGTTTGGATGTCCCCTCATGCTCCCCAATCTGTCACTTTGCGTAGTGGAGAAAGGTGGTGGAGGTTTCTTTTACCTTTTTTTTCCTACTGCTCCTTCGTATATTTCGTCCAATGCCACTCATTTCTCGATTGGTCGTCCGTTCGTGCGGGCGCTATGTGTACGTTGCGCGCTCTGGATGAATATCGGGACCAGCGTAGCGCAGCCAGCACATAGGACGAAGGACGGAATGTTCGTTGAATGAACGAAAAAAAAAAATTGAATCCTTAGGAGTGGAGCGTGGTGGAGAGTGAAACCCCCCCCCCCACTTCTCTAGTGCTTTTTCCGTCGGTGTCATTATCCATTTCCGTTCTGTTCTCGCTCCACTCGCTTTTCCCAACGTCGGTGCGATTATGATCTACTCATATCCGTTTAATGGAACACTCTACTTCAGCATCTCCCTAGATTGATAAGCACACGGGAGGTGGGCGGGAAGCACATCTTTTCATATCAACGTTCCTGCTTTATTACGTGCTTGTGTAACCATTTTTGCAACGATCCCACACAAAGAAGCATGTCCCATAGAGAAGGAAGCTTTGCAGCTCAAGATGTATTCAAATGCGCGTTACATTCAACCGTACCGTTCGTATGCAGCACCAATTCCCCTTTGGCTGCACATAATTATTATTCACATAAATCATTCCCGCAAGGCGCAGGGCGGAAACGAACTGCATGCAAGACGCGTATGGCATCTGCGCAAGACGCAAACGGGCGCCATAAGTGTGCACACCCGTACGATGCATCTCGATGCAAATGATTACCGCTGGGACCGGGGATATGTGCATTGGAGGAACCATGTGCAAAGTTGGCACAAAAATGATGGACGCCCCCCCCCCTCCTTTCCGGAGCCCATCGTCATTGGGTGGAAGTTTCCGCGCATACGGCAACTACTGATATGGCTGTTTAATGGTGGCGGTTTTTTTATTCTCGTGCCGCCGTTTTTTAATGATTATACAGCATCATTGTGGTGGGAATTCGGTACGGAATGGCATGGTTGTTAATATTTTACGATTGAAAAATCGCGTTGCTTGAATAATGAGCAGCGCATCGACGCTGGCAGGACGCTTTTGATGCGACGGAATTGCATTTTTCTAGTGAAGCAAACAGCACACGATGACGAGTGTGTGGCTGAATGATGAACCATTAAAAATAAACAAGCACAAAAAAGGTTCTATAGCTCAGGTATATAGACACTTTACTAATTTATATTGGAGCAGTTATTTCTTTTCAACAAAAAATATTCCTTGTGCTGTGTTGAGTGTTAACAATGTTCGTTGTTACTAGTTGAATAAACCGTTCAATAATCATAATCCTTAAGAATGCAATTTGATATACTAATACTATTTTAATATTCTTTTTCTTTATCTAGTTGTTGCACTTTTTTCCTTGTTTATAAAGAATTTATATTCATATAAATTTCTTTGATGAATTTGTTTGTATTTAAGTTTCTATTTTCGAACATCGGATTTTTTTTGAGAAGTTGTTTGCGAATAGTTGGGAGAATAAAACAACTTAATTTGTGATACAAACTGTTCCGTGAAGCGACATGAACGTGAAGAATTCATTTAAGATTGAGACAAGTTTCTATTAAGGTAAAACATTTATGTTCGGGCCACACCTAACATTACTCATTCTATGACTACCGAGATAGCTTTCCAGATTTGTTCAATTTTGTACAAAAATCATTCAACATATAGATATACTATAACAAACCATACCAAATCGCCTAGGATACTTTAAAATATTTCTCTTAACTTTCTTCTTAAGTATTATTCAAGTTAAAATCTTTTCTAATAACCGGCTTCCTAAATGCTATTTCTTACAATTCATTTTCCTTGCAGCTATCTCAACTAACAAGAAAGTGTGTTTTTAGAGCATGTATTAGTTTTTAACAAATTATACCGTTATTTAGTAGATTGGTTAAATTCCAAACTTATCACTAAGAATTTGATAGCTTTGTTTCAAAATATTATATTTTAGAGAAGTTTTTACTATACCATCTTTGTATCATTTATATTATTTAGATATATTTTATTAAAATAACAGCAAAATAATTACCAAGGTAAAAATTATACGTTCGATCATCCTACCAACAGAAGAATGTGAAAATGAATTTGAAACTGTGAATAAAATCCACAATCCCCATCCCAGAACCGTACTGCCATTAGAATGGTGATAATGGTTTATTTTTCTTTCAAAATGTGACGCAAAATTAATGCTGATGAATGCTGATTGCTTTTCTGCATAATGATTGGACGCAAAGCCCCCGTACCGTTTGAAGGATTTGGAAGTAAATCTTACCTTTCTGTGTGTGTGTGTGTGTGTTTTTTTTTTATTTGAAAAACCCATACACGGGACCCGGCGAAGAAGCGACGAGAAAGTAAAACCATCAATAAAAACCATATTTCGAATCGAAAAATTGAACTACTCCAATTGAAAATTCCCAAAGCTGCTCGTAGATTGTGATGCGGGCAAGGAAAAGGAGGGTGCGCATAAGAAGAAGAAAAATTGCGAAAAAACGGTTCAGAGATAATGACAAATGATAAACCATAGCTGATAACGAGCTGCCGGAACGATAACGAACTAACGAAGATGTCGAACTAACAAACGGATACGGTTGCTCCGGTCCGGTTGCAAAAGGTGCGACACGGTGTTGTGGGGTGGGTTCGATGATTATGGTGATGATTATGATGATGATGATCAAATCAGTTTTGTGATGAATAGCATGAATAGGTAAAAGGCGTATTTTCTCGTCAACGATGTTTTGTGGCAGAGGGAGTTGAGAGACTGGAGGGTGGGTCCAGTGGGTCCGGAAGGTGGAAAATGTGCCAGTGGCAAGCTTTTCTTCGCTATTAATGTGCAAATCTATGGAAAATTGTGCGATTCCCAGGAAAAATGAATCTAAAAAGGAAGATGGATACATGTACCGAGTAAATGTGGCGTTGGGAAAACCGTCACAAAAGTGGAAGATCGTTGAAGAAGGGCAGGGAAAAGGGATAGAAAATGGGAAACTTTGCATAGTACTCCCAGTACCGTCTACTGGATAAATAAGATGAAAAGCAAAACAGGATGATTTACCAACCGTTGATAATGCTGATTCAAGTGAAATTAAAAATAAAAGCTTGAAAAATGATTTGATAATCATGAATGCAGAGCGAATCTTGGGTTCTTTCTTTCCCATAAGCTGAAATGTGTTTTCTATTTCAAAATCTTCATTTGCTTTCATACACGAAAGCACCTTAAGCTTTGGGGAAAATTTACAAAAAAAAGCGACGAAATAAAAACTGCCACATGTAATAGTAGGGAAACAAAACAGTTTTGTTAAACCATTTACCAAAACCCTCCAAAAACCACACATTGATGCGCTATCAAATCTGCATCCTTTTTTCTTTCGCTTCCTTTCCTCTCGAGTGGGAACGAGTCGTTCCTTTGTTGCGCGAGTTGTTGTGTTTTCTGTTGCAAGAAAAACATAAACAAGTGGGCCCTTTTTGTGCGTCTCACCAC
The DNA here is from genome assembly GCA_000349105.1 of Anopheles epiroticus. Lineage (NCBI taxonomy): Eukaryota > Metazoa > Arthropoda > Insecta > Diptera > Culicidae > Anopheles > Anopheles epiroticus. The sequence continues at coordinate 825,129 of KB670613.1, forward strand.
GTCACGGACGATAATAGGAAAATAAGATATCATCGGGACACACCGTCGTCAGGCAAACGAACCTCTTCAGGACCCAAGGTGTCAAAATGGTGTACCTTTTCGTTTTGTTCAAGCAGTTTACGGAAAAAAATACAGAAGCTCAGAAGCTCTCATAACAGCACGAGAGTTTATACTGTTCAGAAAAAAGGTAGAAAGGAAATAAAAAATACACACACAATATACCGTATCGATGGTGGTCGGTGGTGTGAAATGTTGAACCAAAAAGCGCGTGAAAAACATCATCCTTGCTCTTTACATTCGGCTTTGTACAAATTATGATGCGCGGGTTTGCGATGATGAAATCGGCCCATTTTTTTTTTCGAGGGTGAGCATCAAAACGCTTTTCCAAAACGCCAACTACAGAACCCAGACGCTGTTGCCACCAATCGGAAACAGGGCATTAGCTTTAACCAGAAGCGACAGGAGCAGCAGCAGCAGCAGCTGTATATGTTTTTAGGCCTCGTCCCAATCCCACCAAAGCGCGATTGTTACTATCTAGCCCCGATGGCTCTTGAGCGAGGGCTACAGCGAGGGAACAAACACGGAACGCCCGGGTTTGTAGCCTTCCACACCCAATTTTCCCCTTAGCGGGCTGTCAAAATTGACATGGAAAGCATCAAAAACTGCAAACAACACACGCAGTCCTCCTGCGAGCATCAGTTTTTCGGGTGGTGTGGAGAAGGAGAGAGCCGAAGGGAAAAGTGGTTTGTTTATTAGTGCTTCTGGTGGCGCACAAAATAGAATAATAGGGCAACCAGCGGCTCCGGTGCGCTCCGGATACCACGCCAGATGCCACTTGGGCTGCCACTTTTAGCAACTACCATTAGGCGGGCAGGCCCTGCCATCACATGCAGTCGTTTGCTAAATAAAAAGATTACCCATCACGCGGTGCAGGAGGACGGAAGATGGCCAGCGGGAGGAATCCATCGAGGTTTGGGCCCGATGCAAATAACGCGCCAAGGCGTGACGTGCTGTTAGCAAGCGTTGCTGTTGATTGCTTTGTTGCGATAGTAACGGCTTTGTTGGTGTGATGATGTGTGGAAAAAAACCATGGTGGAGCAGACAAAGGCTGCATGTGGCAATAATTACATGAATTGTGAAGAAAATGGTGGGTAAACACGATAGGGTCGTGGCACGTGGTTATATGTGACTTTTTAAGTTCATCATTCAAATTCGATTTTTTGTTTGCCTATCATATTTTAATCTTGTTACTTCGCGATGACTGTAGGATTTTGTTTATATGGAAACGAGCATAAAATTCAATAGTTTAAAGCACTCTGAAAAACTGTTTTGTAATTGCCTGTCCTATATGTGCGAAACATTTTTATTGAAATCGTTGTTTTTCATGAAATAAACGCTTTTCTACAATCAATCCTACAAAAATCATATCAAGACTCTTAAAACGTGAACGTTCTAGTGTAATCGAACATTTAAACACTCAATATCTGGAATGCTATATAATCTCAATGAATGAACTAATAAATGAAATTAATTAAATAAATAACTTTTCCCTGTGGAGTAAAAAGAAAGAACATATATATGAAGATTTGAGTGCTATATGTAATACACATGTGATCAAAAATGAATAGAAAAAAATTGATTACTAAACTATGAATAAGGAATAAACAATAAATCATGGCATGGGCCCACAACAAGTTAGAGGAAGTGCATAAATTACGTAACGTTGAGGGGGAGGAGAGAGGAGGAGTTGATGAGGTTCTCTAACAAGTTTCCTTTTGTAGGTGAGGGGGCGTTAAATATTTGTTACGTGACGTTACACGTAATTAGTTGAGGAGGAGCGGGTCCACAAATTTTAGCGTCACGTAATTAATGAACGACACCTTATAACTTAACTAAAAGTCTTAGATTCATTATTAGGAAGATGCTCCACCACGAATGGCTTAAAATTTATTAAAAAGTTATTCCAACATATCGAGAAGAGCTTCTTTCTTTCTCTTTTCTCATTAAGACCTAAGACCTAAGTATCCTAAGACTTCAATCGTATTTCGTTTGTTTGTAGTTAGTTTTATTGATTAATATGTACGATAACATTCTTAGTTTTACAATTGGTTCCTTTCAATCGATATCTGCTCTATATGTTGTATTTATAGTACCCTTGGTGGTTTTTATGGCGAAAACTTTTAAATAGGATTTGGATATGGGAAAAAACCCCTTGGTAATCGTATTTCAAATTAAGAGAATTGGACTCATGGTGATTTCTAGAATGAGGTGTCGTCCTAGGAGGTTGACAAATCGCCATTTTGGTCTCCTGTTTTAAACTGAACACTGTCAATTGCGTATGAATTGGCTGTTTGCTCATCTTTATCAACAAATTCTTCGCATTTCTTTTCTTGTACTAGCTTTCACCTATCATAACGGGTCTTTTACGATACTTGGTTAATCAACAGACCTGGTTTAGACTAAATTATTTCTCTTGAACAAGTATCACTGAACGGAAAAAGGATTTCTGTATGTTCCATCTACAAATACGGATATCTGTTTGTTTCTAACATGTTTGCACTACAATTTGTTATAAGCGTATCCGGGTTACAATTATGGTTATATTAAAAAGCCTGACATATAGCGTCTTTCATTCATAATGTCCCCGTCCCAAAGTACGGGTTTTCTATTCAACCATTTATACACCGTAAAAAAGCAACTGTATAGCATGACTGGTGTGGGCGTTTTTTTGGGCGCTTGGAACTAGTAACGTCCCAAAAACTACTACAAACCTTGCGCCATAAAACTACCCAGGGCCAGTGATGATAATTATATTACATTCAACCCATTCACGGCTTTACCACCTTTACAATCTGACCAGAAAAAAAATAAATACACACACCAAATGGTCATGAAGAGCAGTCATTATACTGTGTGTTGTAGTTGGGGTGGGGGGAGAGCATTACATCCGCTGCAGAAAGGCGCAGCATCAACAGCACTAAAACACAAGCCATTTCCGCCATTTACAAAACACTCGCGAGAATCGGGGGGGAAATTGCGCGCCACAAAATGGCATTGGAACCGCTTTCAACCAGGAGCATTGCCGGCATATTCATCGCCTTACAAAAGCGAAACCCCCGGTGCGGGAGGAAGTGCCGGATTGTTGTCGCGCGATCATTTGCTGGTTGACATTCTCTTTGTTTTCCACTTCAACAGTGCAACCCAACGTGAGCCATCTTGCAAATGGAACCGATCCGGTTACCGTACCCGTTCGCTCTGGCACATAATGGCACACGGGCAACTTCCTTCCTTTTTTTAAACTTACACCTTTATCTGCCGGATCATTACACCGCTTTGTGTGTGTACGTGTGTGTGTGTGTGTGTCGTGGAAAACAATAGCCGCCTTTTGGGAAATGTCAAAATATTTGAAAGCAACATTCGTCATTCGTCACCGCGCAAGGCTCTTCATTTACTCATTTTGCGTGAATCCAACGGCAAAAGCGAAACAACAATTATGGTCTTTCTTTAGACTGGGAAAAAAGTCACCTCGCTTCATCGTCTTCCCTCGGTTGTGGAGTGAACTCTCGCAGGGCATTTAATCATGCCCCGTTCTGGCGATAGTGGAGCAAAAGGATGAAAATAATAATCAGTAATGTGAGCGAACACAAGAGCCCTTTCTTTCCCCGCGAACGATCGGAGGGAGTCTTCTTCTCCAAGGATATGTATATAGGTTTCATCCATCCTTGTACTCCATCTGGGATCCCCCCCCCCTTTCCGTCGTACGTATTTTGCTAACGATCGTGTGTTCATTACAATCTTCCAATTCTTCCCCGCCGTCTTCACCGTCCTGGGTTCTCGCTGCCCTGTGAGCTTCCTTCTTGAAAGCACTTTATTCGATTACTAACTGATCGAGATTCATTATATTTTTCTGAACCATTTCCTATTGGAGTGTAGGCAGGGGAGCAGGGAGAAGGCAGTGGGGGAAGCATTTCCACTTATCCACATTCACACTGCCGATTGCAAAGAAAGACGCCCAGGTTAGCAACCCGATGTGACAGGTTGCGGGAGGCGGGGGGTTTTTTCTATTTTACCACTCGTCGCTGTCACATCATTTTTTCTTCACCTGGCTCTACCACTTTTAAAACCAATCAGCAGCAGTAGCAGCAGTAGCGCTCATCATTAGGAAATTTGATCATAGTGAGAAGTAGAAATTGCTGTGCGCGCCTTCCAAATTGGAAGTAAACCGACCCGAAACCCAGCCAACCCACTCGCTTGGAAGAGGAGCGAAGCAAACGAGCGGTTAAAAAAGGGAACCCTAAGCAAAGGTTGGCGGAGGTGCGTAGGCGGTGGTGGTGGTGGTGGTGACAAATCCTCCTCATTGTCTCCCGTACCGTACCGGTGGGCTGCAGCATTCAAAAAAAAAAAAAAATACGGAAAGGCCCAAACTTTTGATGTCTTAGAAAAATTTGGACTTTTGTGGCGGCTAAAATGTGATTGTGTTTATTGCTGCCCGTGGCCCTTTGGAAGCCGGGAATTAAGTTGTAATCCTATTACGGGACGTAAACATTTGGGAAGGCACGAGCATAATAAACACGGTACAAATGTGAGAACGCAGCATCGGCTCGTTATGGGACTGTGTGCTCGCCATGCATGGATGAAATGTCGCCGAGTATCCATTTCCCGTAATGATGAGGGTGGATTCGATACGAGAGGCTCAGCAAATGCCATTTCGCGTTTTGTGGCGAAAGGTGCACCTTTGAAGTGTGGTTTATTAATCGGTTACTACTCTTAAGACATCTGTGAGGAAAAGGACGGTAAGCACGGGCGGGATTGAATCTTTTGATAAGCGGAAAATTTCCAGAAAATGATCAAATGTGAATAAACGATGTGAAGTTGCTTGCTCCTCCAGGGATAAAGCTGTGAATATCTGTTGAACTGTTAGAATGGCATGTGATTGTGTTAGTGTTTAAGATTTAGTTAGAACATGTCTTTTTCTCCAAATCCTTACTAAGACTGCATTAGGCGTGCAAAAGTTATTCTTTGATTAAGAAGGTCATATTATAACATTTAGGTTATTATTTTTAATATCACAACCACCGATTATAGATGCTATAAAAATATAAGAGATAATTAAATTGTGTTAAGGCAGCTGAAATAAATGAAAGAAGAAAACTCTATTCTCTATCGGAGTATTTCTTATCACACGATCCATTGTTATTAGACCTTGTTTGAAAATGCTCTCTTCTCTTAAATCGTTGTGATTATGAAGTAGATTATGAATTTACAATTTCTTAGTACATAAACAATTCATAAGAAATATGGAAGGGAAGAAAATAATTCAGAGCTGATATAGGATATCCTGTAAAAGAAAGACAAACAATATATCTACAGAGTTTGCTCATACATCTGAGTCAAATTAGTTATTGAACGATTTCTCTTCCGATCGAAAGCATACTCAATGTAACATAAATCTGTAAAAATGGTATAAAAATGACAAACAAATGTTTATTGCAATATTCGTATTCGTATAAATTCTTCATGAAACTCCAAGCGCCGAAATGAGGTAGACACGAACAAGCATAAGGGACGAAAGCAAATGGTAACGAAAGGGAGAAAAAAGTGACAAAATCACGTAATGCTATGTATTGTGTGACCGTTCGGCAACCATTGCCCTCGGCTGTACATAAAGCGGCGTAACAGAATGCGAAAATCCTGCCACGCCATTGGCAACTTGTGGCATATGACAGCGCGAGGGATGGATGGAAAAATAGTAATTTTCCACCATTACCGGGGCCGAGGTTTTTCCCCCGTCGTCGGATGTAAGATAATAATAATTGTGATGATTGTGATGACTCATAAATTGTTCAATCGATCAGGACGCGTCGCCGGGGGCAATTTGAAATTGATGTAACGGTGCGTGCTGCCTAGCGTTCGCTTCCCGTGATTAGGACAAGGACACGTGACAAGCATCCGAGTGGTGGAGTGTCCGTGTTCACTGCCGAGGTTGCGGATGCGATGGTGGACAGTGAAAAGGAGTCGAGAACCCGGTGGAAGCTGATGATCCACACTGTTGGAAGGGGATTTGTTGCATACTTCAGTGACAGTCTCATCAAAATAAGTGTACACACAGACACATAAATACACACATACACCGGGGGAAGGGTATGTACGTGGTGCGCTAAAGGATCACAACTAACTTTCACCCCCGATGCACGGTAGCGGTACAGCATTAATAGCCAGAGGGCATTTTGCGACATGGTTTGCTGCCGGTTTTCGGTGAATTGGCGAATCGTGCAATTGAATTAATATTCCCATTTTCCGAAACACTCGACACCTCGCCCCGGTTGACCTGGAAAGGGATGGCTCTTGCTGGCGCCTGTTTGTGACGGAGGGCCTTTTGTTTATAGCCGAGTGGATGGGCACTCGCTCGGATGGGCAGCAGCGAGTAGTTACGATAGTAACTCTGTTACCTTTTGTCAAGTCGATATTTAGCTCGAATGAAGCCACTTTAACGCAGTGTCGAGAAGGGTGCTGAGCTGGGAGAGGTTGAAAATGTGGGAGCGTGCCTGGACAAAGGATTGCTAATAGCTTATTCGTGACGAAAATAGGACGATATGAGATTCGGCATGCTCTACTGTAGCTCGAGAGCCATGGTTATAACATATAACGAGGTAGAAGATGTTTTAAGTGTGTGAAAGAATCGTCAAAATAAGAAGTTTAGCCGGGTAGTGTAGCTAGCCAAACAACGAAATTAATAGTAAACATTTGCAAATAAAATCAGAGTCAAGTTTAGAGTAGCGAGGAACAAAACAACATTAAACAAGAGATATAAAAGAAATCTTTTCAGCTGTTAGGCCAACACTCTTCACAAATGGACTGATTGATTTGCTATGCTGTCGGCATAAGTATTCAGTTAAATATTGTTGAAAGAAGTAATATTACATGACCGCAATTTTGAGATACTAAATCATCATGAAACCAGACAAAAATCCTTTTGGAAGACAAAAATTTGCTATGGTGGTGAATTTTATGTGGTAGAAACGAGCGTCATCTATTGCGCAGTAGCTGAAACACTGTCATTGCTTTCCCGATACACCAACCATCTACAAAAGCCGCTGTCAGATGAAATACAGGCTCTGGGAAGGATATGCGCAAAAGGAAGAATGAAAATACTGTGTAAATCCACAATAAATGCTTCTTTATTTCAAATGTTTCAACTGCGATCAAGGTTTAATCATATGCTAGTTGCATTTACATGGCATCACGGCAATTGTTGTAAAATTAATCTGTATCCTGCACAATTTCAAAAGGATCGAGCACTTGTATCGTGTAAGCTTCCCTTAAACATTTATAATAATTTGGTATGTTTGCTTATTATTTATATATTTTTAATTAAACTTAAATGACCTCAATGCTCAATGCAAAATTTCATCTCAAAACAGTACAAAAAATATGCATAAGATCCGCAGATCATAGTTCAAATAGGTTCCCTGTTACATTTAGTTTTCACTCATATGCTACACAATAGTGTTAAAAGTAGAATCAAGCAGTGAAATATAAAGTTTTCGGTTGTAGGGTGTATGCATGCTATTTTGAATAATATTCTGAAGATATCTCACTTTTACAAAAAAAAAACAACTGACTGTGGAGACTATGGTGCTGGTTTCCAAACACGAAAGGACAGTTGTGAGGACAGAATATGTAGCTAAGTCTAGCCTGACCTACGAGGTTTTTGTTAAGCCAAGAAGAAGTTATTACTACTAGAATTTCCTGCTGCAAGCCCCTGAAAAAAATTATCACAAAAGAAAATAAGCAAAATATTTGGTATACGACCTTAGAAAGCCGTTTTTGTTCCGTTGAAATGGCCAGACCGTATTGCTCATATTTTTACAGATCTTGATTTTATGTGGACTAGATAATGAAGGTAAATACTCTAGCAAACAATATAATTCACCAACTTCATTTTTATCTCGAAGGTAGCAATACAAATAAATAAAAAATCAATAAAACAATATAGACAATACTTTCCTTACATAAGATATTTGAAAAGAATTGTGCAACGAATCACAATTATCTTAAGGTGCAATTTGAATTCATTTATAAATGCTAGTAATTTAAAATGTCTGATGAAATGCAAACCCTATAAAGCAATTAAACTACACAGGGTCTTAGTGCCGCTCGTAATAGGATGCCCTATAACCATGCGTCAATAATCTTCTTTCAATACCCGCTCTTGCTATTCGAGAACTGCTCGCCATTAGCGACAAAAATTAGCATGGATGCTCGAGTGGCAAATAGAGAGACCAAACCAACAAAAACAAAAAAAAAAGGTCACGCCTTGAACCGCACACGTTTGAACTAACGAAAGTGGCATCCTAAGTGCATGTTGTCAATCCGTGCACTCGGAAGGAAGCTCGCATCCGATTGACGGCTCGAATCGCGCACCACAAGTGGGATCGATCCATTTGCATTTCGGTGCATTTCGGGCCTGCAGTCATGCAACGGTGACGGTGCGCAACAACATCCTCATCATCGCCATCAGCGCCCGTAACCATTCACTTGAAGCAACGCGTTTGCACACAAGTACCAAATTATCTTCTACCTTCTTGCAGAAATGGCCTTTTCGCGGCACATTCGCCGCAGGTTTTGTCTGCTTTGTAGTTTGCTTTGATCCTGCACCAGCGCTGTGGCTCTTCGCGATTGTGATGCAGATTTCTGCGCCCACAATTTGGCATTGTTGGTGGAAGCTTTGTGGCACTGGCGGGGACAAAGAGAATGCGACGAAGAATGGGCCTTTCCGTGGTGTGGAAAGTTTTAGCCGCTTGCGAACTAACTGTGACCGTTACTATCGCAACCGAACCAAGTTCTAAGGTATTGGATGGAGAACAGAGAATGGGAGAAAGGGATGAAACAGAGCGGAAAGGATGCGGTGGGAGAGCCTCTCAACCCAAACGGGCGGAAGGCGTTACCATCCATTCATTAGGATGTGGAGTAATTAACGCGCGTCGCAAAAAGGAAAGCGAGAAAAATCAAACAACATAATTAACTTTTCAGTGCAGGGTGGGTGAGTGTGGATGTGTGTGTGTGTGTGTGTGTGTGTGATGCACTGTACCCGCTCGGTGCAGCCACGGGGATGGGCATCATTTGACTGGGGCCGCGCCTGGAAGCGCAATAAATGAGACGCTGAAGTGAAGAATGAAGTGGAAAACAAGCTGAAAGCTGAGCTCGCCGGTACGGAGCGGAGCGGAGAGGAAAAAAAAGTGTTCATAATTCGCAAATCGGCCAAGCACCGGGCAGATTGCATTGAAGACGGTGGAAACCACCCACCCAACGGGGTGGGTATTGGTGCAGCGCTAAAATGGTTGAAGGCATAATTATGAATTTGGTGCGCCTGTGCACGTCACGCCATGCCTCGACGGTTGGAACATTGTTGGCCACGGGACAAAGACTGACTGTAATTTGCGACCACAAATAGCGGAGTGGGAGTAGCGATTCACGTTTGAAACTGAACTGAAGGAAATAAAATGCAGCTAGCGAGAGAGAGCGAGTAGGAGAGCGATAAAAATTCTTTCACGGACTTTATTCCAGGGACACTCAAGCGGTTGCTATGGGAGCGAAGTGAGCGAAATGAGCCTTCCAAACCGTGCGGATGAAGATTTGCGTATCAAATTACGCTCTTGCAATGAAGAATGGACAATGGATAGTTCCAGTGCTGGTGGCGCATCTTGCAAGAAGACGTACTTGTTGGAAAAGCGCTAAAAGCAAACACAAACACAAAAACTTTTTTGAGCTAGGCCCAACGAAGCCGGTAATTCGATACAACTGCGTCGTTGTTTTTGCCGTACTTCTTGCGTACTTTTGTTTCGCGTCATTTTCTAAATCAAAGCATCGCGCTGGAATAATTGGAGGCCTCGGTTTGCTCGGCTCAGCTACTTCTGGAGCAGTGAGAATATGCTTTTTGGGGGTTCTTTCGTTCTTTTTTTTTACCTTCAGCGAAGTCCTTCCCGTGAGCCACGAAGAAGCATCCGGCGCTGCATCGCTGTACGTTGATTGTTTTTGATTCGAGCTGACATTTGCCGATCAAACTATTGTGGCTCGGAAGCCAATTCTTGCTGTCAATACAAGCCGTGAGAAAGGCGAAAAACGTGGAAGTGAGTAATGGTGGAGGATTGAATAACGGGCATTGAGTTTTGTTTTTCGGGGGTAAAATGAAATTTCTTTGCCTTCAGGAATGTTGAGGAAGGAAGTTTGTACGACTTTCTCCCGCGGATTTCATATAGTTTTCATTGTTCTGTGCTGTTTGGTAGATTCTGACGATCTCCTTTGTTTGATGCTGCTAATGTGTAACTCAAGCCCGATATCTTTGCGTCCTAATTAACTAGATGCATTCGAGTGGTGGAATGCTCTGGTATGTGAAGAATGCTTAAATTTTTATCATAATTTGTTTTATTCTAAGTCCCTTGAATGTTACCTTAATGAAAAACGGTTCTCAGCAATAGAACTAAAAAAATAGGAACATGATCGCTTGCTTCATTTAAAAATTTTATTATTATTTTAGCATGTACATCAAACTTACATGTATCTAATTATCTCCATTTTTTTTTACATATTCTGTGAAGCCTAAAGTAAGTAAGAATATACTTGTCACTATTTTCAACGGTTTGTTTCACACGGCTTTAGAAAAAGTATGAAAGTAAGTTTTATCGTAAATAAAGAAATATATTTTGCATTTTTTTTGTGTGTATCACTATGAGGCTGATTCACACTAAACTGACAGGTGTATTTACCTTTGTTGAGGCAATATTTAAGATCGGGAAAAAATAACGATTAGTGTAAGTAGTAACCGAAAACTCATATAGTCATCGAATTACGAATAATTCTATTTTTTTTATAAAAAATTAAAGAAGAGTTAATTTCAGTTTATCAACTACGGTCCGTACAACAGATTGTTTGTTGATAATTGTAAAGAGAAATACCAACAAGTAAACATAAAATTTGTTGTAAGTCTAATAGCAGAAATGAAACAACTATAAAACATATTTTCAAACCAGACAATCAAGTAGAGTAAATCATTCCGAACATGTAGCTAAAATGTCAACTCGTTTTCTCACGTGTTCAATATAAAGCTTTTATCTGTACCTAGTAACAAACGAGCAATCAGATAATTGATGCTCACGTGATCAGTCAAAATGAAGGTAAAGCATACGTTTCTTATTTGTATCACTAGAAATGCTTTTCATCTAATGAGGCATATTGCAAATGCACTGACTCTACCTTTATCAAGGTCTTTACCGGTGAGGAATAAAAATGTGTGATGATGCTTGATGGATGAGTTCCAGATCGATGCATAAAGGCTTACAGCATAATCCACATCTTTGCTGCACCAGTAACTGTCAATGGAATGGTGTAGTCTCGACGGGCAGCATCATACCATCGAACACCACGCCATCAGTCGCATCGAAAGGTTAGTTTAACTATCACACATGGCTGGCAATACGGTAGTGAGTAGCACATTTCACCACCATACATTAGGCGATAGTTTACTAGTCTTGGAAGAGGTAAGTTATGAGAAGTGAACTTCCGTGGGGATGTGTCATAGACGGAGTATCTGAGAGTCTCGTGGGAAAGAAGCAGAATATATTATTGTGTTTTTTAAACAGACGGTTTTAATGGAATATGGGATGTCGTTCTATATATATGAAAGTCGTTCTTTAAAATAAGTATATACAGTCATAGCTTTTCACAAGAGCTACGTGACGTGAGATAGAATCTTTCTTGTTACTTATCGTTTTGAATCTGTTCCATAAACACAAGATTCAAGATAAGTTTTTAAACACACAAGGACAAACCAGTTGCGATTAAAAACTCACTCATCACAAGGGAGTTTATGATTTAGTCCTCGAATTTGTGCTTCCGTTACCCAAAAATCGAGTAAGGAAGAAAGTAAGGAACAAACGCTTCAACCCCTCACACGCCTCAATCTCGCCCAGCACAGCACAGCCTGCAGACCGAAGACGACCCGCATGCGGGAAGATTCGCTTCGCTAATCCCTTTCCGTTTAATCAGTGTCGAGCTAAGAAGTAACAATGTGGTTCCAACAAAAAAACACACGAAAAACCTGTGGGAGCCTGCGAGCCATTTTTGTGTTTAATTTTCAACCCCACAAAGGCCGTCCGACAGGAGGGTAACACAAACCAATTGACGTGTCCGCGTGTGAAAAGCGCACGAAGAATACCCCCGGACCAGACCGTGCTGATGCTGGGTAGGCTTTGAGGTTTAGCGCATAGCAACCAGAGAAAAGAAGGAAGGAAACATGTTTACACACGTTGGGAGAAAGGGAGAGAACGAAAGACGAGAAAACCCCCCCACAAGTTCTACTTCCTCTGCTTGGTTGGACGGGCCTGTGGGTGCCTCTCGTGCTGGCGGCAAGGAGAATCTGTCGATGGCAAGATTTTGGGATTGAAACGAAATGGTTTTACCCACGGGGTGTCTTTTTTTTGGGTTGGCGCTTTCATTGGTCCAATGACAATTTCCGCCATTTGAGTTTGATTGAGAATGGACCGCAGATGTGCGGGACATAATTGAGATTAATAAAAAAAATGCTTAGAAGAGAGAGACCGTGTGTGTGTGTGTGTGTCAGGAACTAACTCTTCACCGAGCGGAACGAACGAACGCTTCTTTGTTGCTTTGATGATTGAAAATCACATTTCCGATAGCGCGGAATGCATGTGGCGCCGTGAGATTGGTTGCAGGAATATTGGTGAAAAATGAAAAAAAAAATAATACAAAACATATTGAACGAAATGAAAATGGAAAAACTTTGTTTCACAAATACTTTAAATATTATAAAACTAGTTGTTTAAAGTAAGACAATATACGATGGAAAGAAGCTGCATTCTAACTATACAACATTCATGTGTTTGTTTTGAGTAAATTAAACTAAACCTAAGTGAGCCTAAGGTAGAACTTACTAACTATTTATTAGAATTAAGATTTTATATTTGTTATGAAACGTAGATGGCAGAATCAACGCTTGCTCAAAGCCTAGAAACTCGCTTCACTCTGGAATAAATAGTTTTTTTCCTGCTCTTTAAGCGTTGCGTTGCTGCTATACCAAACATCAAAAATTTAGTTTTGGATGACACTGATATCAGGAATGTTTTTTTTTTCTTTTGAACACTTGTTAAATCTTCGGCCTGACATTCTTTCAGAGTTATCTTTGACAGAGATTGATTGTAGGCATCGGAAGTCCACGTCAAGTACTGTAGTTTAGTGAGCCTAACGAACCTTCAGATTTATTTTTCGTGCCTTTTTGTAAAAATAGAACATTTTCTTCTTAATATTTACTCATATTTCAAATAACTTCACCATTTATACATTTGCTAGCATTGGAACATTTCTATCCTTGAAAAATAATCCCTAATTTAAATTAGATTATTATTTATTATTCAATTATTTTTAATTATTTTTTATCTATGATGCGGTAATTATATACGCCAACATACGGTGATTATAATGGAAGAGCTTCTTGTCAAATATTTCAAAAGAAAAAAGAAAAACGAACGAATCGAAATTTAAACCTTGATCAACATAACAAAAAAATCGATTTGTGATAAAAAAAAGTTTTTTAATAAAAATATACAATATACAGGCTGTCCCCGAGATACACCGAGAGTTTCTGCGTGAGTCAAATTTGTCCAAATTCAGCTTAAAGATGTCCTGATATTTGTAACAAGCATTTTCCAATGAAAAATTATTTACCTCATTACATTTGCACAGAATATCAGTATGGTTTACTCTTTTTATTTAGTTAAAAACTTTGTCAAAAGTCAAAAATCACTAGATAGTCAATTTGTCAAATCAAAATGATATGCCCAGGTCAACTTTCTAATACCACGTGTCTCCGAATCCACGTATCGTATCGGGAATAACATGTATTCAGAAAAAATCTTATAAACAACATTATTTCCTAATTAACTAATTTTTTTCACATTCCATTAGTTTATGAGCTGCTACAGGCTATGACTCAATGATCCGTTTTTGGGCTTTAGTGTATTTGTCCAAGCATTAGCGGTTTACAACTCCAACACCGCACCTATTTCATTCATTCTATAATTCATTCATTCTTTATGTTCATTCTATAAGCTAATTTGTGTAGCACTCCTCTTGCATTGTGAGTCTATAATATTGTTACACGAAATGTATCATAAAACTAACATACATGCAAGTACTTCAGCCATATTCTCAACAAAATATTCCCCTTGCAACCAACCTTACAAAACCTCACAATCAGCAAAGTTTCTTAATTTAAATGAAGCCGCTTGGCACCACAACCTGCCGGCTTTTACGCTCCTCAAAATTTATTAGTGTCCGAAAAAACCGAATTTGCTACGATCTATGGTGTCTGCTGCTGGTTAGAATTAAACCCAACCCAAACCTTCCGTATAGTGAATGGTGCGAAAACAGAACCCCCCTTCCCCGTCATCTTAGTAACTATGGACATCCCCAGCTACCCCTCCAACACTTCCACCGACTACAGATGACAGCTCGACTTTTCGCTCAAAGCATCGACCGTATCGTTTAGCGCTATCTCTGCCCGGGAGGATGCACGCCAGTGCTCGTCTGCCGTGGCCTTCGCGCGCGCACGCTCGCACGCCCTTGTGCGCCCTAGTGACGCGCCTGGGAGAGTGGCAGAGTGACGCCACTGTCAAGATTCAGCCAATCAATAACAAACTAATTACTGTTTTAATTAACATGTTCTCATTGTTAAATCAGTAATAAAATTACAGATTTTACGACTCCATCGTTTAAAATACTACGACCCGCAGCTCCGTCCCCTTCCTTCCGGGGAGGGGGATGCCTTCCTTCGTGCTTGCCGTGCTAATCCGCTGTGTAACAAGCTGACCGAGGCGAGTCTGCCAGCAATAATACAGCAAAAAAAAGGAACAATAATACATAAGAAAACAAGGGAAAGAGGGAAACCAGGCATTGCACATATCACGCAAACGCCCTGTTGGGGCGAAGTCACGCCTTCTTTCTCGCCCGAGCTCAATGGCGGAGACGCGCAATGGACGCAACGCCTATGTACACGAGCGGTACCGAGTGTGAAAGGAAAATGGGACGATAACTAACACGCAACAAAAGAACAAAACAGCACACTGGAGAGAGAGCGAGACGGAGTGCGGTTGCCGTTTGCATTGTGCCTCTCGCTTGCAAAACCCGACCGACGGCCAAACACACCCGAACGCGTGGCATTTCCACGCAGCGGCATCATCAGCATCATCATCTCATCGCGGGCTCATTTCACTTCACCATTTCACGTTAGGATTCCAGCCGCGCTCGTACTCGCGGCACTCGGTGTGTTCGCGTCTGTTCCGCGGTTGACTATTTGTTCCGTGCGCGTGTTGTCGGGTGCGCGTCGCGTTGCGTGATACATGTGTGGTACGCGAGTTTGTTGTCTTTTTTTCATTGGAGTACAATCTGTGCCCGCCAACTTGTGACGTACGACGCACGACAGATGATGATGCTGCTGGTCGATGGGTGGCACCGGTGGTGATAGCGTAATAACGTATTAAACAAATGGCAAAACATATTTCGCCCCAGAGAAAGTGAGGGAAGTTCGAGTTGGCGCAGGTGGCTGTGTTTTGGTGGACCCAGTGGACGATAACATTCACGGGTGGTGTGTATGTTTGTGGATGCGCTAGTGTTGCTTTGTGAGGTAGTGTCAGTGTCTTGCTTTTAATTGTGCTTAACAATTAACCGAGGGAATGGCGTGTGAGAAGCGCTCGTGTACTGTGGGGCTTTGCGCTGGGATCTTTGTGGTATAATGCGTTGGCCAACAGCCGCTACCGTACTGAACACGCCTGGGCGTGCGTCGCTTCATCGCTCTGCAATCACATCTAAAGCACGAAAGTAGAGCACGTCACGACAGCCAATTGGGATCAAACCCGTATTCGCAAGGCCGGAAAACAATGAGTACCGGAAAGTAGTAAGTTGCAGTTTGCTTGAGCTTCATTCCGAAGCCTTACCGCACCGTAGGACCCATTGGAGCAGACTTACCCGCTCATAAGCAGACAGTAAGGAAGAGGAAGGCAACCAATTTGGGGAAACGGCGCGCGCGAGCGAAGCATGAATCTGGAGCCATTGCCCCGAACCGAAACGATACACGTCACCGCACCGGCCGCAGCGGCGGCAGCAGCAGCAGCAGCCGCGGCACTCCACCGTCCCGTACAGACCATGCCGCAGCGGTCACCGTTCGCCATCCAGGAGCTGCTCGGGCTGAGCAGCAGCGGCGAGTCGACGCGGCCGAGCGGCGTCGTGTCGGCGGTCACACCGTCGCTCTATCCGACTACCGTCGGGCAGGCCTCGTTCGCGGCGGCGGCCGCTGCCGCCGGATGCGCGGATCCGCACCAGATGCAGATGGCGGCGGCCTCACGGATGGCGTACTTTAACGCGCACGCCGCCGTCGCCGCCGCCTTTCTGCCCCACAACATTGCGAGTGCGGCCGCCGGCGGTGGATCGCTGCAGCTACACTCGGCACAGTCGGCCAATAGTAAGTAGAACATATCAAATATAAGCAAAAACAAATGTTTGAACACCCACAAAATGCACACAAACTTCATCTGATTTCGTTGCAAGAATCTCTCAAATTAAATTTACCAATTATTCCAAACTATTTGTTTGTTTCATAATATTCTAATTTCCATTAAGTATTCGGAATGCACAGCAAAATTTGCAAAACTTTTAATGTTGTTCGAAATATTATTGTTGATGCCGTTTTTTTATTACACTTGATGTGAATAAGAGGCACAACATTGTTAGCTTCTCACTTTAATCAAAATTGTTGTACTAAAATGTTTTTTAATTGTGTTTCCTTGTTTTTATGCTTTTATCTTGTTCTAAGGTCTGACGATGTAAGAACGAGAAAGCTTTCTTAAATTGTATTTTTGTTAATGCAATCACTTGATTCTGTTTCAGAAGTTCATTATTTGATTTTATCACCTGCTAGATAAGATAAAAATATAGGTGAACAAATAAGTGAACTAATATTATTTGCTTCATCTTCGCTAACGCAAGAGAGAAAGCCATTTAATGTTATGGAGTGAAATTACAACGTAAAAAGTTATTTTAGGTTTGCTTACTACTTCTTTCTGAGGTTTTGTCTGGTAATGTTTCACCAATCTCTTAAGATGTGGACTGGAAACTAAATTCATATGTCCTAGCTACCGCCATCATGATATATGATTGGTCATTTATATCATACTTTCTTCAATAGATTATTCATAGACCGTAATTGGTGCAACGTTCGTTTTGCTCACTTTTACGGATAGATGATCAATAAAGTTTCTCACTAATTCTGTTCTTAACACGATATAAGTTCTGGATGTTTATTCTAGTAAACTTCAACCCTTCTTCAAACTGTATAATACTATCAACTATAAAAGTAAAAAAAATATGAATATTAAACAATGTTTATGGTTTTTACATGGCGCTCTGCATGATCTTCCTGTAAGACCGAGCATAGATTAACCAGTATCTTTTCCCATGTTATACTTGATGAACCATACTGTTTAACTAATGCATGACGTGGTTATCTTCTGTAATTCTGTGTATGGCGCCCATGAATTCGAGATGAAGATTTTTATGATCCAATATCGTCTTTAAAATCTATAAAATCTATATCTTCTATAAACAGAGAACATTGTGAGAGACTGACCAATACCTGAGTAACTGAATATTTTTATGTTCTATGTTAATTGTTAGTGGTATAAGGATTTTCTCTCCCATTATTTAAGTATTTGGTGTAAGTTTATTGCAGTAGACACATAGATGTTGTATTGCTTTTACATTTATTGTTGACTTTATAAACTTAACAAACCCAAAGCCTGAAGGTGCGACTCGGGTTCGAATAGCAATGGCAAAGAAGAATTCTTTTTTTTATTTTGGAATAACTTTTAACATTGATGTACTATTACAAATTTGACGTTCTGTGGGAAAAGCTAGATGATTTGTATGATTATGATTATGTTTTTGTACCTATGTTCAACTTAGTATTGTATGCTCCCAACATGTTTTGCGCCCAACACGCATTGTCCTGCGCATGCTCTACGCAAAAGATATCCTTTACAGGACTGTCTACTACCGGGTTGCATTATGATGTAATAAGTCGCTTGCTTATCATTGAGCATAACCCTTGGAGCAAAAAGAGCAGTAGAGTGTGTGATAGTGATGGTGTATTTATGAGTTCCTCTCTGTTTTTGCAGTCTAAAGTTCTGTATTTGGGTTGATAATCCCCGTTTATATGCTCTTTCATTTGAACAGATCGTTTACTTAGCGTTTTAGTAATATGTTTTTGTTACTCCACATTAATATACGTAAAAAGGATTACTGCCACAGTTAATTTTACCGTTTAAATAATAAACGATTGCTCCATAAATGAATAATGCATAATTCCCTCATGTAAGCACTCAACCAGGCCGCAACGGAACGCCGAGAGTGGAAAATTGGTGCACTGCTTGTCGCGGCCCGGTTCACGGCTAATTTCGCACGTTTCTCATGAGTGCCCTGATGGCGCTGATGCTGCCATTACGGGACGCATACACACAGCTTGCACAATCTCTGACGCCACGATGTCGCGTGACACAGGACTCCGGCGTCACAGGACCACTTTCCCTGCAAGCCGCCCATCGACCGGCAATGTTGTGCGACAGCATCATTGCAGTCTGCTTTCTAGCATCTCTGGCCGATGGCTGGATGCTGTACGCGCTGCGTGTTCCGGCTCGACCGGCAGCTCATTCTGTATGTTTAGCAGGCCATAAACGGTGCATTTCATCATTCCTTAACGAGATATGCTGGAGCATACATACAAACGAACTGTTTTTTTCAACGTGTTTTTTTTTGTGCCGTCAGTTTGTTGTGCTGTGGAAACGGGAAGGCATAAAAACGGAAGCAGGACGGGTGCTTTGGTTACAGGAGAATTAATTAACCTAGTGAGACAGGCTTGTTTTGAATAAATTATGATAAATCCTGTGTAGGCGCCACGGGTTAATATGTCAAGTGCTAATAGTGTGTGCGCCGAACATCATCCATCGAAATATTGTCACACATTGTGTGCATAAATTTACGTCGTGTGTCAGCAACAGAGACTATGGAAGCGGTGTGAAGATTTATGCACTTTTTGCATTGTTTTAATCTATAGTGATGGTTCTTTTTAAAACACACTTCACTTTAAAAAGTGCACATTAAAAATCATGTTCGTATCCAACAAAGAAATAAAACATAATAAATCACTTTCTCTAAAACAATCCTTCTTTGGTGATTTAAGTGTTTTAATATTATTTGAATCTGCTTACAATTATATCACACAATGTTAATAACATGCAAATTAGCCACTCATTTAGGCTTTTCTCAGAGTGTCGCACGAGGAACCAAAGGATCCGATTGCCGACGGCTTTTAGAAGATTGTGTTCTATTACTTTTTCAATGCTAGATGTTATATTTGTTTTATTGCAACAACATTAACTTTAATTTAGACAGTATATTTAGTTACTTTGGCATCATTTCATAATGTTTTAAACATGGAAGCAGTGAGTTTTAATATAAAATGGATTTATTAAAAATGTATGCCGATTTTATTTCCCATGCAATGTACAGCTTCTCGACAAAACTCTTTAAAAACACGTCCTTTTACTAGTGAATGTTAATGTAATATGACCCGGGACTGCTATACAGCAGAAAAAGTCCTGCAAACTACGCAAACGAAAAGAGAGGCAAGCGCGAGAAAACGAAAACGAGTGCGAAAAAAAGACCATTGAATCTGAGAGCTGAAATCCAGCGAAATTCCACACGGTGTCGCTGCCTGCACACAAGGACAGCAGAAATGAGAAGAGTAAAAACGGCGCAAAGTTTATGAGACGGGCCGGCGCGGAGGGCCGCGGAGCCGTGTATGATATTCTATGGGCACGAGAATAATAAAGCCAAAAATTTAAGGTGTGAAATAAAACAAACAAATGGAACCGTTTTGCGATGACGTTTCCCTTCCCGGTGGAAGGGCACAGGGACACAAGCGCTTCGACCGGATCCAAAAATGGGCTGCGAGGGGACGCCGAGGGAAGGGTGAGGCACCGGATCGGAATGCTCCCGTACATTCACACCGACAGTCACACTCACCAATACATTGGTCGCATTGGTAAAGGGGTTGTACCTTTAGTCATTGTTATCAGTACATTGGCTTGGAATACAGGATGTTTGTGGAGTAGGACAAAGAGCGGGCGGCAGGGAGGGGCTGGATGGGCGGAAGATGCCAGCGGAGCAGAACGTAAAAAGTTGGCTGATGAATGTCGCATAGATGCAGCTAGATGATATTACGCCCATGCTGCGGTGGGGAGATGGAAGAGCAGCCGGCAATGTGTGAACCGGCCGGCTTCAGAAGCTGAGTAGCTGTTATTTTGCTCCCGTTTGTTCTACTCTTACTTTACGAGATGCATTTGCGGCCGCCAGCATTAGCAGAGCGCTTAGGGCAGGCTCTAGACGAGCTCTATTCTCAAGTGGGCCCACTGTAAATGGAGACGATGGCAATAAGGTAGCACATCGCTCCATTTCCAGGACGATAGTTTATGTTATCTTCGTGAAATACACTATCACCAGTGCCTGATTGATTGCCCGGCGAGAGACATGCTCACAATTCTTGGGGAAGCTTCAGAAACAAATAGCTTTCCGGCTTCGTTCGGAAGCCTGTCTCAACAGGACTGGGACAGGACTGGGAAAGAATGGGCTCCTGCATAAATCCACCACCTCACTCTGTCACTTTTGCACTCGCTCCTTTGCGTTCCAAGTTAACTGCAAACTGAAACGCCAGTCCTCATCACCCCTGGCAGGACGTACAGGAAAACGGGGACACAGTGTGGACTGAGCCCATTGGCGCTAATAAAGTGGGTTAATCTGCTCCACGCCAACACGGAGCAAATGCATACATACACACACACATGCACACACACACATACACCTCTGTGCAGACGCGTCAGGGCCGATAAAGCCCGAAGACGACAGGCGTTCCTTCTGATTGTCCACCACCGGGATACACGGGGGGTTTTCACCTCGCAGAGCACGAAGGCTAATTAATGATAGGAATAAAAAATGGGACATGCAGTTTCCGTAAGCTGGCGTCTTTTCAAATCCACCGTCGGGTGTGTGTGTGTGTTTGTTTTGTGTGAGTGCGCGCGAATGTGAGGGCGCATAGAGCACATTCTAGTTAAATGTACGAGCATGGCTGGAGCCCGGCTTTTGCGTCTTTTGTGAAGGTAGTTTGTGTTGGTATAATTACCATATAATAACCTTGAACTGTACGTGAAACCATTAAAAAAAGAAGCCACAAAGTAGTGTCATTCGGGCTGGTAGCACTTGTCTGGTACATTTTCTGTTTGAGGCGAAGTTTTTAAGCTTATTAAAACGTCTTCCCTTCTATGCTGCATTTCATGGAGTAGGAACTTTTGTCCTTAATCTGGTATATCCTGATTCTTGTGAAAATGAAGGCTGGTGGTTGTGATGTCCTTTTCTGGAGAGTTCAGCGAACAGTGCCTCGAATCCGTTGGTCATTTTTTCGCCCAACAACAACATCCCTTATTCACAACCAGGACATTCGTGTAATCTCACCCACTTATGAACAGGATTAGGCCGGCAAAGTGTGCATTGTCGAGTTCGGGTCGGGCAGGGTCCGTTCCAGGAAAGCTTCAGCCCGGGTGTAAGGCTTTCCCACACTTCTCCCATCCGTCCAATTCGACCGACCGACCCTACGTCCCGTGGTCTGATTTGTTTGGACGGATTTAAACAGTTTTTAAGTGGATTATGGAAACACACACTCCTTTTTTTTCTCCTCCGCTCCTTCGCACCTTCCTTCGTTCCCTTCCGCGAACACACTTATCCTGCCGCCGGTAGCAGTGGCAGCAGCGTATGCAGCAAAACGATCACTTGCGGTGCATCGCAAGCTGCACCGCATCCCGGCGACGCTTGGTGCAGCGCCCCCGTTGGGGGCGGAAATGAGAAGGAAATACGTACTCCCGGGAAGTGAGATTGGCACCGGAAAGGCACGGCAATCAGGCACCGGGATGCGATTGCAATAGTTTGTGCGGTTTGCCGTGCGGCCGGGGAAGCAGATAGGATGAGCGAGCGCGAGCAGTAGTCGTACAGTATCGAATTTCTGAACCGTCGCTTCACCAGGATCAGCTTCCACACGATTAGCAGGGAGCAGGGTCTCCAGGGTGCGAAGGGTATATGGGCATGGGCCTCGGCATAATTTCGTGCGGATGACGCTCCCTTTCCTGACTGCTTGTGTGTGTGTGTGTGTTTGTGTGTGCTTGGCATACTTTGATGAGTCTTTTGTAGGCAGTCGTCACGTGAGAGGCTGCCCGTCTCGTCTTGCGCCGTGGAAGTGTGAGGTGACGAAAGTGACAATGTGCGAACGCACGGTGATGTTGGCAGCGAGAAAGGCTTTAAACATAATAATGATAATAGCAATAATAATAATAGAAATAACATTATCCATCCGCACACACACGAACCGAAGGAGAAGGTGTGAAAAATGCAAGAGAACAAAACACAAATCAAAGGCAATCTTGTCATGATGGGATAAAGAGCAGTTAAAAATGCTTTTTTTGCAAAGGATCAGCAGCGGGCTTGGAGGGTTAGGAGAGCAGCAGAGCCACAAAAAAAGGGATTGCTAATAGCAGTTGTGAGTTGTGGGGATTAGAAATGTACAAGCAAAAGGACATACGCACTGCGGCAAGACGCTTGGCTCGGAGGGAAACGGTGAAATAGGTAATCTTTTACCAAAATAAAACGCCTACGGTATTTTGGTCGTTGCAGGCTCGTTGCCGTTGTTGTTTTCGCTTTCCACCAGTTGACTACTGTGTGGTTTCCTTTCAAACTCGGTTTCCTTCTGGTACCTCAACAGAGGCAAAAGGGATTTGTTTTTATGTTGATGGGCATCAAATTTCGTAACCCGTTGTTTGGCAGATATTTGTGCGTCTGTTGGAGCTATTGTGCTACGCGGGCTAGGTATGGTTCTAGGTTGTGCGAACGATTTCACACTTCGCCATACATTCACCAGTCACTGTCGTCAGGCGATGGGTTGGAATTTATTAGCACGAAGGACTCGTTGGAGCTGGAGGCGTGTTGTGGGGGCGCGAAGTTTCCAACTAGCTACGAAACGCAGGAGAAAGGAAGGAGGGCGTGAACGATAAAAAATTCCAACATTTTAAGGAATGTTGTACGGTCCTAGGTAATGCAACGGAAAGTGAAACGAAGGATGTAAAAAAACAGACACACATACACTTACTCACAAATAATAGAAACGGAAAGCAATGTAATGGCTCGTCTGGTCGTCCGTTCGCTGACTTGGTCAGCTAACAGGGCTAACGTTGTGTGTTTGGCTGCTAATGATATGATGACACTACTGCCTGTTTGTTCCTTCAGCTGTTGAGTGAATGAAGCTCGCCGTTCACACCTTTGACCTCCGCGCCCACGGCATTCCACTGAATAAAAACGCTTTCGTGGGCTTCCTTTCGGATGTCGCGCCTTCGTTCTCTCCCTCTCTCTTCTTCTGTTGCTCGCAGGAAGCAGCAAATATTGCCGTCATGCAAACGAGCAAAAAAAAAAACGAAGTCATGTCTCGGATCAATTCTTTATCGATCCGCAGTTGAGACCCGTCGCAGCACACAATAATGTGAATACCGCCTTGGCGTCAACACCGCTCAAGATAACCTCATTTTTATTGACAGTTTGCTGTGTAGCGCATGAATGAAACACAAACTATGCTTTCCACCCTTTTGGCACTGGGGGTTGATGGTTAACTTCGCTGGCCGTGTGTGTTTGTGTGGGGTTCGAAAGGATGCGTTACGATGTTGACGTGCTACGCCTGATTCGTTAATAATCGGAATGATTCTTCCCTTCGAATGCGAATGCGGCACAGTGCTGACAGGCTTCTCCCATTCGCGGGAAAAGAACTCCATAGGGCGCGGACTTTTGCGTTGGCGGTTCAAAGCTTGCAGCGTTCGTGACAGGGCCGGGCGAAAAGAAACTTTGAAACGCGGGCGCACAACAATGACTGTATGTTGTTGGATGTTCTGTCATCGGCGAGACAACAAGGCGATAAGGTCGGTGTGGATCGTTCGCGTCAATTTTTACTCTGGAACGCTCCGGGGGTTTCCAATGTATCACTGTAAAGGTTGCTGCTATTCTAACGGAAAGGTGACGAGGACTGGCCCTGGCATCATTTCTTGTTCACTTTTGCGATGTTTTCTATGAGTGATTACTATTGTAGGAGCATTGTTCGGGCGATAAGTTGCGGGAAGAATGGGTAGCCAATAGACATTCCTTCTTCAGTAAGGTGTTGTAGTCATTCTAACCCAGCTTTTTAATTGTAATACAGGGAAGGTGTAGATGTGTTCTAATATCCTTATTTTTAGTACAACAGGATAAAACAACAGTTTCACCACCAAATTATTTGGCAAATAAAGATACAATATTTTGCTGCAATTATTTAGAAACGTGTCTATACGATAACTCCGAACAAAAAATCCAGTTAGCAAACGAAACGATTCATTCCGCACCAAAATAGCTCGTTGAGCATTCAAGGGTTCACTTCCAGCAACAATGCATGATGAATCCTAATTAGCGACCCCTCTGGAAAAGGAGTTTCGCTCTGCAGCGCATATCGATCGGTTCCCGGAGCGGACTTTTCGTAGCCTTGGTGGAAGGCGTGGCTTATAGGGTTGAAGATACGCAAATGTTCGAGACGCTTGTTCATAGTTTGTATTTGCTGCAGATGGCTTATTTGTGCTGGACTAGTTTTACACAAGTGTGGAGAGAAAACTATGAAACGGTCGTTTTTGTCAGTCAGCTGTTTGGTTACCAACAATCAGGGTTGCCGCTGTTTTTTTTTTCAGCTACAACTGAAGCTACTCTTTCAATTTATCCTTTTATCTTAAAATTGCAAGAAGGATTGAAATGAATGTGGTTTTAAGCTATCAGAAACATAGAAGCATTAGCAAATTTTAGTTTATTATAACCTTTTAATTAGCAAATCTTATTAACAAGAGATATTCGTTCACAAGAGGCAAAATGAGATCGTTAAGTGAGTAGCCCATACTTTGTTTTATTTTGTGATATTTCTTGCACCTTTTTACAATATTTATATTTATTTTACCTAATTCACTGTAAAATAAAATCCCACCTTTTCATGTAAAAGTGAAGTCATACCTAGATATTTTTAAAAATCAAAGATTTATAAAAAGAATATGGTTATTTTTACTGTCTTTGGCCTGTCCTTCCCCATCTGTTGATAGTCCCTGTTACGGGGTTCTACTATCAATTTTTATTGGTCAAGAGTTTATATGTTTTTTTAGGATTATATGTTGTATTTTTCGTTGCTTTTTTTAAATTAATTGTCTTTCTGGTCCTTTTTAATGCTTCAAGTTTTTGTCCAACAACTTTTGTTTGATAAGGTCTGTGCCTGACCACAAATAAGACTAAGTTTTAAATTGTCTTGCTGTGCGCCTATGGCGGGATAGACAGTCGTGCCTATGGAAAGACAGTTCTAACGAGATTCGAACAGAGTAGGGCTTTGGTAGGAGGCTTACAGTGTGGACACTTTACTACCGGTTAACCGGCACCCCTGCCTGAGTAGACATTGAAATACATTTAATTAAAGTCCCATAATGTTTTCTTGAATTCTGCGTACAGCTGTTTTTTCATACTTATTGTTTCTGTTCCCAAGAAAAATAATAAGAATTATTGGTTTCTATACTATCTGAGCCAACGCCTAGACCCAAAACCAATTGAAGAACATTTTATTTCGCATACAATTTTCTTTCGTATACAGTTTTTTAGTAAATTATTCTGCAAATAATACACCGAAGAATTAAACTGTTTTCACCGGTCCCACTACCAGGGCCAATAACAGGGAAATTCATATTCTTCTGAATTAAATTTCTGTGTCTTTTGTACCAGTCCCATCCACATCTGATGCTTGTCCCCAAAGATACATACTAAATAACCACTCAAACAAATTCCCACTGAATGTTTATTAACCACTAACAATTTCGGCAGTGTGTGTGCATGAACTTCTTCTAGTTGATAGTTTCATTGGTATTCACCTGCGGAAAATGGTCTACAATTTGCACCACCGGCTCGCCGTATTCCCACCCGGCCTTAGCTTTCCCTCTGCCTCTCGGGTGTCACCGCACATACCGGCAGGATTTCGCGTCATTCGAAAGCAAAAGAGTAATTGAATATTCATGCACGAGTTGCCTACTTCTATCGTGCTTCTTTATTAAGCCTTAAAACACCATTTATGCCCCGGTACGGCCGGGCAGTGTGTGTATGTGAAGCGACCGGTGCGCGCAGTGCCGTTCCACTCTCATCCCGCTTGCCCCAGCAAACGAGGAATTGAAAATTGTACACGCATCGAGGGGGTTTTCGCACACCGAAATCCTTCCCTGGCTCGGGTTTTGTCAAGGCTGCCGGGCCGTACCGGCTGGTACGGCTCTGCGAACGTAACGTAATTTTCTCGTCCAAAACGTCCAACAAACGGTCGCAGCAATTCAGTTGGTGCTTCTCGTCCTGGGGAGACATGCGCACCAAGAACGCATCGACACATCGGGCCGCTCTATCATCCCGCGTTGGCCATATTCTACTCGGCAAAGATCAGCAGCAAAGCGGCTAGTTGGAAAAGTGGGAACGAGTTTGTTTGGCGTCATCAGCTTCCTGGTTTGTTGCCTTAAATATTTAATAACCTTCTCATCCTACCAACGAACCTGTTCGAAAACCCCAAAACCGGGTAAACCCGCTGCTGTTGTTTTGCCTATCTTGTGTTTTTTTGTGTGTGGTTACGTTTGCTTACTTTTCCAGGCTGTTGCTGTTTGAGTTTCAGTAAGCGTGAGGTCACGTGATGGGTAAGGGAATAGATGTTTGGATTAAACTAAATAGAATACGATTCCCTAATCTGTTGTCCTTACCGGGGGGAATCGAAATTGGGCGAAGCTGATGAATAATTTCCGGATGCAGGAAGCACCTTTTCTATCCAATTATTGGTAGAGCGTGAAGTGCGTAGAAGTTCACTGAAAAGCAAGACAACAGGTTTAAATGGTATAAAATAGTCATCGAATTTATTTTACCATTTCATAGTGTCACGTTTGTAAACAATGGTGTGGTTCATTTAAATTCTGCCTTGTTTTCTTCCAGTTCTTTTCCCTGATATGTTGCTCATTTGAATTATTGTGAAGCATAAGAATTTAATTGAGTAATCAAATCCAATTGCAGGATGTTGATGCAGTTGAGAATTGAACTTTGTTCGGTATGGTAGGAGCTCCATGTATCATGCCTGTCAACTGTTTTATTTGAAGCTATGGTTTATTCCAGAAAACGGTGTATTGTACTATCAAAGAGAGTTAAAAAATGTATGCTCAGAATAAAAAATAAGCTTAAATTTGGCATTGCCATGTTTCAGAAATTTTTATATTGATTTCTAGTCATGGAATAGATTGTTATATTTAATCTTAAAATGAAATAAAGAATTGCCTTTGTCACTGGATGGAGTACGGATAACAGGGGAGTTGGCAGCAGACGAGAAGGCAATCCAAATGAGATTCAAACTACGGCCGACTCTACAAGGGGTTTACATTTTTAGAAATTGACCGCGAAGGATGACGGAGAAGGAAGTTTCTTTTTTTTTTTTCTAGATTAACACAACAGCCCTTACAAGGTCAACAGCGCCACAACAGGCCTGCTAAGGCATTAATATGATTCGGCTTTCTATGATATAGTGTATTTATAGAGGTATAGTCAGTTCATGTGGAATTCGAAACAACGTTGGGCATGATATCAGGCTTACACCATTGTCCATCGACCATCAGGAAATGCTAGAGAAAGTTTTCTAATACTTACACATCTCTACGCTCTTCAACTAGGTTTTATATTTTGACACAATCATTCACAATAATTTGACAATCATTTGAATTTCACTGCTGTCTTACCCAAAAAGTAGGGGCTAGATGGGATTGTGAGTGACTAGAAAGGATAAGAGACCCATACGGGATTACCGTTCAAATTGACATTGGTTGCTTATTTTAAGTTGGATAAGGAAAACATGATGACAATTTTCAACATTTCTGAGTTTAAGCGAAGCGATCGGTGGTCTAGTGGTAACGGCGCCGGCTGTCAAAAGGCCCGTTATCGGTTCGAATCCCATTCGGACCGCTGCCGCCCCCCATACGCAGGATTGACTATTCTGCTATGGATGGGTACACTCAGTCACTGAAAGAACCAAAGCACATTGGAGCTTTGATTAGGCCTTATAACCCTACTGGGTTTTTGTGCCACCGAAGAAGAAGAAGAAGTGTTTAAGCGAAACCTTTCATCAACGACAACAATGGCGACAACACACATGTCAGTGTTTCCCGTTAGTTTTGCTCGACAGGCCTCTACTGCAATTCTGCTCAGGGCCTCAAAGAGTTTGATCCGCTACTGAACTACAACCATACAGTGTTCTCTGTGTGGTTGATTGTTTTATGCATAAAACCGTTGTTTTTACATCTGTAACCCTTCGTTAAGTTACATTATTTTGTGGTTATGGATTCAAAATTATCTTCGTAAGTTGTACGACCTAACTGCAGGACTGTATTAATCTCGACTCTCTACTGGAATGAGAGCCTGTTGAAGCGACTATTCTGCTATGGATACATAATTCAATTGAAAATAGCTAAGTCCATAAGAGTTTTAGTGTTTTAACCATTTTACCTGGCAAATAAGGAGCAAAATGAACAATAAAGAACAAAATACCATAAGACCAATCAACTATGTAGCAAATTCCTTTCTTTCTCTAAGTGCTCTCAATGTATAAACCATATTAATTTAAAGTGTTTCAAGTTGATTACAATATGCTACAAAATGTTTGTATTTGTGACCCATGAACTAGTAATGACTTTGAGATTTGTGATGGCATTTTGGTTTATTATACTCCATAAACCCGGCTCGGTGGTCTAGTGGTAACGGCGTAGGGCTGTCAAAAGGCCCGTCGCCGGTTCGAATCTCATTCGGACCACTGCCCTCCCCCATACGCAGGATTGACTATCCTGCTATGGGTACACTAAATCACAGAAGAGCCAAAGCACAATAGTGCTCTGGTTAGGCCTTGATCCTACTGGGTTGTTGTGCCACCGAAGAAGAAGATACTCCATAAACCGGTTAGTGAATTAGTGGGAACGGTGTAGACATGTCGTAGGGCAGAAGGTTGTATCGAATCTCATTCGAACAGCTGGCTGTAGGAGTGACTATTCTACTGTATGTTATGCCCCCCAGTATGCACAATTATAACAATCTTTCTATGAATTGGTAAACTTAGTTACAGAAAAAATCTAAGCACATTAGTGCTCTGGTAGGTCTAGGGCGGTAAAGGTTGTTGTGCCTCTCGAGAATTACTATTGCCTCTAAACGAGTTTTACTTAATCTATAATTATTTATTTACCCTTTATCTAATTAATCTATATGACAATAGAAGACTGACTAGACTTATGATGATATGATGAACTTCATCATCGTAATAGCAGTTATTTCTTTTTTGTCTTACCTTATATTGTTGTACCCTTTCCTTTTTTCTCTTTAGGAGAGCTTTTAGTGAACAATTTACAATATCTACATTTAGTGTTGGGGGTATGATCCAATTTTGAATGACGCTGTTAAAATTTAACAACAATAATATTTATTTTTATATAACAAATGTTCACCTTCTAACATCCATTTTGGCTGCAGTTTATTACAAACAGAATGACCACTTCATCATTTCATTGAAATTTGTAAATTGATATTGAATCAGTCGTGCTAGAAATCCCCTGAAGGACTTTTTTATCTTTCAAACTTGCTCCGTACCATGATACATTATTGAAGCTTTTTCTGAACTTCATGTAAAGATGATTGAAAACCTAAACTTAAAAATCTTCTTCTTTTTGGTATAACAATCCATACGGTCATGTCGGTCGTTTCTGGCTTACGAGACGAGGTTAATACCTCGTAGTTGAATAGTCAGTCCTCACTATAGGGGCACGGTCCGGGTGGGATTTGAACCGCGATCCTTTCAGGTTCGTAAACCGACGCTTCAATCGCATCCACCTCCTGATCGCGTCTGAAAGTCTATTTTTTATTTAGTTTAATATTCGGTATCTTTCTACTTGTTTTATTTATTATCTTTCAGACAATCCTTCGTCTTTGCTTGGTCAACAATCATACTGCATTAAAAAATCTTTAAAACCTACAATGTTCTCATTGCCATTGGAAAAACATTGTCAGAATTAAATAGAAACATAGAAAATGGAAATTATTTGACACATGAGCCAAAAGTCGTCATCCATTAATGAATCCGTTTGACTTTTGCTTTGTTTTTCCTTCCCTAATCAATGGACGGATCCTATCAGATAATCGGTTCAACTGTGTTTAACAGTATCAACATGCCAATGGGAAAAATTCCTCCACATTCCACACCAACACAACGACACACCAACGTTTTGCGCTACACCTGATTGTGACATGAATAGGGATTAAATTAATTAAGAATCCCGTTAATATGTGAGTGTACAACGAAATCAGTTGAAACTAAAAGCGCACAGTCGCGATGCAGTTCATTTATAGTGATTTAATCAATGTTACAAACGCGATAATATGCCCTGCGGGCATACTCAATTAGATCAAAATGATCGCTCTTGATACTACAAATCCCTAGCTATGCGGCCTGGCCTTTACTAAATAAAAAAAATACTACAAATCCCTGATAGCAAGGTAATGGTATTTAGGCATACTGTAGAATCACTCACTAGTTGGGTGCCTTTCAGTTGGATTTCTCGATGTGAGTTACCTCAATAGTTGAGTTGTATGCCAAACAAAGAGGTTGTCAATGCAACTGCATCATGAAAAGGCATGATGCAGTTTGCTCATATCTGCTACATTATTTTATCAAAATAAACCTAGTATTGTTTTATTAGTAATGTCTGCTCATATAACATAGTTTGCTAATAATTATGATTAGTAAAATTGACAATTATTTAAAAAATATGCTCAAAACACTGATTTTTAAGTACGTGTGTGAACATAAAATTACCATTCAATTAAAAACGCATGGCAACTTAGATTGTCAATGCATAATTGCATATCTGTCAAACAACTCTACTATAGTTTGAGGATAGAGGTCAAAGCATAGCCTTTTTCTGGTCCGACATTTTC